>JANEYF010003357.1:417500-607971 GCA_029963845.1 Rhamnusium bicolor | reverse complement strand
TATTTTAGGTTCAATTCATAAAACGCAGCTACTGCCAGTACCACTACCGTTAGATTCATGAATCATGACTCTCCCGAACTGAATCAGAAAAGTGAAGTATAATTCTAACTATCATGCGCATAAGGAGAAATCCAGGTTAAGTCACCAGTCATGACTTTTAGAAGTAGAAAGTGCCAATCTTCCTGCACTAAAGGATCTCCGCGACATCATATTAAATAAAGGTTTATAAGCGTGAGAACCGTGCCGCTGCCCATTTGGCCTAATGATTGTATGAAAACCGTTTGGGCTACAACAAAGAAAGTATGAATTTTATTTGTAGGGAATTTTGTGTCCATTTTTACTCCAAACTTTTTTGTCAGAATGAAACTGTTTTCTTCTTCCCTGAAACCCCCCAGATAGTTCCAGATTTCTACGTTGACATGCGTTGGAGAAAATGATAGCACAATAATGACACAGATACGCAGACACACAGACATACAGACGGCATGCCGATTCGGACAAATTTACTATTTTCGGTTTCGAGTCTCAAAACGTCCATTTTCAGCATAATCTGGAACTCGATTTTATTCACGACGCTAATATTTTCTTTATATAAATAAGAAAATAATTAGACAAAATCAGTGGCGGCTTTTGTTATGGTTTGCAGATTTGCGCAACCCACAAAAACGATAACAATAAAAGTTACGTTATATATCGACACTGGTTTGCAGGCAACCGGTAAACCAATTTGTTCCATTTCAATCCGGCGCACTCAGCCTCTCAATACGAGTCTATTTAATAAAGATTCAACAGGTTGCAAATCAAATGCAAACTTAGTAGCTTAGCAAGGCTGCCATTTTTAATACAATTGTACCAGATCTAGTACAATGAACAAAATTTTAGTACGTCAGTACCCTTTTTTACAAATCTAATACAATACTGATAACGAAATGTTTAAATTTCTGTCAAATTTTATTTTACATCATTAACAGATTTCTGTCATTATATTGCATGAATGAATACAATTACTGTTCGTTGGAATGGAATGCATCCAAAGTAACCTTAATTTGTCTACCATAATCAAATATACCTGGATCTTGGATGTAACAAATGCAGATGGTGCTATGGTCTTAAATTCGATACAGGTAATTTGGACAATCATATAGTTCTCCTTTTTTTTTCAAATATTATATTTTGCTTGAGGGAAGATTTGTGCTCAAAGCAAGTTACGAATGATTTATAAAAGGTGTTTTAATAAGAGCGCAAGATTTGAATTGCGCGCCAGTTTGACTGTCATGATGTCACAAGATTATGTTATACCAGGTCGATAGGAGACAGATGAGAGTTAGTAAACATGGAACATTACACATAGAGCAACGCGTCCTAATTGCTAAACATTATTATCAAAATGGTGAAAGTTTGATTGCCACTATTCGTAAAGTGCGTCCAATTTTTCGAAATAATATTCCTCATTCATCTACTGTGAAAAGAATAATCCAAAAATTCGAAAGTACTGGTTCGGTTAGTGATGTGAAACACACGACACGAGCTCGTAGAGGTCGATCAGAATAAAACATCACGGCAGTTCGCGAGAGCGTGGCCGAGAGTCCAGGGACGTCGATTCGCCATCGTGCACAAGAATTGGACGTTACAACAGCTACTCTTCAGCACATTCTCACTAAAGATTTGCATCTCCATGCCTACAAAGTTGAATTTATTCAACAATTTCTGCCAACAGACCATGCACGGCGAAGAGAATTCACCAATTGGATCCTTGAACAACAAGAAGTGAATGCCGATTTTGTGGACAAAATCATTTTCAGTGATAGGGCCCATTTTCACTTCGATGGTTTCGTTAATAGGCAAAACTGCCGCATTTAGGGCTCAGAAAATCCACGAATGATTCATGAGAAATCAATGCATACAAAACGTGTCAGTCACTGTTTGGTGTGCATTATGGTCTGCAGGAAACATTGGACCGTTTTTCTTTAAAGACGAGCAAGTAATGCAGTAACAGTGAATGGCGAACGTTATCGTGATATGATAACCCAGTTTTTATGCCTCAATTGGAAGATATTGCTCTCGACGACGTGTGGTTTCAGCAGGACGGTGCAACTTGCCATACCGCTCGTGAAACATTGACGGTTATTTCCTGGTCGTGTCATCTCTCGGTTTGGTGACGAGAATTGGCGGCCACGCTCTTGCGATTTAACACCTTTGGACTTTTGGCTGTGGGGTTATCTGAAGTCACAGGCTTATACCAACAAGCCCACGACCACTGAAGCATTGAAGGCCGAAATTAGACGCTATATCAACGAAATACCGTCACATGTATGGAACACCGTTATTCAAAATTTCGCCAAAAGTGTACGCATATACCAGCAAAGCCGTGGCGGCCATTTACCAGATGTGTTGTTCCATACGTAACTCCCAAATGTCTAATTATGACTCAATAAATATTTCAATACTTTGCTACAGAAAGCCATGTTTTATTGAACCTTGAAATATTATGTTCTTATTGAAACACCCTTAATAAAACAGGAAGATTGGTAACACATATTTTTCGTACGTAAAGAATATATTTCTTAAATATGTTCATGATTATGTTGTTATGGGCATATGATATTTTTGTTGATTTCCCGAATCCCAAATTTATTTGTTCTGCCATTTATTTGCAAAAAACAACAATAATTAAAATGCTTCGATATTGGTAAATTACCATGAAATTTAAAAAAACGCTTTTGTATACCGAAGTAAAAAATTTAAATTTTTAATTTAACTTATGGGAAATAATTCAACCTCCTCTAAAGTAAGGCATAAGAGCCGCCACTGCTTATATGAACTGGAAGCTCGAAGGTGTTGATTTGTTACTGAAGGTTAGGCTTATGAAAATTATGTAATTATGTAATTATGTATTGTCTGAAACAGTGAGATGGAAAGAAATATAAACACTAGTAAGTAAATTATAGTAATTAAATCGGAAATGAATGAACTAGTCGTTCTTCGGCGCCTCACCAGCCGCCACTCAGCAATTAATAAGCCCTATGCATGAAATACATAATAAGACTCATTCATTGCTGAATGGCGGCTGACAAGTCGCCGGAGTACGACAATGCATACGGCCGTTATAAGACCAAGAAATAAAACACTACAATTTTAACAGTTTAAATGAACCTGACAATCAAATACAGTAGAATTAAACCAAATAAAAAAAATTAAAAACATTTTAAAGAATTTAATAATTGAAATAATTATCATTTCTCTTTAAATATTACAATTAATATTATGAAGTTTTTCGATTCAATTATTAGTAAGGTGTCCATGGCTTTATGATAATGTTAATGACGCAATTATTTGTATTCATTTATTATTCAAAAATATTATCAATAACAATAACAATCATTGACCTTGGATGGAAGTGCAGATATAATTATGCTTTTTATAATATTAATTTTAATTGAACGTTGCCCGCTTAAGTTTCTACGTAATATAGACCTATTTTAATTATATTAATTAATACAGGTAGGTTATCACAATGTTTGTAAATATTTACTCTACAGTTACAGCACAATGTGTTTAAACTCATGCATTTTAAACTACTGGTATGGTTCGATGGACCGTGACTCACTAACGAATAAAAAAACAGAAGCAAAAGAAGAATTCGAGTATTTCCCTATAGGGTTTGTTTAAGGCATATGGATGATATTTTTGCAGTGTTTGATACAAAGGATACTGATATTGACAGTTTTGTTTCTAAATTAAACAATCATTTCGCGTCAGTTAAACTCGCATATGAATCTGAAAATTGTGGATAACTACCATCAATAGATGTGCATTGAGTACAGTAGGTATATGGTGTTATGTGGTAAAAGCTATACATTTTAATTCTGAATTTGAAAATCGGTTTATAAATTAAAATAAACATTTTTCTTGCGGTGCATACAATTTTTTTAATGTGTCAACTAACGCTAGTCCAGATTCAGCCCGCGGTGGTCAAATTGAAAAACTAGCCAGACAAAACTTAATTTACCTAAGAACAAATAGGATACATTAGCTGCGTTCTTTCCACCCAACATCTCATATCAATATGAGATTAACTGAGATGAGATTAACTAATATTTCAGTAACTTAAAAAAAGAAAACATCAAATTACAAGTTCAGATGATATTCCCCCTCCTATTTATCTATTCGTGTTTTGTTGCTGACGGTAAAAATATAACATAACCAATGTTAAACAATAAAATACCAAATTAAAGTTGAATTAGCACTAATTTCTGCACACGAAAAGTCTTAGTTTCAGAAATATACATGAAATTAAGTTAACCTAACCTTAGAATCGTTTGCCGACACTAAATGTCAAAGATAAAATTTTCCCCTTCCATTCATGTGATGTGAGATGAGATACTGAAATATAAAATAGATTGTGCAGATCGGAAGGGGGCGGGGTACTGAGAATTCTCAGCTAATATCAAAATGAGATAACTAAAGAAACATTCCTACCGAAACTGAGATCTACAGAAAATTTTATTGCGCATGGCTTATTCAAATTTGTTCTCTTTGTTAATCTATTTTTAAGTACATATAAAGAATTTGTATTTAGATAATAATGGTACTTTAACATATAGCTTCTACTGAAGAAACATTATTTCTTTACGTATTAAACAAAAAGTGAACTTCCATACTTTTTTTCACATAAAAAAAAAATACTTACATATATTCAGTCACATAAATAAACTAAATGACACTTTAAAATACACACCATTGAATACTTAGTCAATCAAAACAAATACTTCTTCTGGCTAATACTAAGAAAAGATGGATTGAATTCCAGCAAAAAATAGTGAAGTAAAAATATTTCCATAAAATATTAACACCATTATTTAAAGAATATGTATATACTCACCATTTCCATTTTAGATGGTACCAGCTTTACGGTAGAACCCATTTCATTAATATCAGAATTTAGTTCAGATCCAGAGTAAGTTGTTTTCAATGACAATGTTCCCATTGTTGCATAGTCGTACAGATTTATGTCCATGGGTTTTGAATCACTTTCCACAGACGTATTAGTATTAAACTCATCTGGGTCCTCATATCTTATATGACTGTTATATGTGTTTTCAGGTGCAAACATTGAAACATTTATGTTATTTTGAAAAGAACCTTCGATTGGTAAATCGTTGTAAGTTTTTATGGCACGGAGCGATGGTGAATGATGGACGAGTTTTGGTTTAAAAGTTGACTCGCCCAAAATAATTTTTTTTCGGTACCTGAAAAAATAACAGTTATACAAATTATTTATATATACGATGTTTTCAAAACAATTCACGATTATATTTTCCACAGAAAAAATAAAATGAAACAACAGACTACTGTTCAAGTGACAATGTACACTACAAACAGTCTGTTACATTTTCGTTCAATGGCCCAAATATAGCGGTTGGACTTTCCTTGTATTACGTAAGTGCATTTACAAAAAAAAATTCTATAAATTAAGCAAAAAAATATTTTTAATTTACTGGTTTTCAAATCTTTAGTCCAATATTCTTTTACTGTATAATAATATAATATATTAATATAAATATAATAATTACTCAACTAATTTTAAAAGGCCCTATTTAAAAGTCTACAGTATATTTAATACGAGGGGAACATTTCTATGTATCAATTTAAGTACCATATTTATCTTATATGATCCAGGTTTATTACATTGCAAAAGGCACACAAAACATTTTGTTTTATTAAAGCATTATTCATATCGATTTCACAAAAATACAACTGGGCTGATTCATCGTCAATAGAATGCGCCGCACTCTCAGAAAATAAAAAAAAGTTTTCTAATGCACATACAAATCCATCAGTGTAGATAACGCAGCCCTACAAAATAAATTTTTTGTCGTGGTGCCTGGAAAATACCAACTGATTTAGGGTATTTCTGATGTGCTGGTTCCAAAAATAACTCGCTTTTTTCCCTAGCAGCTCTAGTTTTTGAGATACACCATGGTGAAATTTATTACTTATACGAATAATAATAGCAAAATCAAAATAACTAAATATTTAGGAGAACAAAATTGTATGTTCTTACCTGAAATTAGAATGTAATTATTAGTCTTTTTATAATTCTCGGTATTCCCATTACTGTACAAATATACCTGCCTAACCGGAAACAACCCCAGTCCCCCCTATTTCATTTACCTGTAACAAAGGGTTTCCCGTATCTCTGCCTGTATCCCACAGTTCAGTGTAGTATTGTGCTTTCGTGTGATAACTGTGTACTAATTTGCTTTAAATTGTTGCGTGAGTATTAAAAATTCGAATTACAACAATGGCTTCTACAAGCAGACGGAATTGTGTGAACCACCCAGATGTTTTTTTTTATATTTGTGGCGAGTACTCTTTCAAGGGAAGTAGAAAACCCATATCTGACTTTATAAAAAGAGCATATTTAGCGTATTTTGGCGTCCAGTTAGGAGACCAGGATAAATCATGGGCACCACATTTCGTATGCAAAATATGTGTAGAAAATTTGCGACAGTGGACAAACGGAAATATCCATACCTATGGTATAGAGGGAGCCAAAAAACCATCATGATGACTGCTATTTTTGTTCTGTCGGCATCAAAGGCATTAATCGCAATAACCGGCATAAATGGACATACCCTAATATGGGGTCAGCAAGAAGACCTCTTTCTCATTCTGAAGAAATACCTATTCCAACGTTCAGTAACTTGCCTACGCTTCTGGAGGATGACTTAGATACATCGCCTGACGAGGTGCAGTTCAACAAATGTGAAAGTGACAGTAATTTTGAAGGACCTTCAACAAGTCCCCAACGTTTCAGTCAACAAGAGCTCAATGATCTTGTTAGAGATATGAACCTCTCAAAGGAGTCGTCTGAATTGCTTGCTTCCAGATTAAATGAAAAGGACTTACTGTGTCCAAGTACTAATATTACATTTTATCGTACCAGAGAGAAAGATCTGCTGCCGTATTTCCCTAAAGAAAATAACTTAGTATTTTGTAATCACATAAGAGGTCTCTTGGAGAAGATGGGGTTAAAAAAATACACGCCAAGTGAATGGCGTCTTTTTTATAGACAGTTCTTCCCGAAGTTTAAAATGTGTACTTTTACACAATGGTCACAAACATGGTTCTATATCTATTGGACATTTCACTACTATGAAAGAGGAATACGCGACAATATCATTGGTCCTGAAAAGAATCAAGTATGAAGAGCATCAGTGGTCGATTTGTGTCGATCTAAAAATGGTAAACTTTCTCCTCGGGCAACAAAGTGGATACACAAAATATCCTTGTGGGACAGCTGAGCTAAGACCCAGCACTGGATTACCAGAAATTGGCCTTTAAGAAATGCTTTAGTTCAAGGAGAACACAACGTTCTTAACGAACCGTTGGTTGACAGAAACGAAATCATCTTGCTACCATTACATATCAAGCTGGGTCTTATGAAGCAATTTGTTAAGGCTTTGCCTCGAGATGGACCTTGTTTTGAGTATTTGACACTTAAATTTCCAAGGCTTAGCAGAGAAAAAAGTGAAGGCTGGAATTTTTGATGGTCCTCAGATAAAGGACCCGCATTTCACGACATCAATGAAGAAGCTTGAATCTAATGCCTGGTGCTCTTTTGTTAAAGTAATTAAAAATTTTCTTGGAAAACATAAAGCAGATAATTACGTCGAATTAGTAGAACAGATGCTTTCTAACTTTCAGACACTCGGATGTAACATGAGCATTAAGGTCCATTACCTTCACAGCCACTTGGACCATTTTCCAGAAAATTTGGGTGCTGTTAGTAAAGAACAGGGGGAAAGATTTCACCAAGACATCCGCATTATGGAAGAAAGGTACCAAGGAAGATGGGATACCCACATGATGGCCCATTACTGCTAGAATCTTCAGCGGGACTGTTCTGGTAAACCTCACGCAAGGAAATCTTATAAAAGGAAATTTTTAAGTGATGATTGAAAGTTGCATATGTATATTTTTTTTTTCTGTTAAATAAATACCTTCTACCCACTTTTTTGTGTTTCAGTTGAAAGTTGTAATCAAATAGTAATATTTTAAAACTTATATAACAAAACATAATATCTAATTTTAGCGAATTGTTCCTACATAGGGCAGAAAATAGTAAATTTCGAAAAGTAGATCTGATAGAACAAATCTGACGGCATTTTTGGATTAGCCACCCCAAAATTACTTAGTTAAACTTAACAAATCCCAGGTACCAAAATGTGTGTTGGCCAGTGTAATGTTTCCATGACAAAACTACCAAAATCTTAGTTCGTCGAATGCCTTAAGAGGCCTACACACACTGAAACATGTTGTGATGCACGCATCGACTCCCAGGCTTCATGATGCAAGTTGCAGTGTGTGTAGATTGGCATCGGGATATCAGCGTAATGTGGAAGCAAACTGACTGATACAAGTCTCATAAAACCTAGGAATACATGCGTGCATCACAACATATTTCAGTGTGTGTAGGCTGCTTAAAGCTTAAAGCGGCCTGCCCTACACTACACTAAACATCTGGTGAATTATTTGAACCTTTAAGATCCGGTTTTACAATCGTGAGTTAACTGTAAAATGGAGGTTAACTAGCACTATCTTTTGATAAAAATCAATGAGATTCTAATAAAAACCACTTTAACTAAAAGTTAATTTATGCATAAATAATTTCTTGCTATAACCACTTCTAAAACAAATGTAAAATTGAAAAAATTCGAATTCTAAAAGTGCGAGTTTAGCTAACCCACGATTGAAAAACCGGGCTTAAGTGGTTTAGATAATTTGAAGTTGTGGTACCTATATAACCTAATTTTTGAACAAATTGAGTTAGAATCCAAACAAAATTTAGATTGAATCATATTGCATGAATTATTTTTTGATGATGAATTAGTTTTTGAATATTCAAAGATGGCGTCAGAAACAATATCAAATCAAAATTTTAGACTACAATGTTGCACCTCATTTGAAAGGTGTGGAAGGTTATTTCGATTCCTTAAAATTCCTGGGAATTATTTTGGTTTGTTTAAGTTATTTCCGGCTCGATGACATTCTCCAATGTATTAATGTATATGAGATCGGCTTTCCTCAATGAACAATGGTCCTATGATGTAATCATAGGACCAAATATTCAATTTCTGGGGAAATTCTGTGACTTTCCGTATACTAGTGTGGATTCTGATCACTTCAATAGCTCATTTTCTGTTTATTCATATTTCTATTAAGCAAAAATGAGCATTCATCACTGAAGCAAATACTCAGATAATCAGGATGTCGAACAATTCTTTTAGGTATCGATGGCTTAGTTCTAACAGGTCGTATCCCATTTATACAGAATTTTTCAGGAAGCATAAAAAACTGATTTGTGTCAAATTGACTGGTAATATTGCAAAAAAATTAAGGATTTAGTTACACAAGAAGATGATAGATGATTGTACCTAGTTATTTTAATAATCTTTGATACCGGTAAATAATTATGTGGGATACGACCTTTTGGTTTTTTTATTATGTTGTTTAAGTCTTTTAGCCACCAGTTTTTGTCATTTAAAGTAAGTTGAAATAAATTAATTTTTTTGGAAAAGGATATAGAGTAATCATTAATAAACCTGCATTTTTTTAGGAGACAAATAAATATACAGGGTGTCCTAGAAAAGGTACGCGATAGGAAATATCTTCGCATAAAGGCCTTGAAGAAATTTTGTGAATAAAAACTTGTGATAATATTTTTATTAGATATACGTAATTCCAAGACATTTGGCACCTTCATCATGACACCCTGTATAGGATATAAATTAAAAGCAAAGAAACAATATAGAAGGCACAAATAAAAGTATCTTTATTAATAAAATCAACAAAAAAAAACACTATTTTGAAAAAATCACTTCTGGATATTTTATTAAATTAATACTACTTTATCTATTACTTTTTTCTTAAATTTTCTTTAGACGAATGAGGAATATCATCATAAAAACTGTGAACTTCTTTTTCCAGGACGGGTTTGAGATCTTGTAGATGTTTCCATTTAGTAGATTTAATTGGTAATCGCTCTTTGAATAGTGGTTGGAGGATGACATCATTTAGTTTAGACATTGTAGGTCTTTGAGGTAAGTCTTGGTATTCGTCAGTGAATTTAAGTTTGTATTGTATTTTTCCATCAGGTAAGTATTTTAAAACTCTGATGTCTGAAACGGTTGGATCGTTCTTCATTTTTCCTGGACGGATTGACTCAAACCGAATTATTGATTTGTCATCATAATTTTTAAAAAAATCGTACGACAGGTATTGGACATCCAATGGAAATGGTTTTTTTCTAGACTCCTTTATTACACTAACATACTGAGAAGGAAGTGTTATTTGGCGTCCTCTTAATTCTTTTTCAATTAGGGCATGTGTGGAGTCACACTCCATTTGAGTGTGACCTTTTTCTAAAAATTTTTGCTGGATACAAATGTCATGTTTTGCAGAAAAATAGCTCAATGCGTTAGCTAGAACAGAGTTGCGGTTCTGGTATCCGCAGCCATCAGAAAACAACACGATCTCTCTTTTTTCATTCAAGCAATGTTTCTCAAGGTGTTCTAAGATACATGACACAAAAATAGACGCTTGTAGGTCTCCCTCTGTTTCGTTCCATACATAGTTGGAGCACTGATGTGTGGCAAGGTTATAGACTGTGAAGATGTGGACTTGTAATCTTGTTTTATAATACAAGTTACTTGCTTGAATAACAGGGCACAGTTTTACTGCCTGAACGTCCATAGTGTATTTATAAGTATATTTATTACCTTGAATAGCTACTTCTTTGTCATCTGCTTTTTCTTTTTGGGCCAGATTTTTGTTGTCTATGTGTTTTTGATACTCGGCTTCTGGTAACTGTTTGACTTTATATTGGCAACAAATGTCGCATTGGTCTTTCCGGGGATGATAAATTGATAAATTTTGGTCATCAAAGATTTTGTTAAAGGTAAAAATCGAAAGCGGTGTTTTCTGTTCGTTTTTACAGTGACTACTGTAAAGCTCATACACGTCCTTTTTTGTCTGAAAAGGATATTGTAAATATTGTTTATTCGTATGTTTCCTACAATAGTGGGGGGATTCCATTTTAGCCAGATTTTCAAAAAAATTGTTTTAAAAAGTCTATTTGTGCTTTGTTATTTTGTGCAAAACTCGACTCTCTGCGTTTCTCCATTTTTTCTTTTGTTGTTAGTCTCAGAACTGTCTGCTGTTCCATGATTTTGATTTTTTTATAACCCACGAACGAACCATTTTTTCTTTAAGATCTACAGTCGAAAGAAACATTTTTTTTACAACTTGCAATAAGATATTGTCCAATCTTAAGTGATAAAGAAAAGAGCCTTGTCGCCTGGAAGGTCCGGTTACATAACATCTTTTTTTTGGCTGGTAAGCAACTAAACTGAGCACATAGATTTTTTTTGTTCCCAAGTCATCTTCCAAAAATTATTAAATAAGTCTTGACGCTTTTCAAAGGTAAAAAGAGAGCAGTTTCTTTTCACACTTCGTTTGCAAAATTCATTATTGTTGCAGTAAAGTTTCAGACTACGAGCCGTACGTTCCACATTTTGCTTGATGGTTCCATCGGTTGATCTTGAGTATCCCAAATAGTTTTTTCCCATCATCCGCAACTTTTTATTTTTGTTTTTGATCCATTCATCGGGTGCAGATACTTTTCGTCGTTTCCTATTTTCAGCTATTCCCTTCTTAACTTCTCTAATTTCATTATCTATTTTATTTTTTTCATCAGGTTTTTCATTTACTTCACCCTGTACTTCATTTGTTTCTGTTGGTGGTAGCCATTCTGGATCATCAACATCATCGTCTCCAGAAGGTTCTTCATGTCGAACAGTTTCTATCAGATTTTCATGTACTAACTTGTCCGAAGGAGGATCTGAAATGCTTTGTATTGCATTTATAATTTCCTCAGTATCCTCAAAGATATTTGTATTTTCTAAAGCAAATCTTCCAATTGACATGGAACAATAGTCTAGTTCTTTAAGATTTTCAGAAGACGGAAAAAGAATGTCATTGAACTCACTAATTATTGTTTTTGCAGTGTCGTTTTCTTTTTGGATAGTCTCTATCAAATTAGGTTCAAATACTTTGTTACTTATGTCTGACAATGGAACTAAATCATTATTAATTAATTCACATTCGTAAACTAAATGATCTTGAATGTTGTTTAAATTAATTGTTGCTGGGTATGTAATGCATAGCTCTACCATCCTCTTGCTTCTTGAACTCATCTTAAAAAAAAACATGTTTGTTTCTTATTTTTGTTTTTTTATTTGAAAGTGTATTTTAAAAAAATATTTCTGAGCATGACAAACAAAAAAAATAGAAACGTACGAATACAGACTAATTATGTGCTTTATTTAATCAAGAAAGAGCAAACCAAATGCAACAAAAAAGAAATAAACTATAATTATGGAGAAATGATTTCTCTAGTTTTATTATATTTTATCTGTATAATATTTTTTATTATTTATTTGCATGAAAATGTTAAAATGGACGGAAATTTGTAAAAAAAAATAAGAGGAATCTACCAGAAAATAAATACTAAAACGTCGTATCCAATATTACTACTTCTATTTATAGCATAAATCATTAGTTCCAATAAGTCGTATAAACATATTTTTTTATTTGAAATATTTTATTAATAACTGAGCTAAAAATTACACAAAAATTCGAAACACTAACATACTACACTACAAAGTAAATACAAATTTCATTTATTACCTTACCTTTTTATTAGTTTGTTTATGAAAACTCAGGCACGCTATTACAAATACAACACTATCTATCTGTCACCATTGTATTTTTGCGGGTTACGACTTATTGCACTTACAACAAACGCCTACTATGATACGTCCTATTTTAAATGATCGTTTAAAAATATTTCTAGAACTCTGTGGGTTAAAACGTATTGAAATTAGATATAAGAGACCTCTATCTTGTCAAAAACGCAATAAACTCAATTTCATAAAAATGGTAGGTTACGACCTGTTAGAACTAAGCCATCGGTATGTTCTCACAGAACATTTCTCTGCCTGGATCATCATCTGTCAATTCATACACTATTTTCATCTTCTATGGATGAAATTGGACAGACTCCATGCATACATCATGTAATAAGGCAACCCAAAATGGGTTGCATAGGACTCATCACTATTTCCGCCATAATATAAATTTTATTATCCTTCAAAAGAGATGATCTATCCGTATTTTTTCAATGTGAATGAAGCCAGTCTTCAAGAATTTCGATATAAGTTCTCTCAAATATTTCCTCCAGATGAGACGTTCAAAATGTCTCTCTTTGACGATTCATTTTGTCACATAAGACCTCTGACGTTTAAAGAAGATGGAAGCTATCAATTTTATTCTCAAGGCTATGACCATTCTGTATCAAATACAACATTTCAGAGAGGATCAAAAACCGCAAATTAAACTGGCTAAGAAAATTTTATTAACAACAAACTCACAATAAACGACTGCAAACAGTAGTACAACTGACTGTTTGGAACATATATTTTGCACATGGACAAAGAACGTCAAATATTTGATGTTTTTTTATATAAAAAGGAATGTTCTTGATTGAGGAAGGTAACTAATTGTCTATGAGGATACTCCAAAAGTATCTAGATGCTTTTAGTTTACTTACTTACATTAGGTTAATTTCATTTTCAGCATTTTTGGCCGTTAAAGAAAAGGACAAAAACGATAACAAAAAAATTGAATATACAACTACATTGGTCTCGGTTTGACTTTTAATTTTATACCAAATATGTATATGCAGAACGAGCCAACCCAATAGATTCACGACTAGTGTATGATGCCAACTTAGTTGGCGAAACGCGCGTCGAGTGCAGTATATAGTGTTTTGGTGTTTCGTGGAAAACTACGTCAGTATTATTTTCACATCAAAAGTTCCAACCCACTTCAGGACTACGATGGCTTCACGGTCAACGGAAACGAATCTGTATCAAAAGTTTAGTGTTGGGATTAGATCAATAGGGTCTGATATTTGGTTTCTAAAAACTTGCAAACGTCGTTCAGTATTTCCAAATTTTGTTCACATTAAAATTCCAAATTATTCACACATTTCAAGTAAAGTTGCAATGTTTACAAATCAGAAATTGCTGGATTTAGAAATTAAATATCTGTACAGCAAACGAAGTACGCCTGATACAAGCTTATGGACTTTAGAAAAAACCTATCTATACGTTAAATAATTTAGAACATGAACAATGGTGTGACTTTGAACATGTTTTTATCAATTAACGCGAAATTTATTAAGAAAATATCACAAAATAAAAAACTCAAAAGATTAATCAGTAGTACGTCAAAAGAAAGTGTTTCTCAAAAAGTTCTCAGCATTGTAGAAAATCATTCCTCATAGTCGTTTGATAAAGAAGAAATTGATCTCCTTAACAAGGGATTAAATTTTGCTTTACCTGCTCTGAAGGCATTTTAGATGAGATTGTTGCAAGTGTTGAAAGTTCAATTCAATAGCTTCCTGCTTCATCTAAAGGATTTGTCAGAGAAGCTTGCAGAAATCAAATTTCGACAAATATTGTTACTAAAGTAAAAAAGAAAGTCAAAATCTACAAAGGACAGAAAAATTATCAAACGGTTGCGTGAAAAAGATTGTTTTTACTTAAAAGCTGATAAGGTTGTTATTTTAGATAAAGAGGACTATTATGAAAGGGTAGACAATCTGATTAGTAATGGTCCTTATAAAAAACTTTGCATGAAACAAAATTGCTTTCGACTCAACGATATGAAGGAACAGCAGTGGGTAACTCTTCGTCACCATTCATTTCCAGTCTCTTCATGAACAGAATCGAGATAGAAGCGAAAGAAGAATTCGAGTATATCCCCATGGTTTGGCTTAAGGTATGTGGACGATATTTTTGCAGTGTTTAATGCAAAAGTCACTGACATTGACAACATTGTTTCTAAATTAAACAATCGTATCGCGTCGGTTAAATTCAAATATGAAATTGAAAACTCTGGACAACCACCATTTTTAAATGTATTAATAATTAGAAATAGTGAAAATAAGTTAGAATTTGACATATATGGAAAAGATACCAGTACTCTAACATATATCCATAAGGACTCTCACCATTGTGCTCAGCACAAAATGGCGAGTTCTAATTTTCTAGTCCATCGTATATTAAGCTCCCACCTTAATAAGGAAACGTAATGACTAAAATTTTTATTCTTTATTGGTTTATTTCTAAAAAGGGTCACACTCAAATTGTACATTGAAAAAGGAACATTATCAAGTAAACGTTCCAGTTAATTATGTCTATTTGCGTAAGACAACGCGGGAAAACCTATAGCTCTGCAACGTGGAGTATCTTATGGACGAATTTTTTCTAGAATTTTGTCAATATAAAATTTTGCAATAGCATTAGATTTGAAAGGATCGCTGGTGAGACCACTGTGGGTAATATAAGAGCGTTAAAATATACTGAAGAAGGTGAAATAAAATATAAATTTTATTATACTGAACAGGGGGCCTAGTCGGGAAAAAGCTTCGAATAGCTGTTACTCTCTAGAAAGTTTTTATACATGCGCCGCTGAATAATTTTGTTCTTGACTATACCTTCACTGGACGTTTTATTCACCGACTTCATTGAGGTGCGATTCCCGATAGAGGTAACACTTCCTTGCTCCATTTGTAGTGACAAAGATACTTATTTAGAAAATTTATTTTAACCAAATAGTACTGAATAAAAGTTTGAAACTTGCTGAACATAATTATTATGAAGATTCATTCTAGAAGACATGTATGAATTTTACCTCGAATTTTACTGATTGATATCATAATTCAGGAGCTAATCACGTTCAAATTTCACTTATATTTACAGTATAAATTTTCCCTACATAAAGTAAAAATTAATTAAAATAGATATACATGTACCCTCTAGTATCCTTTCAACTACTGATCCTCCAAATTTGGTGTAATTTGACCAAACCGTATGAAAGAAATAAATTTTGAAAAATTACCTTACAAACACTGGTTCGATTAGCCCTCTTAAATCATTAAATCAAAGATTTAAACCATTACAACCACGAAATTTTAATGATATACTGCCTTTATATGGATAAAGGAGAAAAATTAGGGCGGAGAAGTACGAGCAACTTTAGGATGATTACCAAATCCATTTTATGATAAAATCCCCCATTACAAAATTTTTTTAAAATGATTTTTCGTTATATTAAAAATTAATATATATTTTATTTATTACTTACGCAAGTAGATTTCTAATTTTGGCTTGCAATGCAATGTAATGTATGTATTCTAGAAAATCAAGTTCCAAAAAAAGTTAGATATCAAATACCATAATTTCTTTTATATAAATAAAATATTTAAAAATTTTTTTTATTTAGTAATGTCAATAAGTTAAAAATATAACACATATTGAATGCTGACGATGCAAGATACAATTGTATTGATATATCTGACAATAATTTAAGTATACTCACTTGTACGGCTTTTATTGCTACTCAATACTAAGTGAAATTGGCAAATTTGAACAGATTTTGATACAATTTCAGCACAAAACAACATTTAAAAGTGTAAATAATGTATAAGTTATGTCTTTATGTCAAATATTGGCCGTTAATGGGAATTTTGGCAAAAAATACAATCGATGTACGTTTTATTTAACAAGAACAACTTTTGTGAATCCTTCTTTTAATAATGTTGCAGTATATTTTGAGTGTAGGTATAACTATTATTCTGAAGATCCAGATGGCAATTCTCAACTATATCCTAGGTTGCGTGTGTAAATAAATATTTTTGAATCCGTTAGCATTGAAAATTTGATTTTACAATATGATTTTTCAATCATTATTACAGAATCATGATATATACCTTCCATATTTTGATGGGATTCACCGTTTTCGCGAAAATCAGCTGGAAATTTATCCGAATAACGCCTCACTGCGGTATCCAATCTTTAAAATGTTTTCAACATTTTGTTTTTTTATAAATTTTTGTGTATTTTCATTCAGTTACCTCCTTAATTGAGTGTAATGGTGCTCCGTCTTGCTGCCAGATTATCTATTTAGAAATATTTAGAGGATGATCGTCTATAAAGTCCTCTATTTCATTTTCCAGCAATTGTGTTTATCTTCTTCCATTTAAACCGCCTTCGCTAAAAATCAGCCCACAAATTTTATTATTTAATATTCCACACCAAACCCCTATAGACTGATGACCTTGTTGCTGAATCACATTTACTTGGTGAGGATTTTCAAAAGTTCAATAAGTGCTCTATTCTTCTATTAAATAATCCAGATATAGTAAAATTGGCCTCGCCTGTCAAAATATGGTTGCATGAAACTATTATCTTGTTCTATTCGAGCTAACATGCTGCAAAAATACATACAGTTTATTTCAAATTTATTTGCAACATAAAAAACGTCGGCTTCCTTGATCTTTTTAACACCGTCGAAGAATACGACGATATTTATGTTGCAAATAAGTTTGAAATAAACTATACGTTTTTCGTAACCCCAACAACAAATTTTTGGACTACACTTAATTTATAAGGTCTAAATTAATTTTTCTTGAATGCATTTTGAATATATCCGTTGGACATCTCAAGATCTCGTTACTCCATCCTTAATAAATGTTGAGGGTTGTTCAATAAAATAAAATAAAACATTTACATAGTTCTTTTTCTTCATTTGATTTATAATTTCTTTTGGCATTATGCAACGAACTTGTTCTTCTAAATTAATTTTTTTTTACAAGATATTCAAAATAAGTTTTATGTGGGCCTTCACTAGCGATATTTTCTTTGTCATAAACGTTTGGCTTTAGTTATATTTTCATTCTTCTACAGAATACAAGGGCATTTTTAATCACTTATTTTTCTACAAAAATCTCTTTAAGATGTAAAGCTGCGGCATCTGGCAAATGTCAGAGGGAATGGTTGTTGTGTGTGTGTCTGTCCTGGCTGAGTTGTAGAATAGCAATGTGCTAAACTCCGCCAGGACGTTAATATAAACATGACGTTAGGGAAAAAATTGTGAAATATCCATTCCCACTAAACATGAAGCACCACATACCGTTCACACAACGTACATATTCTTCATAAAAAAGTCAATCTAAAAATATATGAATTGTAACATCAATAGGACGATTAATCTGTACTTCTTTATTAGAATGTTGTTTAAACGAGGATTTCATTCAGTTTAAATACTAATACAATCTATTGTTTCCGTTAAAATAATGTGTAAATGGTTATAGGTAGTATACCAGATGTTATAAGCAGTTTATACGACGAACATTTTCATTATAAAAAAGTCCATCTAAAAATATATGAGTTGTAACATCAACAGAACGATTAATCTGTACTTGTTTATTAGAACGTCCTTTGAACAAGGATTACATTCGGTTTAAATTCCATTGTACTGTGATATTTAAAAGATACGCTTAAAGTACTTGAAATAATGTAATTCTTGAGACAACTTTTAAAGTACGGTTTCCACTTCAATTGAGGTAAATGCGACTTTCATTAGTTTAATTCTTTTAATATAATCAATAAACGAATCAAATCGAAATGAGCCGGTTCACTAGCATACTAACAGCGTACATATACAACTAACTGAAGACCTAAAACAAAGGCCATAACCTATACATTTTTGTTGTGTTATTTTATTACTTTCTGTAAAGGTCCGTTTTTTTTAAATAAATATTTTGGACTACATTCTTATAAATTATATGGAAATTATTTGAATTATAAGTTAAATTCCAAATTCGAATAGAATAGTTTTACCAAACCTTATTGTACTAGATTTTTGGTGCGCCGCTACTGTGCGGGAGAAAAAAGTTGTTTACGAAGAGTCGCGCGCGCTCAGGGACGAAATCGGTGGTGTTTTTAGCGGGAGAGGCGAACACTGGACCACAGAGAACCTCAGTCTGTGCACTGGACAGACAGGCTAGAGACACGGCTGTATGTGGATTCGTGGCCTGTAATAAAGGAATTTGGACGACAACAAAAGTTGTTAAGCTTAATAACTTTTGTGAGTTGGGAAAGTGATGGAAAGGCGATGCCGACTTTTTGAAAGAACTGATCTTGTTGGAGTATTAT
Source organism: Rhamnusium bicolor (assembly GCA_029963845.1). Lineage (NCBI taxonomy): Eukaryota > Metazoa > Arthropoda > Insecta > Coleoptera > Cerambycidae > Rhamnusium > Rhamnusium bicolor. The sequence continues at coordinate 588,841 of JANEYF010003357.1, read as the reverse complement.
AAGGCCCAGGCCGTACACTTGGCACAGGATAAATGAGTAAGAATGTTTAATTATATTGACATCTCGACGACAAAAAAAGATTCAGGAAAAGTTTAATCTCGAACACCCTAGGTACCTAGACATTACCTATTAACTTGTGGTCAGACTTAAGTGCATCGCGAGTGAACAATAGCTTGTTGACATGAATTTCTATATAAGATTTGCAAATTCGCCCTGTGCGTGCCTTTGAACTAAATTCATTTAATGTAGTTTACATTTATTTGTGTTTAATTATCACTGACTGTTTAAATCGCTACCTATTTTTTCATCTTTTAATGGTAGCCTGTTGTTTTTAAGTTAAGGAAAGGCATTATATATTTTAACATAAAAGATAGTAGCACCCAGTAACAAATAAATGAGTTGGTATTATATTTTTGTACCATTTGGATTGACGATTGCCGTATATGACTTTGTTCTTACTTTATTTAGTTGTAAGTTTGATTTGATTTATTTGGTTAATCACTTTGCTTCGCCGGTCCGAGATAAGGATCATGCATGCGCTCTCTTGTTTACATAAGGTACAATATAAGAGATTATTTTAACTTTAATTGAAACATTAAATGTACGGAACAAACAAGAGATTGTTTCAATTTTCTAGAAACAAGGCGTTAAGGCGAAGATCTGTCTTACCCTGATATAGAAGCTTTATAGTCCGTTAAAGCGACGTTGATACAACTATTAAACATACATTACATTGTTATAGAAAGTCTGTTATTTAACGTCCGTAAGAGGATATTTTGCATAGTGGGTTTTTCAGTTGATCACCCTGTACGAAAACCTTTAATAAATACATACCTAGAACTGTCACGAAGAATATCCATACATCCATCATGTCATACTGATTATTATTAATGATAATAATTATTTATAAGTTTTATTAAGATTTAAGTTATCATCAATATTATTACTAATAATCAATATGATAAGATAACTATCGTAACTCTTAAGTTGTTATGATTATTTCTTTCCTACAACAATCCTTCATTCACTAGTTCATATGCAAGTGCCGGTACTAAATCCTCAAAAGTGAAATAGTTGTTTTACTATTTACACCTTAACATTTTCCTGCATTCTAATTACTTATTCCACATTTATTTTGATATGATATTTTATTTAAAATCATTAATACTACTAATATGGTATGTTACAGTTGCTATATGACATAATTTTCATTATGAGACCCACGACTCGCTATACTTTCAGAGATAATTATGTGCCATATATAAATTACTAGAGGTAGATATAAGAAAACCTAATAATAATTTATAAAAAAAAAATTTTTTCTCGTATGTATGTCGACACACGACTGACCTCAAACCCTTCACGGAAATTTTCGCATCCTCGGATTCCTCCACTCAAGCAAGGTCTTGTGGCTTTACTGTAACTTTGGTGTTAAAGTTAACCCTCGACCTCATGTCAATTTCTGGGTATTAAGATGTAACCCGTTAACACCCTCTACAGATGTTAAGAGAATTCGCAATGCACGAGTTTGCGACATGTATCTCTAAATAGTCCGTGTTCACTGTGTGGGTCATCCTTATTAAAATATGGTTGAGTTGGCTGTGTGTCTCCAGTTACATTAACACTGATAAAGACAGTAATGACTAATGGGATTCAAAACAAGAGAGGACTTCTACCCTAGACTAGAGGCATCACAAGAAGACAGGTCACAACGGCATTCAATGAGTGGGCCTACAAAACACTGAGTAAGCATTGGAGGAGCAAAAGTGCCTCAAAGAAAACTAGAGATTTTATGATGGGGATGAACAAGTCGATATTGGCCTGATTACTAGGCCGGAGTCGAAAGACTCTTTAATCAAATTTTCTGAAAGATCACTGCAGATTTAGAAGACATCTATCTCTAATAGGTGTTGAGGAAGACACTGCATGTCCAGTATAAGGGAATGATGAAGATACATCTTCCTACTTCCTGGGGCAGCGTGAAATGTTCGGGTGCCTGAGGCATAGCATCTTCGATACTAAAGTGCTTCTAAGGGAGGAAATAGGCTACCTCGCAATGAGTGATATCCTGACATTCATTAGAAGATCGGAAAAATTCGACGAGGAAGCAGGAGAAGTACATGGCTGAACGTGAATAAAAAGGGCTCCCTGCGGCCTAATTGGTAGACGTCAGCCTCCCCTACAGTTACCATTACCCTGGACTAGAATATTCTTCTTAATGTCACCAGCTTCGTTAAAACTCACTAGGCACCTAATGAAGCGTGTTTTCCAAAGAAGCAACAGTTGTTGTCCAAACGCAGCTCATTATTTGTGCACAACACATCGGAGCAAGTGCAAAAATAGAGCATACGATGTTTATATCCAGGCCAGGGATTTCTATTTGTTATTGTTTGATACTTATTTAGGAAATAACAACAAACCATCAAAAATACTTTTCATAATAGTGTTATATGTTATAACCATTTGTTGACATCATTTTTACGTTGGTAGGTAGTCATAATTCATAATTTATGAACAATAAAGACGCGAGGTACTATGGTATGTCATTTTCACGTACTGTATTCACCATTGGTTATTGGACTTTTTGTATAATTGTCAAACTTGACATCTTTCAGTTTGTATATTTTCATAAGGTTCATTTCAACAGTAGCCTCGGACTGATTTAAAACCATCAGAAATATTCATCCAATTAAGTATTAATATAAACATAGTGAGCTTAACTTATAAGAAGCAACTGCCGAATATTTCTGACGGTTTGAAACGGGTCCGAGACTGCTGTTGGAACAAAACTATGTACATGGTATGACATTATTTTATATTGTTGTTATTTCTAATTTCTAGTTACCTCATCTCTATTACTGTTAACCGCAGCTAGTACAAAAATCATCAAAACATTTAGGCACATATTATTTTATTTAATTATGTGAAAATGAGAGAAAAGAGTTTAAAATACTACAAATAAATAGTTGTAGTTCACTAATTTTCTTTTTTAGGCATATTCACTTCGGCGTTTTCTCCGAGTTAACAAAACATGCTTTTACAAGGTCGACATTTTCCTTGTTTATTTTATAAAAATTCAGTTTCAAGATTAAGAGAAAATCTTTAATTTTTCTTGTTAAAGTTTCGTAGATTAATAAGAACTTACAACATTGTTCAAAATCTTTCATTTTTTCTTGACGTTTTCGATAGGACCAACATTGAAAATCATTTTAGCAGGATATTGCAGTGAACTGAAGAAACTGTTTGACTGGTAGAAACTGTCTGTCAATGAAAAATTAATAATAATTGCAAACATAAACTGCAGTATTTGGCTAATATCGACTTTTTAGAGAAATAATCGCAAAATAATCGAAAATGAAAAAAATATCTTCTCTTTCGAAGCTTTCTCAAACCTTAATAAACATATGGGAAGCAAACAATAGATACACAAGGAAAACAGTTATGTTTTATAAAATGTACAAATTTATTTTTCAATTAAATTTTTCACTGACAACTTCCTATAAATATATATACAGGTATATATAGGTATATAGAGTGGCGGCACACTAATTGGAAATGACAGCAAATAATAATTCATCTTTTTTTATTCTGAAATTGATAAAATAAAATTCAAATACTATTTCGATGTTACTGTTAGTGTATATATTTTTTTTATTTCTTTCTGACTACAAATGTTACATTTGGCGCCCACGAAATAAAGAATTTGATCATCACTTTTCGGTAAAAACCGTAATATTTGGAGGTGGTTTTATCATGGTATGGGGCTGCTTTCTTAGAATGATGTTGGACCATTTTACAGAATAAATGGTACCATGTATCAGTAATGACACATCAATATACTTGAAAACGTCATATAACCCTACGCAGAAGAAAATTTATTGGTACTTTGGAAATTTCAGTAAGTAGGGTTGAAAACTTTTCAAAATATTGACGATAACGGCATGGGCATGAGCAGACATTCTACTAGAGACATGTAAACGTTCTATGTCTATGCCTAGAAGATGTTTGAAAGTCATTGAAGCTAATGGGTATCTAACTAAGTATTAATCATTAGATTTAGAGAAAATTTGTTTGTCGTTAGAAAATGTATAATATTAATATTACGTTTCCAGTTATTAGTTTGCCGCATAAAAGTGTAGTTTTTTTTTCAAATAAGTTAAGAAATAAATTATCAAAAAAATTGTCATTCTTTTATTTTATACAAAAATAAAAAATATACACTCTAACAATAGTAACATTTAAATAGTATTTGAATTTTCTTTCAGAATATTAATTTCAGAATAAGAAAAGATTCAATTATCACTGGCGGTTCTTCTATAGGGTCATTTGGGCAATGACCTCCAACATACAAATAAAAAAAGAGAACTCTTCATTTTCTGAAGTTTAAAAATATATAATATATAATATATACATTTTTAATATTCTTAAAAAAAAAATATATATATATATATATATATATATATATATATATCGAGGGTCTCACGCCATAGGGGCGTATGCGCCAAAAGCAAAATTTTACAAGAGAGACGAAAAACTGTTGAGGAACGAATGGTTTAAAAAAAAATAAAAATAAAAACGGTAAAATTTATTAAAAAATATATGGTTTATGATAATTTTTTTCAAAATTAAAAATATTATCTATTTTAACCAAGATTTGGCTGATACGCCTTTATGCCAGGATGAAACTATTACTTATTTTGGGGCGTATGAACCACTTATATGAAATAATAATGAATAATTAGCCAAATAAGGAACGAATCAAGTTTATTACTACCAATACAATAGTTTTAGGAGAAAAATATGCTTTAGGATGTACAGGGTGTTCCAAATAAGATGTCCCCACGTGTCCTCGAAAACTATTAAAGTAACAAAAAAAACTTAAATACAAAAGTTTCTCAGTTTTAAGTAAGTTTTTAAATTATACGGTTTTTATTTTTGTACAGGGTGTCTTACAAGTGCTGCCCGGACTTCAACTTCCGAAGTTTAAATGGGGCATCCTGTAGAAATTATTTAAAAATGTACTTGAAACAAAAAAAAATTGTGTTTTTTTTTTTGTTACTTTAGTAGTTTCCAAGATAACATAGTGAAACATCGTATTTGGGATACCCTCTACCTACTCATATTTATAGTGCCACTAAACAGTACAACATAACTTAAACTAAAATAAGGTAGAAAAAATGTTAATTTTCCAATATACCCTAGGTGTTAATTCCTCTTTCTTTTTCTTTTTAACATCTTTGCTCTTAAAACAGATAGTGGTAGCTCATCTTCAGATTCATTAGAATTTACGTGAGGTAATGAATCGTAAAAGTTGTGATACATTGAAGGTACAGTATGGTCTTTTCCATGACAAAGAGACTGCAGATCCGAATATTTTTTATCATCAATGGGAAGTTTAGAGTCATAGAGTGGTTTAAGCTGAAAATATAAATTCTCTCTGCGTCCTTTTCTTTTCATAATGTTTACAGCTTGAAATTGTATGAGTAACTGCAACTTTGTTTTGCCAACTCAACCATCTTCTTCGCACGAAAAGACATTTTTTATAAAATTATAAACGAAATACGCTACTTTAATTAACGGTAATACCTTGTGCTGCTGATTGCTGGCAGCGTTGTCAGATGTTGTATTCTAGTCCGAATATTTTGTTTTTCTAGAGCAGTACAAAGAAGCTGAAAAAACTTTTTTGGAAAATTTTAAACAACACAGTGTAACATAATAATTATTACAAACAATAAACAGTATAAGTACCCACTAATAATTGAATATTCATGGCATAGGATTAAAACACTTAATTTATTAAACGCTACACTCATTGGAAATTAAATAATTTCACCCCTTACGATAGAAAACACTTAAAAAAATTAAGTTTGCTATTACATACTTAAGTTAGATACCTAAAAATGGTTCATAAGCCTTTATAGCAAAATTCCATGATAGGCGCTTACGCCTTTATGATTTTGCGTTTGTTAGCGAAAATCGACCAAAATACATTACAAGCTGCCACTTTACACTTAAGTTGATTATTCAAGTATTTTACAAATGATAATTCCCAAAAATTTTGCATAATTTACCTAAAAATGGTTCATACGCCTTTGTGGCGTAATGCCCTGATTGGCGTTTACGCCTAAATAATTTTGCTTTCTTTAGCAAAATATATTACAAACTGTTACTCTACACATTTAATTAAATAATTAAAAGTTTGCAACCGATAATTACTGGATATTTTACATGTTTACCTAAGAATGGTTCATACGCCTTTATGGCATAATGCCGTAATTGGCGTTTACGCTTAAATAATTTTGCGTCCTTTGCCAAAATATATTACAAACTGTTACTCTATACATTTAGTTAACTAATTTACTATTTGCAACTGATAATTAATGAAAATTTTATATATTTACCAAAAAATGGTTCATACGCCTCTATGGCGTACTGCCACTTGTAAGATTGGCGTTTACGCCTTTATAATTTTGTGTTTTTTGACCAAAATATACTACAAATCCACAAACCGCTTGGTCAGATCATGCGCCATATTAGTAGGTATCGATTCATGAAAAAAAGTGATTTTGGCCAAAAGTGGCGTATACACCCCTATGGCGTGAGACCCTCGATATATATATATTATATATATATATATATATATATATATATATATATATATATATATATATATATATATATATATATATATATATATATATATATATATATATATATATATATATATATATATATTAATATATATATATATTATAACACATTAGTTTAGTCCACCTGGGCTAGGGGTCGCCGCTCTCGGTACTTGCTGTGATGCAAGTCGCTATCCGCCACAGAGACATCGAGGATGTCGGTCGGATAGTAGCATTCAGACCATATGAGAAGTTTCATACCTCTCACCACTATTCACTTCACCTTAGTTAGTATATAACTAGCAGGTTGGCCACTATCATTTGTCTGTTCCTTAACCTATGGCATACTGAAGAGAACAAATAAGTTCGAAATCGATCTATGTCTGGTTAGGAATTGACAAATGATATTGGCTATCGATCTATCATGATTTGAAGGTGTAATTCAATGCAGGTCGGGGTATTTGCCCGCTGAGTAGTTGTTTCCTTCAAATCATATTTAATAACACATTAGTTTAGTCCACCTGGGCTAGGGGTCGCCGCTCTCGGTACTTGCTGTGATGCAAGTCGCTATCCGCCACAGAGACATCGAGGATGTCGGTCGGATAGTAGCATTCAGACCATATGAGAAGTTTCATACCTCTCACCACTATTCACTTCACCTTAGTTAGTATATAACTAGCAGGTTGGCCACTATCATTTGTCTGTTCCTTAACCTATGGCATACTGAAGAGAACAAATAAGTTCGAAATCGATCTATGTCTGGTTAGGAATTGACAAATGATATTGGCTATCGATCTATCATGATTTGAAGGTGTAATTCAATGCAGGTCGGGGTATTTGCCCGCTGAGTAGTTGTTTCCTTCAAATCATATTTAATAACATATATATATATATATATATATATATATATATATATATATATATATATATATATATATATATATATATATATATATATATATATATATATATATATATATATATATATATATATTATATATATATATATATATATATATATATATATATATATATATATATATATATATATATATATATATATATATCGTGGGCTTAAAACTAAAAGTGACCAAGTCCAAAATGTTCATTTTTGAGAAACTGGTAATTTTATTATAAGAATAAAAATTTAAGTAGAAAATCCATATAAATGTTTTTATAAATATCATAATTTAAAGTTTTGAATCTCACTATCAAAACAAATTTTTTTTTTTTGTTCGCATAAAATGTATTATTTTTAGACTTGATCAAAAAAACTTGTTTTAATAAAACAACTTTAGGATTCTCACAGTACTTGGTCAATTTTTGCAAGAAGAGGTAAGTGAATTTCTTGTTACTTGGTCAAAAAAACCAGAAAATGCTGGTTTTGGACTTGGTCACTTTTGGCTTTAAGCCCACGATATATATATATATATATATATATATATATATATATATATATATATATATATATATATATATATATATATATATATATATATATATATATATATATATATATATATATATATATATATATATATATATATATATGTATATTATATTTTTAAACCTCAGAAAATGAATAGCTCTATTTTTTTATTTGTATGTGGGAGGTCTTTGACCAAATGACCCTATAGAAGAACCGCCAGTGTCAATTATTATTTGCTGTCGTTTCCAATTAGTCTGCCGCCACTGTAAACAGATTTCAATCGGGAAACAAAGATATGATAGAACACGCCAAAATAAAACGATTTTTGTTATATAAACTTATAAAATGCTTAGTTTTCGAGATAGAGGGTGTTGAACTTTTAATGTATTGTCAGTTTTTCCCATATTTCTCCGGAAATAAGAGATATTCTTATGAAATTCGAAAGGTGAACATTGTGTACATCAGTACATTTCTCTTCATAATTTTAATCTCTCCATTCCAACCAGAGGCGTGGCGGTGGGGGGTGTCGAAGATATTAAAAAAAAACGGTACGCCACTAACCTAAGTTATTTTTCTTTTTTTTTCGTTTTTTTGACATTTACTATCATTAATGCACAAAAAAGTTTTCTTATAATTTTTTGATAGGATGCAACGCCCTTGAGTTAAACTCATTTCAAAATCATTCAACACCTACTTATCAATTAGCTGTTAATTGAGAATCGTTTCAAAAAATTACATGGTTTTGCATTTTTCCACTAACATAATTTCGAATGGAAAGATGAAAACAGTTCGAGTTGTACGCATCTCGCACCTTCTGAATTTCATAACAACATCTGAATTATTTGTGGAGAAATGCACCCCCTCTATCTCTAAAAACTAAGCATTTTAGTTTATATGACAATTCCATATTATTTTGGCGTATTCTATCGATTCTCTAAGTTTCCCGGTTAAAATCTGACCCACCCTGTTTATATTTAGAATTTTCTTTTGTTTTCGAAAAATTTCTTCAGTTGTAGACTTTTCTAAGAGATCTTAAGAAGATCAAGAAAGCTGTTAACAATAAAAAATTAAACAATTTTTAAAGAAAACGGAGGGAAATGGAATAATAACAAAAATACGAGTTTGAGGTAACCCTGAAAACATATCAATTCCGTTTTGAAATAAATAGTGTTCAAGTTTGCATATATGCATATCATGTTTGATTACATTTTTTAATAATAATAACGATATTTTTTATAAATAATTTGCTTAAAACAAAGTTTGTTACCATTTCTTAGATCCTTTAGCTTATTATCAATTTATCCTTTTTTTCGTACTTCAAATAAGGCATCTTATATGAGAAATGAATCAATCACGACCAGAATTTATTTATAATGATGACCTTAATAATAAAATAACGTATTGCTTGCCGTATTTATAGCTGACCACTACGGAAGTTTATGATTAAAATAGGTAGATATTATGTCTAATTATTCCTTACTTTGGAACAATCGTATATTATTAACCAACTACTTGTGCTGAGAAAATATTTAGTTGCCTTGAAATAAAACATATTGTTTATGCGTATGCCGATCGGTGAATATACTTAAATTTGTTTTGTTAATAAAAATAATACTTTTATCTATTAGTTTGAATAATTTAATTTATTCTTGCAAGTGACCGGAGACAAATAAAGGATTCTCTCCGGAGCAAGCACAGACACCTACTACTAAGTGAAAAGCGGATAAGCTGCGCCAATTAGACAGAGATACCCTCAAGATGACCAAGACGCATGAGGCATTCATCCTAGTATTATCTATAGTTATTTAATTGTGGCATCCTATAATGTTTCTTCTCACCTTCTAGCTTTTTTCTCTTCTGTGCCTAAATCATCGTCCGTTCCTCGTGCGCGTGTGAGTCGTGTGTATTGAGAGAGGAGCGAGGATTCTTGAGCCTGGAGTGTATGCATGGCAGAGTAGTATTAAGTATGGTAAGCAAGTCCTCAAGAGTTTGGATTCTCTTTTGCGATTTATAAAACATCATGAAACTGCAGGGGTGGGCGCAGAATTGTTCAAGGCAGCAAAAAGAATAGCAAATTAACTCAGTCTCGTATTCGATAACAGGCGAGGAGGCCGGCTAAGTGCTGGCCTGACAGAGTATGTCACTGAGCCAAATCGCCTGAAAGTCCGAATTAGTATTGCTCAACAGGGAAAACTGTTTTGGCAGCACGTCGATAAAACGGTGTCTTCTATAAGAAAAACTGGGTTTATCAACAAGGCTGATATTCCACTTTTTAAGGTCAGCCAGGTTGAAGTCGGAGATCGAGGGATTTATTGTGGCCTATCAAGATGGTATAATTAACATCTTGGTCTACCGTAGCTGCGTGTGGGATGTAGAGGTTTCTAATATCAGTTGCAAGACCTGCCGCCAGTCGCCAGAATCGCTCTCATGCACATACTTTCTGCTTGCCCCACATACACGATTTTGGCCTACATCCACCGACATAAGGCACAGTACGAGTGGTCAGATGGTAATAAATAACCATCTGAGGCCACGGGGTAGACTAGACTGCACTGCTGCCTTACGTCACCAGAAATATCCGCTTAGTCCCACTTCCAGTATGCACACACGCAGCAAGATGTTGTAACTTGTTTCCTGCCTTTTCCGCCACGCTAGTCACGCTCTGTTTCGCCTTATATGTGCACGTACAGTAAGTGTATGTGCACATCCCCCTAAATTCCGCTTCCAGTACGAACACACGCATCAAATTGTTCTTACTTGTGTTTCCCACCTTTTCCACCACGCTCAGTCCCACTTGGTTCCGCTTTATATGTGCACGTACACTAAGAATCATTGCTGGCGAATCACTGGAGAACGACTAGCATACCTCAGATTAATAATATATCTGACGTGAATACGGGCCAAAGTGTTCCAAACTTAGGAGAATTCCTCCTATTATTCAGGGTGATATACATTTTTATACCATCACGGACAAAGCTCACAACTGTATTTAAAAAAATGTATAAACACCTAACAACTAAATGAACTGTAGGAATTTAACCAAAAGTTAAAAATAAATACAAAACACAGATTACGTAGATAAAAGAAGAAAAATTATCGAATTACATCGAGTATTTAAAAAGTTATGACGGTGTGAGTTTGGTGATCATTTAGACTGATTGCCTTCAAATGAACCCGAGTGTATATGAGATTTTTGCACATCTATGGGGTACGTATGTCCCTTTTTTAAGTAAATATAGTCTACTTTACTGTATTTTTGAGATATTAAGCCCACATAGATAAACAAGGTACGCACATGTTAACCGGAAAATAGTAGCAAACATTCTGGAAAACTTCGAATCGTAAGGCATTACCTTACTTAATTTTAAATGGACGACCACCCATCTAAATTTTTGTTATGATGTTTACTAAAGACGGTCGCCATACATCCATATACAGGGTGTTAATTAAGTACGTGGACAAACTTTGTAATTCTTTGTATATAAGAAAAAAGTTCATATAAGCATATGTCTTAAACGTCTATTAGGTTTTTGAAAGTTTTTTATTTTAATTTTATTATACAGTATTAAGGATAATTAATTCAAATTCATCACGCATAATATTTTTAACAGTACCCATAAAACAACGTTAATAACTTTTGAAACAAGTTACAGGGTCCTAATTTTTTTGGGATCATCCCCACTTTAAACTTCTCGACATTTTAAAGATGCCACTGACTAAGTTTGAAAATAAAATTTAATTTACTACTTTATTATTAATCTTTTCGCTTTTTGATATTTTTCATTATCTTGTACGATTTAGAAGTTATTTGGTAAAAAATAAGATTATGCTTTGTTTTAATGACAATTTATTCAAAATCAGCACATACATATGTATAATACTTTTGACAGTACCCATGAAATAACATTAATAATTTTTTAAATAATCTATTTAAAACTAAAATTTCCGTAATTTAAAGAAAAATTTAACAAAGGTACAGTAGTAAAAAGTAGTCAAATAGTACGAATGATAATTCTCACAAATATAACAAAAGAGGACTTGATAAAATATTAATTCAGATTAAGTGTAAAAAACTTTTTTTTCTTAACCCAAATATTAAGATTAGAATTCTCTACGTTTTCTTCAGTTTTAGGGTTGATTGAGAATTAAAAATCATTTTTTTTTATATTTAGTTGTGACGTTTATTAATTCGTTTTTTTTAAATAACGTAAACAACATGACAGTTGTCAAAACTTGTTAGAAAAGACTCTTTTGTAGTTTTTTGATAATGCAAGTAACAGATTTATTAAATTATCTTTTGATCTTGTAGAAAGAACCAGAACAGTAAGGACAGTTTAGAGAGAGGAAGCTGCCCTTAATGAAATTGAAGAAAATCCTGAAACTAGTACACGAAAAACTGCGGTTCAATTAAACATTACCCACGTATTAGCATGGAAATGTTTAAAAGAACAGCAAATTTATCTCTACATACAACGTGTACAAGCTTTTTGCCGAGGGATTTTTCCCAGACAGTAGCTTTTTGCATTTGTATACAAAATAAATTAGTGATAAATCCATGGTTTTTATCCCAGGTGTTGTTTACCGATGAGGCATGTTTTTCCTATAACGCAATAATAAACTTTCACAGCAATCACGTGGGCTGATAAACCACACCTATAATTGAAAACAATTTCAAGAACAGTTTTCGATACATTTTTGGGTTGGAATTGTTGGGGGATTTTCTTATTGGGCCTCATTTTCTGCCTTCCAGACTTAATGGTAACCAATACCAACAATATATAGACTATAACATACCCAATCTCTTAGAAAATATCACAAGGGAAAGACGTCGAATTTGGTTTATGCATGATGGTACTCCATCACACTTCAACTTAGTTTCACGTTAGTATTTAGATCAAAATTATGCCCATCGATGGATCTGGCGTGTCGGGCCACAACCTTGGTCACTCAGGTCGCTAGATATTAATCCTCTAGATTTATTTCTTTGGGGGCCGAAGCAGCACAAGAAGTTGTAGTTTGGACATCATGATGTTACAGCTGCTAGAAAGATTGACTGTTTGGTTATAATGGCTATTATAAAAACCGCATTTTTAGGTTTTAAAGATTGGTGTTCCAAAGGGGAAATAATATTCTGGCCATCGAAACGTAACTGGAGCCAAATGATCACCAGTCTACATTGGCTTTCTTTTTTAATTATTATGGCTTATGGTTTTAATGCTAGCTACGAAATGATTTTTATTGCGAAAGTATAATCTGCAGTTTGGCTTTTTATGGAAATTATTTATAATTTATTTATAAAATCGTCTCAAATATTACTTATTCAAGTGTGGTTATGTTTTAGTTTTAAAGGCTGTTGTCAAATACAATGGACATCCATCATATTTATATAATATAACAGTTTTTGAGCAATGAACAAGAGGGTCAAATCTATTACCATAGGCATTATTCCTGTAAACTTTCATAAAATACCCATAGAAACAAAGAAGGCCCCTGAATTACTTATGTTTTAGATACAATTAAATTAATTCGAAATATATCAGTATTATATATTTGAAATTTCAAGGAGCGCAATCGATGGTAGAGTTATCAAAACTGATTAAAATATCGAATAAGTAAATTAAAACGTTATTTTAGAGGTAAATTTAACAAAATATTAAAAATCAACATAATGGCCGCCGTTCGGGTTGTTCTTGTTTGATAGAAAACATGGCGGCAACTTGGGTATGTTTTCGGTAATGATGCTATATAGAAATAAGCCAGAATATAAACCTAAATTTTTACTTATATATTGTTTCAATTAATTATATACGTCAAATAGTTAAAGTATGAAGCAAAGATAAGAACACAATTTGGTTATGGTATTTTACAGACATGAGTTTACATTTAATTTCACTCAGTGAATGGTTTTGGGGATTAGTTTCAATATCTGTCATATATTTAAATATGAAGTGTGTAAACACTGGCAACAACACTTTGTTTTAAGGTTATATACCTATCCTGCTGTTTAGTCCCAAAATAGGCGTTTATTGTCTACAAAATTACTTTAAAAAACGGCATTTAGTAACAACTTCTTCTTTATTATTTTAGTTGTAATGTGGAATTAGCAGCTAAGAAAATCGCCAATAAATCAGTCATGTTTTGGCTAATTTCTTGCCAATAGCTCAGATATCAATACTATATTAATAGCTAAAACCATATTCTGGTCATTTTTATAGCTATAATGGTAGTATTAGGACTTAACGTTGTTGTCATTTCATTGCTTCCTCATATATGACACCATGAAATTGACTTTATAACCAAACGTACATGCCATATTGTGGCTACTATAAATGACCAGTATATAGCTAAAACAAGGCCGTTTTTGTGTTTAAATTTTACGCGATACAGCTTCTTTCTCTGTACTTTAAATTTTATGTTGAACCACGACTAAAATAATATGGCCAAAATGCAACTTGACGAAAGCCATTAAAACGATTTTATAGCCGAATCTTGGTTATTTCAGCTAAATAGCATATTTGTGCTGCTTGGGAGTACCTAAAATCATTGGTCTACAGAACTCCAGTTCAGAACTAAGAAAATCTAAGAAACTGAATACAATAGTTATGAGAAATTATAAGAAATACTCCTGATATTTTTGAGTAGGTCCACCATTCGATCATAAGGCGCATAAATTCCATTTTAAGTTGGGGGTGCCCATTTTCAGCAGTTACTCTAAGTGTTGTACCTTTGTTTTCTTTAGATTACGGTAATTTTAGTTTTAATTAGGACCCTTTAGATTGTTTCAAAAGTTAAGAATGTTGTTTCATGGGTACTGTTAAAAGTATTATACTTGTGTACTAAATTTGAATAAATTATCCATAAAACAAAATATAATTTAAAAAGTATTATGCTAAATTTTAATTATTTATCCTTAAACCTGTTCAAGAAAAATAAAAAAAGAACCCTCACCCCATATCTCGAAAACCTAGACAAAGAATTACCACTTACAGTTTGTCCACGTACTTAATTAACACCCTATATACAAACAGATAAACAAAGGCAGCACATTTCTGATATTTCTCAGTCCACAATTTTCTATAAACCCTCATTAAGTATTGCGATGCACGGTAATCAGAGTCGAAATCACACGCAGATAAGGATCTATTTCCAGTGTACTATATACTGTCTCATGCAATTAAATAGGTGAAAATGAAGATCAAAGCTTTCCGACACAAGTGGAACAACTTTGTATCTTATCAGTGTGGTTTTTATCATAGGTATTTTTTATTTAAAACATGATTTCTGCAATGCACTGGGATTGCCAACTGATTCAACCTGAGCGTGAATGACCAAAAATTTAAATAAATACAAGATTGACCCAGAATTTTTATTGAAACATTTTTTACATCGAAATGTTAAAAGTAATTTATGTTATTTCCAGGAAGGCGCAATATACAAAATTATTTTAAGGGTGCAGTAAGGTATGATTCAGTTTGGAGAAGCAGCAACAATTTTTGTCATCTATAGAACTGTGTACGTTTCCTACATCCACTGGCGATCGGTTTTTTTTTTTTTAATTATTGCCCCACCGAGGTGTACCTACTCAATGTGGGATATTCAAGATATGTGTTTTATCTCCAATTTTATAACTTCTGCATGGGGGAGTTGATACAGTGTCCAAAGACAAAAAACATTGGGAACCAGGATTCTTACTTGCTAACGTTCCTTTATTTTTTTTTGTAATGTAATTATGGCTTCTGCGTGTATTTGTACTTTCCTTAATACATAATCAAAACCCAGATTTTCAATATTATACAGAAGCCTAGAGATAAAAAATCACTTATGTGGCTGGTAAAATTTTGGTTAGTAATATCTTTGAAGCATGGGACCGAAGCGAAACTTTAAGGCATACTTATCAAGACTAAATGAAGAAGTTTTACAAAGAAAAAACTGCGATTGAAATTGCGAGAAAAAGGTACAAAAATTGTGTAACTTACAAAAAACTTTTCAGAATCAGGTAGAAAGTATGTCGCCATGCATATTTGCATAAAAAAATATTACCTTTTCATAAAGTTACACTTTTTGAAACTTGCAAACTGAAAAACGAATCTAAAATAAAATTTCAAAACGGTGGAACTATATAAAAAGGCAAAATTTTTTTTATGAAATTTGATATCTGGTACGAAGGCGTAGAAGGGCCACCTAATTATTTTTTTGAAATTCCGACTTTAAACTCGGAATTCCGACTTTAATCTCGGAATTCCGATATTAATCTCGGAATTCCGACTTTAATCTCGGAATTCCGAATTTAAAGTAGGAATTCCGAGATTAAAGTCGGAATAAAGATGTATCTCACATACACGACTGTGTGACGACCGTGCTGTGTCGTGAACAGGCCGGCGTACATTGGCGGAATTATAAAACTAAATAGGCCAAAACTTAACTAATTTTGTAAAACAGTTACAAGTATTTTAGGAAATAAATAACTCTTTCTTGAAATTTCTGGGTATTTCGGTCAGTGATTAAAATGAAAAGATTTTTTTTTAAATAATTTGTTATACAGGGAGTTTTTGAAAAGTATGTCAATCACTTAACCATAGATTGGGGGTATCAAAAGAAGTTTTAACCAAATTTACCTCTAGTCGAAAATGCCCCCCATGGAGATACAGCCTTCTATAGTTGAAAATAAAAAAACTTATTTTTACAAATATTGCACAAATGACTAGATATTTTTTTTTTAAATTTCGGTACACTAAACATATGTTGAAGAGCAATAGTTCACATTAAAAACAAACATTTTGAAAACATGCTTGCTAAGGGGTTCATTCAGGGGTAAGCAATACTCATTAACCTCCCTTTTTTTTAGTGGTACGCCCATGATTTTTTTGATACATGTATATTATAAGAAATTTAATTATAAAACTTTTTTTGTATATAACGTTTTTTTTGATTTGAGTAACCATCCTTAAAATAAACTTGAAAAAGCTGAAACCATGGCATGCTAAATAATGAAATGGAAGCCATTTCGAGCATCTATGTAAATAATATTTAAAAATAAATAAACAGCTCTTTTTGATAAATGAAAGATAAAAAAAAACTAAAAATAAAATGAATTAAAATAACATTTTATTAAAACTTTATTTCAAAAGGTGCTCGAAAGGGCTCTCATTTCTTTATTTAGCATGACTTGGTGTCAGCATTTTCAGCTTTATCTTAAAAATGGTTATTCAATCAACAAAATCCAAGACACAAGAAAGCTATACAGGGTGATTGGTTATAAATGCCACCCCTTCTAACTCCATTATTTTTGAATTCAGAAAAAAGTTTCAAATAAAAGTTATACAAGCTGATTTGGGGTTTTCAATCGTGCAACACAAATTTATAAAGGGTGTTTTTTTTTAGAACATCCTGTATATTGTTAGATTTTCAAAATCTACTACTTCTTGCGCTTTCGGTGATTATATATATATATATATGTATATATATATATATATATATATATATATATATATATATATATATATATATATATATATATATATATATATATATATATATATATATATATATATATATATATATATATATATATATATATATATATATATATATATATATATATATATATATATATATATATATATATATATATATATATATATATATATATATATATATATATATATATATATATATATATATATATATATATATATATATATATATATATATATATATATATATATATATATATATATATATATATATATATATATATATATATATATATATATATATATATATATATATATATATATATATATATATATATATATATATATATATATATATATATATATATATATATATATATATATATATATATATATATATATATATATATATATATATATATATATATATATATATATATATATATATATATATATATATATATATATATATATATATATATATATATATATATATATATATATATATATATATATATATATATATATATATATATATATATATATATATATATATATATATATATATATATATATATATATATATATATATATATATATATATATATATATATATATATATATATATATATATATATATATATATATATATATATATATATATATATATATATATATATATATATATATATATATATATATATATATATATATATATATATATATATATATATATATATATATATATATATATATATATATATATATATATATATATATATATATATATATATATATATATATATATATATATATATATATATATATATATATATATATATATATATATATATATATATATATATATATATATATATATATATATATATATATATATATATATATATATATATATATATATATATATATATATATATATATATATATATATATATATATATATATATATATATATATATATATATATATATATATATATATATATATATATATATATATATATATATTTGTTGTATATCGAATCCAACCATTTCCAAATCATATTGCTATAAACGAGCTAACTTTGCATACCATAAGCAAAGTTAAAATGCCATAGAAAAATATCAGAAGGCCAAATTTACTTACAAACCCGTTCAGTGGTTTTTTGTTTTTTGAGTTAGGTGTCACTTTTGCAGTCCTGCCTTAAGAGGAACCAGCAAAAATGACATATTTAAGCGTAATTTAATTTAATATATTAGCATATGAAAATGTTAACCATAACAATTTAAAAACTATTTAATTTCATAAATCTTGAACAATTTGAGAAAAAAAATACATTTAAAAAATAGTTCTTAACTACTTATATCTCACGTCGACGATTCAAATGTTCTATGTGACCACCATGTTCTTGGACACAATTAATAATGGGTTTTGTTAAGTTATTGTTTATATAAATTTTATTTTCAAAAAATCCCATAGCAACGTATTTAGCAACTAATAATGTGCAGTATATTCTTCTACAATTGAAGGGAAAACTGAACTGAACTGTTACATTGAAGAAAGTCGGAATTCCGAGATTAAAGTCGGAATTCCGAGATTAAAGTCGGAATTCCGAGATTAAAGTCGGAATTCCGAAATTAAAGTCGGAATTCCGAGATTAAAGTCGGAATTTCAAAAAAAAATAATTAGGTGGCCCTTCTACGCCTTCATAATCTGGCGACATACTATCCGATCTGAATTCTGAAAAAAATATTTTGCAAATATTTTACAAATACATACATAAATATGTTGTATTTTGTAAGAAAATAGTTGTACGAGAGTTATGCGTGTCCGTAGCAGGAATAACTACCTGAGATGCGGTATTTGCTATCACTATCCAAACGTATACAAAGTAAATATTCAGCTAACAGAAACTTTGATCAACGGAACCACAATTTCATATTTTCTATTCAGTAACAACAGTTAAATGAATTTGAGCGAGTCGGATTATTGGTGTAAGAGGCGTAGGTTTTTCAATAAGGCAAATAGCAGACCGTGTGGATATCGCAAGATAATGTTCACTTCATACTACTATTGAAGAGTCCAATGGTACGTCTATGTCTTCACGTGCAAATAATCGATCGCTGACTCTTAAACCATAATTTATTCTAACTAATAGCGTATAAAATTAAAAAAAAAAAAGAAATTGGACAAAAACTATTTTTTATTAAAATAAAATTTATTAGGAAACAATTGAAAAAAGAAATTTTTAACAGTGGTTTAAAATTATTAGGATAAGGCGTTCGAAATGATAGAGTGAGAAGATTCCTTTATTTTGACGAATTTGCTAGCACCTTTCTTCCATTCTTTGAAGAAGAGTTGTTCATCAGGAATAATAACACCGTAAACACAAGATTTTAAATGACTCCATGAATAGCAATGCTATTGGTCATCCACGACATATCTATCCAATATGTTTCATTATGATATCCTCGTACGATCAAGGGAAAATTAGATGCATCGTGCATAAAAAATACGTCGGCATACTGCTCGTGGAAAATTGTCTATTGAAAGTGGCAAAACATTTTGAAGAAATGTGAAGTAAGTTTCTCCATTAATCGTTCCAAGTAAAACAAATGGACCAATTAAAAATTCATCGATTTTAATCGAAAAACGTTGGTGCCTCAAGTCAATTATTCCATGAGGCCCGTAAGTGGTTATTATAAAATTTTATAATGCTATTCCTATTAAGTCCAACTTCAACGGAATACAGAAGAATGAAATAAAGGGTTTCGAATAAATTTTCGTACAATCCATGCACAGTATCTTATATGCAGTACTGCATTATTCGGGATTCAGTGACAACCCTTCGTAGATGAACACGATGAACCGTCATAATATGACACACGTTCTTGTGCTAATATTAGGATTCGCTTCAACTGTTTCAAATATTCTTTCCTTCTGTTGATAGCCCTTCTTCCACCAGCACCATTACTGTCCAGCCGGAGAGAGTGTTGTCGATAAGTCGCCAGCTTTCTGCAAAACCATAGGCGTATTTTTTGCGCTACAAAGTCTTGAAACAAGTTTATTTAAAGTTAATGCTGATTGGTTGCACAACTGTTCTGTTTCGTGACTGGTTATAAAAGTAAACTATTTGCCTTCGGTTAGAGTACGAAAATTGGGCTCATATACTAGGATTATAGTATATCCAATGTTGCCAATTTGTGAGTAAATACTTCCATTTGGAAGTATTTTAAACGATTACAAGTAATTTTGTGAGGATTACAAATGTACGTTATGAGTGAAGGTAAGTAAATTTGTTTTTTTTTATCGGTCGCTTTCACTTACCTACGTAGTCTAAAATAATAATAAAAATTTGTTGTTTTTCACTAAAGCTGGCAACATGTTCAGTGTTTATGTTTAGGCAGGCCGCATAGTGATGTCAAGTCGTCGCCACAGATTAAATAATTCTGTGTCGTCACCATAGGTAGTGACTAAGTTTTTTAGGTTAGGTTACTTTTAATAAGATTTGTTTTTTTATTAAATTTATTAATAATTACTGCTGTACAGTTCTTTTAAAATAAATCATTTAACAAAATCATAATTTGTTTATTGCTCTTATTTAAAATGTGTTATTAATTTGAAATATATTATCAATGTAGGTATCTTCCTTATCGGTTGGCATACAAGATAGTATCTCTTGAGTAGTGTAATAAGTAAGACTAGTTAGAAGACATGATGAAACGCCCTCTATTTACAGATAATTAAATTTTGTAAATAGAGTTGTTTCATGTTCATTTCTTGAATAGAAGACTTGATTTTCCCATTTATTTATTTCGGTTTTCCTTTTTAGAAAGTCGTTACGTAATTTGTGAGGATTTTTAATTTTTAAGAGTAAAATGTGGAGATTTTTGGCATTAAAAAGCGAGTATTTTGATTATTTGGATTGGCAACACTGCGTATATCTCCCAATGTGGATGCAAACGATCACAAAAATTTGCCACGCACTAAATTATTTATTTCATTTACGCTTCATTGTGAATGGAATGCAGAAGGTACATTATTTTCCGTAGGCCTTCTTTCCCTGGTCAGACAGTAGGTGTCTAAGATCCTGTTTATCATAAGCGCATATTATTCATATGCGTATTATTCATATGCGCTTAAGATAAACAGGCTCTTTGACACCTACTGTCTGACCAGAGAAAGAAGGCCCGTGGAAAGAATGTGCCTTCTACATTCCATTCACAATGAAGCGTAAATGAAATAAATAATTTAGTGAGTGGCGAATTTTTGTGATCGTTTACATCCACGTTGGGAGATATACTCAGTGTTGCCAATCCAAATAATTAAAATTCTTTGATCTAGATGCCGTCGGTAGGAAAAGCGTTCTTTATAAGGTGTTTCGGCTTCTACATTGTTACCATTAGCAAGCCCATAAATGAAATGCATATCAGCCATTAATTCAAAAGAGTAAATCATTTTTTAAACGTAAATCGACAGTTACCATCAATAAAGCTAATAACCTAAACACCCCTTGACCGGTGCCTACTTGTTTTTATAAAATAAAATTATTGGCGCATTTAATTGAATAAGTGACTACGACTTTGCAAATTGTCAAACTGTAAAAACTACTCAAAAGAGTCAAAAAAATCATTTTTGTTTAAAATTGAATTTATATTCCAAAAAATTGGGAAAAAAAATAATTTTTCAGAGGCGGGCATAAATTCTAGGCGAAAACGTAACCGGCATACCGCATACCCTTATCTACGTCCCTGATTAAAATTGGGGATTAAATTGTTCACGTTAAATGTCATTTTACTTATGTGTTGTACATACATTTCGTTTCAATATCTTTATTTGTTCAAAACATATTTAAATAAATACTTTTTTTTTTGAAAACTTTAAAGCCCTTTATCTTGGAAACGAAGGCTCTAAGGACAAATGTTTATATGGCAAAATATTCTTAAATTTTGACAAGGAATACGCTCCTTCATTTATGACATTCCATTATGTTACACTCTGTACTTAAACCAGTAGTTGGAACCTCTAGATTATCATTGGTTAATGTCAAAATAAAAATTAATTTCAACCAATGATAATCGAAAGGTTATAACCACTGGTTAATAACTTCTCTGCACCCAAAAAACCCTAATATTTGTAAACATCTAGATTTTAAATTTTGGATGACATTTCTCACTTGACTGATGAAAAGTACAAATTATACTCCAGAGAAATAAAACTTCTTCTGCGGAATGAGGTCGAACAAGCTGAATTTTTCCAGAGACCTTCGTTTTGATGTTCTAATGAAGCACAAAAAAATCTCATATGCCTACCCTTGTGCGTCTTGAGATATCGAAGGTCAAAGATCATGAAAATCGGTTTTTCGCGAAAATCTCGCTTCCGGTGCATCTGACGTCATAAGAACTCGTAACAAAACTTACGTAAAATAGTATTCTCTACAAAGTTGTTCATATACATTTTTTTTCGTACGAACAACCGTTTTCGAGATATAGCATGATAAAGCGGGAGCGCGCATTCGTAATAGGTAATACTGTATTATAATGCAGAGCTATAAATATAAAAACACTTTTCTTAATCTGTTAGACTGGAAAATTAAATTCCCATTATCAAAGCCGTTAAAAATTTGTTTATTTATAAAAAAATATATAATAAATAATTAATAACAAAAAATACATTCTTTTCCACACCACGCCTTATGTTTCCTTGCCTTCCTCCTCATCTTCGTCGGGTTCCACTAGCACCTCGATCAACACAATATCTTCGTCAGACGCTTCCTCTATATCTGTTGGCTCTATGTCTGTTCGCAAAATTTCTTCAGGCTCCAGGTCTCTGAAGTCTTCGATGTTTTGCAACTCTGTTGACGGGTTCAGGCATGCCTGTCTGTGACACTGACCACAAACTTTGGGGCATGGCAGCCCGACTTTTCTACACCCTCACTGCGCACCACACCCCTTTTTACAATTACAGAATATTGTATTTAATAGTTCGTCTGGAGCAGGTGGCAGTAGTGTTGTTTTCGGCTGTAATATGTCGTTTTTTAAATCCCAACCCCATTCTTCGGGTTGTAGATTTTTCCCTAGCCAAATCTGTACTTGGTAGTAGACCCGATAAATATGCTGTCGAGCTGCTTCACTGGTAGGTGGAAAGGATGACAATTTAACAGGTCTATTAAGTCGTGTAGCCTTAATGAATTGGGTGTATCTAAATTTGTCAAGGTTTACTTCATCTTTTGAAGCACCATACATAGCTAACAGAAAACGCTTTCCGTTCTGAAATACTATATCTGGCCGGCAGTTTTCTGCTTGAAATATTTGAGCCGAGTGAGTCAAATCGGGATGTTTCTCAAACGGCTGGTCGTACGAAAAAAATGTATATGAACAATTTTGTAGAGAATACTATTTTACGTAAGTTTTGTTATGGGTTCTTATGACGTCAGATGCACTGGAAGCGAGATTTTCGCGAAAAACCGATTTTCATGACCTTTGACCTTCGATATCTCAAGACGCACAAGGGTAGGCATATGAGATTTTTATGTGCTTCATTGGAACATCAAAACGAAGGTCTCTGCAAAAATTCAGCTTGTTCGGCCTCATTCCGCAGATGGCCTTTATTTTTACCTTATTTCCCTGGAGTATTAAATAAATAATGCAATTGAAAGGTATTTTTAATTTCAAATTATAAATATTTATTATATGATGGGATGGATATATTAATTAATATTGTTTTATTACAACTATACTAACCGGATGTCCATCGCTAATTCTAGGTTCACTATTTTTATTCCACTTTTCGCGCATTTTCGATTAAATATATTTTCACATTAATTTTTTTATTTTTTATCAGTTAGTAGCACTTTATAATACGTATCGAAACATGTCATTTAATTCGTCATTTGTGTTTTCCAATGACAGGTAATTAAATTATTAATACACTTTAAATCACAATAAATTTTATTTAGTCACATTTTACTCAAGACTCAAGAATCAAACATGCGATGCGACCGCACTCAAACCACGCACTATTATAACTTGTTTGCTATTTACCACATTATTAGTATATCCATGGAAACCAAACGCATTCTGATAACGTGGTGATGACAAATTACCTTGTATGTACAGAAGTACTCACAGGTATTTCATACTTTGACCGTATGTGAAAGTTATCTATCAGTTGTTGTGTTCATATAATATTTATTTATTTCTAGAACAAGTTTATAGATATTTATTTTGCAAAACTAAAACTACATTAAAGTACATCAAATTTATTAAAATTTTTATATCTAAATTGTATGAACGAGACAGGGAAGAATAATATTCAAATAATTATAAAAACTAAAACATTTTATAAATTGCCGAAAAAAATTGAAAATAATTAATAAATGATTTTTCAAACGAAAGGATGTTTGCCCACTTTTCTCCCTTGTAAACAGTGGTGGTTCATCAGGGGTGGCAGATGAGGTAACGCCTCACTACTGTAAATTGTAAAATTTAAATGAATTTAAAAAAGTAAAACAAAACACTTTTCATTTTCTATATACAGAGTGTTCCGCGTAAAACTCCCCATGTCATTTAATTACGAATTTAAAAAAAAATGTTTAATTCCATAAACGGTGCCTTGTGGACAACCTAATGGCTATAATTTCATATATTATGGACAGAATTGGCACCGACGGTGTGGACATTGCGACACCACATAATATATTTTTTTTATGACAGAAGCATTAGATGAGCATTTGGTTAGTACCTACGTTAATTCCTGAGCAATTTCATATAATACGTTTATAAGTTCCAATTAATGGTTTCTGAGATAATATTGAGGTGGTTTTCCACAAAACTCCACATACTGGATGCGCGTTTCACTAACCAAGTTGGCATCATCTGGAAATAATTAAAGCTGTAGAAAACCACGTCAGTGTTAGCTTCACATCAAAGGTTCCAACCCACTTCTGGTTTCTGAGATATTCTTAAAAAATAATAAGCACCATTTCAAACAAAGTTATATTTGGAGGTAGAAATTTTGAAACCACTTCAATTATAATACATATCTGACACTGGGTCGATGTGCCACTCTTAACTGGCACTTTCCTTTTTCTTCTTTTCGAACGTATAACAAGTCCAAAACAAAAAGAAACATCAGGTAAAAAATTTATTTATGTATTTAATTGAATTTTTTGTATGCCCGTGGAGAACTTGGCTAGCTCAAAGTAAAAAAAACCTTGTCGAACATAGGCAAAGTCGAACGTTTTGTCTAAGGTAGCACTAAAGACGATATGAACCATATGTGATTGGTTGTGATTAATTACAATTTAATGCATAAAATAAATAAAAATGTGTACACTTATAACGTACCTATAAAGTAATTTACTAATAGAAATAAAGTAAAAATATTCAACAGCACTATTTCAACGTTTTTGAAACTTCATATGGGTACGAGGTGGGACATCTGTTCACAACAGTCGAGACGTTCAAATCGTTTTGAATGTAAATTTCTGTGGAAGGCGGCACCAAAGGACTATTCAGATGGCCTCAACCTGATTTAACCTTGTCTGATTTCTTCTTGTGGGGTTATTTGAAACATTTGATATATGTATAAAACAGACATATTGACGTCATGGCTGATTTACATAAAAAATTTACGCAATTTGTGCCTCAGTGTCAAGAAACATTCTATCGCAAGCCACAAATTTTGAATTACAAAAAAATGTACACATATGGGCTATAAGACTGTACATTAATCGGTACTTAAAAACTCATATTTTGGTGTTTTTATTTAAGTGTTTTTTAGTTTGAATATGTTTCGTATTATGTATTATTGTTTTAATATTTTGTTTTATTTTATAAACACAAAAGTTTAAATACATTGAAACATATTGTGACATAATTTCAATATTAAAAATTACTTTATAACGTTATCCGTAAAATACAGTGTGGGGCACGTAAAAGCCCACCTCTTTTATTTTAGTCATTTTTGACATTTTAAATGTTAAATATTGTCCCACGTTTTTTCTTTTTTTTTTTAATTTTCTCACGAAAAGTATATTTCCACTTATTTACAGGATATATAAACAATAGGTATGTTATCTCTTCTCCCTCGAAGGATCTTCATCTTGTTCGCGGTGAGGGGGCTTGCGTGCTCTAATGAACTGAGGGCTATGCCGGTGGTAGCTTAGCTACCGGCAGGGACTCCCATGCCGGACAGGCCGAGGGGAAGAGCCAGACTAAGAAAGATCCACTCACACATACATATACACCTTACACCTACACACAAATGCTTGGTCAGAAAGACTCCTGGGTTCGCCCTCTTCCAGGGGGAGATTCGAGGCGGGGCTCCTGGATTGGGATCATGTTGGAGAGGTAGCAGTGAAAGAAGCTGGGGATGGTACACCCAGTGCCGCCGGATAGTATAGGGGCCCACCCTTGCATAGCCAGCGTAGGGGGCTGCCCTTTCACCCGGTGTATAAACCCGGAGTTTGTAATAGTGCCAGGTGGCGCCTGGAATAGGGCCCTGCTGCTTTCTTCGGGGGGCTTCACTAGTGGCTGCCAACCTTTCTCGCCGGGATAAAGCCTAGCCTTGTTCTTCACCGGGAGGAGGGAGAATCCGAGGAGTCAGACAGCCTAAGCATACACATACATCAACACTATACACACACACACACACACACACCTACACTTACACACAGAGACATCTAGACACACAAACTCCCCCCCCCCAAAACCCATGGAAAGAAAAGAAAAAGAAGAAAAAGTCAACGTACCCGTTGAATCAGAGCTCCCTAGCTCAGAAGTGGAGATGGTGGCCATCGAGCCGCTACCTCACCAGGAGGAAGATCTTCTGAGGTCTCCTAGTGACGAGTCTGAAGAGGGACCGAAAGGTTCTACCACGGACGAAGTCACCGAGGATGCCCTCAGAAAAAAGAGGGAAAGAAGAAAGGAGTATAAGAAGAAAGTCAGAAGCAGGAGGAAGGAGCAGAAGGCCAAAAGTTCAGTGCCGGGCGATTCACTTCGACCGGTAGAGCTGGAGGGCTCTGTTCTAGCCTCTTCTGCTTCGGCGAGCGCCAGCCAACCGGCCCCGAGGCCGTCAAGGAAAGCCAGGAGCACCGTACTGGTAGGCAGGCGTACAGAGACCGACCCTCTAACACGAGGGGCCCTAAGG
Organism: Rhamnusium bicolor; assembly: GCA_029963845.1. Lineage (NCBI taxonomy): Eukaryota > Metazoa > Arthropoda > Insecta > Coleoptera > Cerambycidae > Rhamnusium > Rhamnusium bicolor. The sequence goes on along the minus strand of JANEYF010003357.1, from coordinate 561,158 downwards.
CAAGGTGGGCAAGAAGGGAGGAAAGAAGGGAAGCCAAAAGGCAACCCGTCTCACTCCCTTCTGCTCCTGCTTCGGTGAGGGGGGTAGAGGAACCTGGGAGTCGGCAAAGACCTCCAACTACTCAGCCTCCGACCAAGGGCTCCAAGCGGCAGAGGGTTGCAGAGAAGACCACCCCTCCAGAGCGGAGGAACAAGCGGGTCAGGGCGGTCCGGACACCCTTGAGACCAGCAGGTGATGCGGTCCATGTGTCTCCCTTACTTAGGGGAAGCACAGGGGCTGCAAACCTGCGGGCTTCTGGGGCCGGGCCACAACTGGCCAGCTATAGTTCTGCTACTAGGAGAGAAAATCAGGTCGTTATAATGTCTAGCCGCGAGGCTGGTATTATCACACCTGAAGAGGCAGAGCGTCTGAGAGGACATCTCGTGGAGGAGATGTTGCGGACCATGGCGGGCCCCGAAGGGGGTCCTCAGGATCCGGAACTTCATTTCAGGAACTCGGGCCGGGTAGAACCGGGCTGGTTCCTGATATCTGCCGAGGATGAAACCTCCAGACGTTGGCTCCTAGAGGACTGGGCAACTCTGGTCGAGGGAGACGTCAGCTTCCGCGCTTTGCGAGCGGCTGATGCCCCATGGCCGGAGAGGGTTGGCTTCTGGCTGAGCAGCCAAGAGGTCGACCTTAGCCGAGTCCTTAGAGTGTTGGCTCTCCAGAACCGCTCCCTCAACATTGGGGCATGGCGGCATCTGGAGACAACAGGAGGTCCTGGTGGGTGGCACCTGATCTTCATGGTTGGCCAAGACACGATCAGACACCTGGAGGACGCCGGGTGGGTGCTCTACTATGAGCTGGTAACTCTGACAGTGCGCAGGTTATCGGCTTGGGGTGGAGCCACTCGCCAGGGGCCTTCTGGGGTCGACATGTCGAGGCCGACCGAGGAGAAAGGGAAATAGGTCACCCAAACCCGCACCATGCAGATCCCCCCATGGACCTATTGCGGGTGAGTCAAATAAATCGCCAGCACAGTCAGGATGCCACTGGGGAACTGGTGAACATCTTGACAGGTAAAACTGGAGAAATTATACTAATTCAGGAACCCTACGTTTTTAGGAATCGAGTTAGGGGATTAGGAATGTCCGGCTACCAGGTGATAGTCGGAAAGGAAGGAGGGGACGACCGACCAAGAACTTGTATAGTAGCCTCCAAGGATCTGCAGTTGGTGCCACTGCCCCAACTTGGAACCAAGGATGCTACAACAGTCGTCCTAGAATATAAAGTAAGAAATATTAAATGTAAGGTAGTAGTTAGCAGTATTTATCTTCCATATGATAACGCGAGACTACCGCCTACTCAGGAATTAGAAGATATAGTCGCATTTGCAAGGAATGAAGGTCTTCCATTAATAATTGGATGCGACGCCAATGCTCATCATGTGGGGTAGCTCCGACGTCAACACCCGGGGCGAAGCTCTATTGAGTACCTGGCGTCGACGAACCTACAGGTTATGAACAGAGGAAAAGAGCCAACGTTTATCAACCGCATCCGCCAGGAGGTGATAGATATTACGCTGGTCTCTCAAAGTTTGATGGAAAAAATTTCTGACTGGAGGGTAACTCAGGATATCTCGATGTCCGATCACAGGATGATTAGATTCGAGATTGGGTCTGATAGGACAGAGGACACCCTCCGAAGAAATCCAAGGAAAACTGACTGGGAGAGGTATCTCCTTACTCTGGCAAGTCTTCAAGACGAACCGGGGGGGAGGATTATCTCCCCTGAGGAATTGGACATAAAGGTAGAAAGCCTAGAAAGTCATATAGTCTCAGCATATGAGGAAGCCTGCCCACTCAAGGCTGTGGGAGTACGTAGGGCCCGATGGTGGAGTAGGTCGCTTGATGACCTGCACCGGACGGCCAGACGTGCTAACAATCGAGCCGTCAAGAGAGGGACGGATTCCTCATGGGACGACTTCAAGGAGGCTAGGAGAAATTTTAAAAAGGAACTAAGGCGTAGCAAGAGAGAAAGCTGGCGGCAGTATTGTGGGGAAATGAACTCCCTACCGGAAACCGCCAGACTGATGAAAATACTCAGCTGCGAGACAAGAGAGACAATAGGATCACTACGAAGGCAAGATGGGATTTGGACTACTTCTAGGGAGGAGTCATTAAGACACCTCTTAGAGGTTCACTTCCCAGGCGAACGCCCTGCCGTTGCAGTACCCTCGGAGCGGCCGATGCCACCAGTTGACTGGCGGCTTGCCGAGGAGATTGTAAAGGACGGAGCTGTAGTCTGGGCAGTGAATGAGTTCGAGCCCTTTAAAGCAGCGGGGCCAGACGGGATCTTCCCAGCTCTGCTTCAGAAGGGCCTGGATATTCTTCTACCGTATTTAAGAGGAATATTTGTGGCCAGTCTGGCACTGGGATATGTTCCCCTGACCCAGGTCAGGGGGAACATAGGTCAGCTAAAGTGGTCTTCATCCCCAAAGTGGGAAAAAAGGACTACACAGCTGCCAAATCGTTTAGGACGATCAGTCTCACGTCCTTCCTGTTAAAAGCACTGGAAAGGATAGTGGACAGATATCTGCTGGAAGGGGACCTAGCCAGGTACCCATTCCACAAGAATCAGCACGCATATAGGCGAAGGAGGTCCACGGAGACAGCCCTTCACGCCGTCATGCATAAGGTAGAAAGGGCCCTCCTGCATAAGGAGGTCACCCTAGCAATATTTTTTGATATAGAGGGTGCCTTTGATAAAGCAAGGACTACTAATATCTGCGATGCCCTTCGCACTAGAGGTACTGCTCCAGTACTGGTCAGATGGGTGAAATCTGCGCTGGAAGAGAGACGAGTTAGTGCTGCTCTAGGAGACTGCCAATTGGACGTCGGGGTGAGGGGCGGCTGTCCACAAGGCAGCTGCCTATCACCCCATCTATGGTGTCTAATAATGGATGGTCTCTTGGAGCGCCTCACTTCGGAAGGATTTTATGCGCAGGCATATGCGGACGACGGGCTGGTCCTAGTGACTGGCCGCTTCTTAAATGTCGTTTGCAACAGAACGCAGGTAGTTTGTAGAATAATAGAAAGATGGTGAGGCGAAACAGGTCTCTCAGTCAATCCATCTAAGACTGAGATGATCCTATTCACCAAGAGAAGGAAAATAGAGGATTTTAGGGCACCAACCATGTACGGTAAACCTCTTGCGCTTGTGTAGGAGGTTAGGTACCTGGAAGTGACCCTAGATAGCAAACTGTCATGGGGGCCGCATATCGACAACGTCATCAAAAAGTCGACTGTGACCTTCTGGCAATTGCGCCGAGCGGTAGGTAGAAACTGGGGCCTCAACCCACGGATCCTACACTGGCTGTACACGGCGGTCATCAGGCCTAGGCTCCAATATGGATCCGTGGTCTGGTGGCCGAGCGTGGACAGAGCGATGACGTCCCGAAAGCTGGCAAAAGTCCAGAGACTAGCCTGCCTAGGGATCACTGGCGCAATAAGAACGACACCGACAGTTGCTCTGGAGGTTCTGCTAGGCCTGCCAACGCTTCCCTCATGGATAAAGAGGGAGGCTATTGCGGCCTATCTGAGAATGCGGGATTCTGGGAGCTGGCAGTGTTCAGGCAGAGCTGAAGGTCACGCAGCAATTGCTGGACTGACGGAGAGGGAAATTCCTCTCTGTCCTGAAGGTGAGAGAAGCGAAAGATCAGCTAAGGTTGGAAAGGAATTACACTCTCACTCTTCCTAGTAGGGAGGAGTGGAGTGAAGGAAGAATTGACTTCCGCCCGGACTCTCTGGTGTGTTATACAGACGGATCTCGGCTGGCCACTAGATCGTCTTCCGAGGCGGGAATATATCTGGAAGGCAAAGAAGTACAGGAGAGCTTTGCTCTAGGCTCGTACACCACGGTCTTCCAGGCAGAGGTTTACGCCATCCTAGCGGTGGCAGGTAGGGCTGAGGTTAGGAATGGGGCGGAACAGATAGTGTACATCTGCTCCGACAGCCAGGCTGCTCTAAAGGCGGTGTGCTCCCCCAGGACGAGATCAGCTCTCGTCCAGGAGTTTGAGGATGCCCTAGAAGAGCTGGCCAGGCATAAACAAGTGAGACTGGTATGGGTCCCGGGACATATGGGAGTTCCAGGCAACGAGAAGGCCGATGAATTGGCTAGACTCGGAGCCGAGGAGGCCTGAGCCTATGTTACGTATTTCAAGAAGGCAGGTCACAACGGCCCTCAATGAGTGGGTCCACGAGACACTGAGGACGCACTGGAGGACTAACAGGGCCTGCAGGCAAACCCGAGATTTTGTGACGGGGCCGAACAAATCTAGATCGGCCTGGTTGCCGGGACGGAGTCGTAAGACTCTGAAACTCTTAATCGGTGTTCTGACAGGCCACTGCAGACTTAACAGGCATCTATCATTGATAGGTATTGAGGAAGACCCTACATGTCCAAGATGCAGGAGTGATGAAGAGACATCTTACCACTTCCTGGGACAATGCGAAGCGTTTGGGCGCCTGAGACACAGTATCTTCGGTTCTGAGGCGCTTCTAAGGGAGGAGATGAGCTCCCTCGCAATGAGTGACATCCTGACCTTCATCAGAAGGTCGGAAAGATTCGATGAGGGAGCAAGAGAAGCACATGGCTGAGGGGACAGCTGGGGGTTGGTAAAGAGGGCCCGTCTGTGGCCTACTTGCCAGGCGTCAGTCTCCCCCACCATTACCCTTACCATTACCATGTTATCTCTTATTCGTTCTCTCGTAAGCCCCAATGTATAACATAATATTTGAAAATTATAAAAAAATATTTGCTCTACAAAACCTTTTCTGAAAAATATATTAAAAAAAAATAGCAATTTGTCTCTTTGCCAATGTGTGCTTGAAACATCAGTACATAGGCATTCATTTTATATAAAATTCAGCTTGTAACAACGAAAGCTCCACAGAACATAATTTTTGCTACTAATAAAAAAATTTTAGCAAGCTTTTTTATCAAATCTAACAAACTGATTTATAGTATCACATCAGGGAAGAGCGTGAAGTGCGGGTATATTTTTTAACAAGATTGTGTCTATTTGTTGACATATTTTCTTTTGCTCCAGTTTTTACCCAACTTTCTTTAGTCAACTTCCATTTTAAGTGTGCCAGCAATACTAGTACATTTGTTATATTTGCAATCAACTATACATCTTGAATATCATTCAAGTTTTGCCTCCAAAATTTGTAGTAAACGTCTAGTGTTTGCTTCTTCGTGAGTGGAATTTAATAAATCAGTTTCCTATACACACTTTGCTTCATATTCAATAATTTCGTAAAATTTTTAAAAAAATATTTTTTGATGTATCTGATAAGACAAAAAATTTGTTAGTTACTTTTTATTAAAAACAGAATGAATAAATAAGTCTCAATGTATAGGTATATCAGGATCATCTATAATTCGGTTTATAGTTTCTTTAAGTTTTCTTTTCATTCGTGTACAATCCTTTATTGACATTTCTTCGTAATGATCCATAACACACCAACATATCACGCTCTTTTATTCGATTGTATTGAAAAGTGACGTTTTTTAATTCCAATATTTCGACGAAAGGATCACCTTTTTATAACAGATATTACTTTTTATTGTGGTTGCCAGGCGACTACATTTCCAGACCGAAAAGTACTTTTTCTGAGAAAGTTAACTATTTTTAGTCAATTTTTTAAGTGGAAAACACATCTTTACTGGTCCAACCCAATAAAGTGACATAAGAGATCGGTAAAGCTTTACCGATCCCTTATGTCATTTTTGGTTGACAACAATACGGTAGGTACCTAATTAACCACTTTAGAAAACAACGTCTGAAATCTGTCAATTAATTTTATAAATTTTGTTTACAAAAGATTTCAAGTTAAAAAGTGTTTCGCTTTCGAAACTGACAGCTTCTTTAGTAAAGAATCGTGTTACGTAAATAACTATTTCCGGAGCTAAGCAGTTATAAACAAAATAATGATCAATGTATAAATAAATGAAACAAACTGTCATGATATTCTTATTAAATTTTATCAGTGACGTGAAGTCGATTACGATCAAATTTTTCAATTAAGTAAAACAAATATAACAAATAAATTTTATTATTTTATTACAATCGAATAAAAAATAGTGTAAGACACACGGACGAAAACATTTTTTGTATTTATTCTAACTCGGCTTCGCCTCGTCCAGCAATTTTCCGTAATCGTACGAAAAATTACATTTTTCGTCCTTGTGTCATACCTATGTATATAATTATTATTCCACATATGTTGGAAAATGGGTGAAATATTGTTACTGTTCCACTACAAACCTCCAGTGCCTAAAGATACATTTTATCGTTTGCTAATTAGATTTCTTTTTGTAATCTATTTAAAACTTGTATTTTGCAAAAAAAAAAAACGAAACTTAAAACAGTTAAAACGGCAATATTTCGGTTTGAAATGACTCAAAAGTTAATTCAGTTTAAGCAATTTTTACGTTCCCATCGTATTATCTCCGTAACGAAAGCCCAACTCAAAATATTATAATCTTAAGAAAAGTTTACATTATCCTTTCTGAGCAAAACGATTTATAATTTTATGATTAATAAATAAGTCATACAATTAAATACAATGGGATGCATACGCTGATAGACGAAATTCGACCTTATAAGATATCGTGTAAGCGCTCATAAAAAAACGATGTTTAGAAATCTGAAATTCCACTTTACAAGGTTATTATTATTAATAATGTTACGTGTTTGCTATCCACACAAACACCTCTATTCGTAGATTCGTTGACTGAAAGTCCAGGTAACACTTAATCACTACTTTATTTACTAATTAACAATTAACAACAATAGATTAATTACTGTCTTAACTATAATCACACTTGAACACTTATAAGTCTCTTTCTTATTTCTTCTTTACTCGTTCACGTTCAACTTAAGATTGATTTTCGGCCCACCGTCTGTCTTATTTATACATCCATTCACACGGTCTAGAGCAGTCCAGAATATTCCCGGCCGTTCGCATACAATTCCAGTATCATCTAACCAGTCTACACAGTCCAGTGGCGTAACACTGCCCCCTCCTTAACCCTGAACTTCCCGATCAGGCAATTCATTTTTCCCTGCATACTTGGCTAGTCTCTCTATATGCACCACCTTCATCTTGGATTTTGGACTTTGCTGAATTCTATATACAATGCCGTTTAGTCTGGTGATGACAGTGTAAGGACCTTCCCAGGGCGGGTGAAGCTTCGGGGACCTGACTTTCTTTCGTTGTGGGTTATATAGCCAAACCAAATCTCCAGCCTGGAACCCTCCTGAATTTGCCTTAAGATCATAACGAGCCTTCATGTGAGCACTTGCTATGGCAATTCGGTCTCATACCAGCTCATGAATATTCCTTAGCCGTTCACGAACTTCATCGGCGTAGTCAAGTAAGGAAAGTCGCTCCTCATCTGGTGTGCCAAACACCAAGTCACAGGCAGTCTAATCTCACGTCCAAAGATCTCGCGAGCCGGCGTCTGTTTTGTTGTTTCATGAATGGAGGCCCTGTAGGCCATAAGGAAAAGAGGTAAGTGACGGTCCCAATCCCTCTGATGTTTCTCAACCACTTTGGATAGGTGCTCCTCCAAAGTTTTATTATATCTCTCCACCATTCCGTCTGATTGTGTATGTAGGGGTGTTGTTCTTGTCTTATGAATTCCCAGTAAGCGACACAAACACCCCTGATTCAAAATTTCTTCCTTGATCCCATTGCAATTCTAGGGGCACGCCAAATCGACATACTAAATTATCTACCAGAGCTTGAGCGACAGTGGCTGCTTCTTGGTTGGGTATAGCATAAGCTTCAGGTCACTTACTGAAATAGTCCATGGCAACTAAGATGTATTTGTTCCCATCATCTATCACGGGGAATGGACCAGCTACGTCGATCGCAATTCGCTCAAAAGGAGCCCCTACGTTATATTGTTTCATTTGGCCATTATTTCTTGTCCGTGGCCCCTTACTTGCCGCACAAACTTCACATTTGCGGCACCAAGCCTCCACATCTTGGCGGCTGTTCACCCAGTAGAATTGTTCGCGTACTTTAGTGAGAGTTTTGTTGATGCCAAAATGTCCGCCAGATGTTCCATTATGCACTTCCTGGAGTACTTTTGTTATGCGACACCTGGGAATTACCAATCTCAAAGAAATTTCCTTCCCGTCTGGACTTTCCCAAGCTCTTTTCAACAGTCCATCCTCTACTCTAAGGGAATCCCATTGTGCCCACATAGCCTTCAGTCCCACTGCCTAGTCTGAAATGTCCTTCCAGCCAGGTCGGGCTCCTCTTTTTTCCATTCCAGAATAGGACCAGTTTCTTGATCTTTTAACTGCTCTTCTCTTAATGTCTCTTTTGTCCAATCGTCAGGAACATCAATTTTAACAGTGTTTACAATTATTATCCCTTGTTTTTCCACCCGGTGGCAGTGCTTGCAGTCTTCCCGACAGTGTCTTCTGGAGAGAGCGTCTGCATTTCTATGGGATTTTCCAGGACGATATTCGATTTTAAAATTGTACTGCTGAAGTTTTTCTATCCAGAGAGCAAGTTGGCTAGTCTTCAATTACAATAACCACTTTAATGCAGCATGGTCGGTCCGAACTTTAAAATGTTGTCCATATAGGTATTTGTGAAAATCGTCTATGGACTTGACAATGGCCAATAGTTTCTTCCGTGTCACACAATAGCTACGTTCTGGCTTCGACAACGTCTTGCTGAAGTACTCAATAACTTTTTCCTGTCCATTTTGAATTTGGGAAAGAACACATCCAAGTCCAGAATTACTGGCATCCGTGTCTAATACGTAGAGACCTTTCCGTTCTGGGTATGAAAGAACCGGACTCGAACACAGTGCTGATTTTAGTATTCTGAATGATGTTTCGCACTCTTGTGTCCATTGGTACTGAACCTTCTCTTCTGTAAGCTGGTGTAGTGGCTTCGCAATATCAGCAAATCGTTCCACAAATCGTCTGTAATAAGTGCATAGACCAAGGAAGCTTCGTACTTCGTAAACATTTGAAGGCCTCGGCCAATCTCGTACTGAGGAAATCTTGTCGGGGTCTGTTCTTATCCCTTCCGAAGACACGACATGTCCTAGGAATTTGACCTCTTTCTGGAATATTAGGCACTTTTTGGGATTCAATTTCAGGTGTGCATTTTTAATTCTGCCAAACACTTATTGAAGATTCTTTAAATACTCCTTAAAATCCCGTCCCATAACCATCACATCATCAAGATAAACTAGACATGTCTTCCAAGTTAGTCCTCGTAGTACCAGTTCCATCAGTCTTTCAAAAGTCGATGGCGCATTGCACAGGCCGAAAGGCATCACAGTGAATTGATAAAGGCCATTTTCTGTCGAGAAGGCTGTCTTGTCTTTGCCATCTGGATGAAGTCCCACTGGCCAATATCCACTTTGAAGATCTAGAGTGGAAAACGACTGTGAACCTGCCAGCGTACTTAGTGTGTCATCAATTCGGGGTAACGGATAGCTGTCTTTTCTTGTGACGTCATTCAGCTTCCTGTAGTCGACACAGAATCTTAAAGTTCCGTCTTTCTTAGCAACCAAAACTACTGGCGACGACCAAGGACTGATTGATTCCTCAATAACTCCGTCTTTTAGCATCTTCTGTACCATTGCAGAAGCCTCTTCTTGTTTTGCTAATGGGAGCCTCCTAAGTGGTTGACGAATAGGAGCTGATTCACCAGTATTTATCCGATGTTGCACTATGTTGGTCTTTGTAAGAGCTTCTGTGTCCTTTACAAATACTGTACTTTCCTTCTTCAAGAATATTAAAGCTTCTCTATGTTCATCTGGAGTCAAATGTTCTAACTGGGCATTTAACATCCTTACAACTTCTTGGTCCATATCTGTAGACGAAGCTCCAATGATTTGTTCTTCACATCTCGCAATCCATGTGACTGGTTCGTAGGTGCCAATTGCTTCGCCTTCTTTGAACGTCACTGAGTGTGAATTTAGGTTAACCACCCTAATCGGTATCTTGTCTGTAGTTTGTGTTAAAGGATCACATTGTCTGTCATTTTAATTGAGTCATCCTTCTCAACTAGGCCAAAGCGGTATCCCACAGAATTTTCCTCCAGGACTGCCTCAATTACTTTCTCTGCACACGCAGAAATTTTTACTGTCCTTGAAGTTAGTAGCCTAATATTATGGAATTTTTCATCTGCCGTTGAAAGAATAATTTCTTCATTTCCAATCCTGAGAACTCGTTCTCCAACGTCAAGTACAAATCCATATTTTTCCATAACGTCTAATCCTAAAATAAAGTCATCTGTAATGTCAGCTACGATAACTTGGTGTTTAAAACATAAGCGGCCAATCTGCAGCTCCATGTCGACTTCCCCATGAACCGCCGCCCTATCTCCCGTAGCTGTCCGGATGACTAATCCATTCTGTCCTTTATTTACTTTGAAGCCCGTTATGAATCCTGCCTGTACTATTGATGACGTAGCTCCTGTGTCGATTGTGAACACACATTTCTTCTTATTTACATAACCCTTCAACAACCGACTACTTTGAACTCTCCGAAGTTGGGAAACTTTTATTTCTCGGGGGTCACAACATTTCTTGGCCAGCGCAGCCTCCAAATTGCCAGCCATCTTTAGTTTTCCTGTAGCTCCTCAACCACAGCAGCATTTATCCTTTCTGGGCTGCGTTGACGACAGTTCCTCTTGATATGGCCCATTTTGCCACACCTATAACAACGGATGCCTCCATTCGTCGTCCCACTATTTTGTTGTTGGTCTTGTCTCTGGTGGGAGTTCGATTTTGTCAGTAGTTGGGTGATCATCTTGTGTAGATCAGATATCAGATTTTGTTTTGTGTTGTCTGGCTTGTCTTCCTCCACACTCACAGCTCGTACTCTCTGATTTGATTGTGTGGTATCCTTATAGGCAGCCTCAATCTCCAGTGCATGTACTAAAGCCTCACTACTAAGCTTATGCCTGGCCAACTTAAGAATTCGCCTAACTTCCTGGTCCCTTACTCCATCAATAAATGTACCAACTGCTAACTGTTGTTGAAATTCCATTGATGCATCAGGATAGGCTAGATGGGCTAATCTTTCTACCGCAGCCTCGAACTACTGGAGGCTTTCTCCACCTCGTTGTCTGCGTGATTTGAGCTGAGCCTGATATACTTGGGCGAGATGTTGGTCGCCATATCTTAGTTCTAACGCTGCCTCCAAAATGCCAAAGTTTTGTTGCTGTGCGGCAGGAATTGTTTGGAGCAGGTATAATGCTTGGCCCCTTAGTGCTAATACCAATGCTGTTGCCTTTTCCTCATCGTTCCAGTTATTTGAACGTGCAGCTGCCTCAAATTGTCTCTTATATGTTGACCATGAACTTTGACCGGCGAAGGAAGGTGGTTGTAACCTAGCACCAGACGACAGTACTAATTGGCTACCCTTCTCTCTTAATTGTTGTTTGAGTCGGGCTACTTCTTCCTTAACTTCAGTTATTTCTCCTTCAAACTTTTCTCTAAATTCACTTACTTCTTCTTTAACTTCCATGACTTCAGCCTGTACATCTTCCTTCAATTGTTCAGTGACCGAGAGCATGACTTGATGCTGTCCCTCCATAATTTGTCTTAATTCTTCCTGGCGTTCCTTTCTTTGCTCTTCTTTTTCTTCCTGTCGTCTTCTCTATTCTTCATTTTCTTCCTTTCGGCTTATTTCCAGGCCTCCCACCCATTTTCTTAAATCATCTTTTTCTTCCTGGCGTCTTCTCTCTTGATCTTCCATAATCATTCTTAATTTTTTCCTGGCGTTCTCTTTTCTGTTCTTCCATTTGTTGCACCAATGCTGCAAGTAAGTCTTGTGTTTGTTTCTCCGCCATGCTTCTTGTTGTTGGCATTAACTCACGACACGTAAATAAGTTCAAAATAAAGTTGACTACCTATAATATCAATAATATGCGTTAATTTGAATAATGGAATGTACCAGAAAAATCTCGAAACAGCACTAGAAAGTCTTATTTAGAGTTTGTTACTTTTGTGCTGCCAAAATTCACTTATATCCACTAATTGTGCAATAGAATGTTTGAGAATTTTCACGAATATCGCTAATAAGTCTTGTTTTGAGTCTATAAGACGTTCTCGTCGACACAATTCAGGTATCTCCTATAGTTGCCAAATAGAATGTTCTAGAATTTTACCGAAATTGCACTAATAGTCTTTTTTTCTCAATCCACAACACGTTATTACTAGCGGAACTCGTGTGTTTGCAGCAATTTCTAAATCGATGTTCTAGAAACTTCTCGAAAATCCACTTTAAAGTCACTATTCAGTCCAGAAGCAATCCTCCAAACACTGTCCAGTAGCTTAATTCTCCGTGTTACCACTAATTTCTGAGAAGAACACTGTAGAACCTTTTCGATATTCCAGAAATTTATCTTCCAATCCACTTCCGACACCAAATTGTTACGTGTTTGTTATCCACACAAACACCTCTACTCGTAGATTCGTTGATTGAAAGTCCAGGTAACACTTAATCACTACTTTATTTACTAATTGACAATTAACAACAATAGATTAATTACTGTCTTAACTATAATCACACTTGAACACTTATTTCTTCTTTACTCGTTCACGTTCAACTTAAGATTGATTTTCGATCCACCGTGCGTCTTATTTATACATCCATTCACACGGTCTAGAGCAGTCCAGAATATTCCCGGCCGTTCGCATACAATTCCAGTCTCATCTAACCAGTCTACACAGTCCAGTGGCGTAACAATAAGTAATTTTTGATAATATTAACACAAGTATAACAGTTAAGTAGTTAGAGGCGTGTTAAACAAAAAGATTTCTTGATCAAAACAGCAAATTTTAGGAGCACGCTTTAAAAATGTAGACGATATTCTGCAGATTAAAATAACACAAAATTATTTTAGGGGAATTTTTACATTTCACTCCCTACAGGACGACATTTTGACGTACAACGAATTTTGAAATCCCAAAGGGTAAAAAAATAATTTAAAATAGGTTTTAAATTTTAACCTTTAAGTGCAAACAGAAAAAGTTTCTAGAAGACTTTAAAGTTGACATGGACTCTAATACAATGGATTATTCAGTTGAAGTAAGATGTCAAATATTAGAAATTTTCCTTAAATGTAATAAAAATATGCATGCTGCACGAACGGAATATACCTACGGAACTTTCTCCGAACGTCCAGTTCCAGATGCAAAAACTTTCAAATGGACATAACAAATTACAAGAAAACGGTTCATTAAAAAACGCAAAAAGAACACGTGAAAATATAGTTATAACCCAGGAAATGGAATTTAATAATATTTGTCTTCAATTGATATAGAGTTGTATTCTGTGAGGAAATGCTCGCCAGGCAGGAAAACCTTTTTTTAAGATATATAATACTTTGCACATTGCGCTGACGAGAAATAATAATTCCGAAACACCAGTGTTCGCAGCTGTGTTGGTTGGGTTTACGGCATATTTTTCTTTGTAGTTATTAATATAGTTTTTGGGTCGCGTTATTTGTCAAATATATGGCCCAGAATTATTAAAAAAACACTGCTTTTGAAACTCTCCTTCTTGTTAATAATATCGATCGGACTGCAATGCAATTAGTTGTTCCCCTTAAGACTTTTATTTTTTATAGAGGCAACCAAATTAAATTTATTAAATTTAATTGTATATGCCGGATGGCGGATGGCCACTGGACCAGAAATTTTCTGTATTTTTAAAGATATAGTTCTGAAATTTGGGAATTGTGCTATTTCGATGGAGCTAAACATTACCTATATAATCACTTTTCGAATTTAAAATGGTTAAAAATGCCGATTTTCACTTTACACAAAGATGGTTGGGCCATTTTTATTTTCAAATGATTTTAAATGTTTATAAGCAACTGCGTTATCTTTTGCCTACCTTTGTCCTATTGTGTATGCCGAAATACCAGAGGAAATAAAGAAAGCTTCGTTTCTTGCAGTGATAAAAAAAGAAGCTCAATAACTGATTGTTAGAAACAAAATTCATCAAATAATTAATAGAAAAAATATTTACCTAATACAATAATTATTAACTTACTGATCTCTCCGTATGTATGACCTGTTCCGTCAGTTATGGTTGTCATTACTTCATTATTATAGCTCCTGTAAATAAAAATAATAATAGAAATAGAATAAAATATAATAAAGAATAAAATGTAAAATATACTCACTTGCGGTTTGGTCGCTTGCTCCGCTCGAGATAAATTTAACACATCCGATTCTCAATAAAGGCTAGGAACATGATTACCTATTTGTCATAGGTTTACATTGGTTTTCTTTTACAGTGATACAGTTCAAGTTCAATACTGCAACAGTAATTAATTATGGTCAACGCACGGGATTTCCTTTGTGGGCTAGTACTTTACTATTTTATGTAAGTACTCTTCTGTATTGACATGTTATATTTTTGTTCTAAATATCAAATTGCAAAATATTAAATTTTTAGAAAAGTGATCACCCCTGTGGAATACTCCACATGTTTACACTTGTAACCCTTATGTTAAAATGTACGTATACTTTATTTTGGCAAATACACTTTTATTATTGTTATTCATTATTATTGACTAACTTATTCTTTTCCTCATAGCATTTTCTTCAGAAAATAGATATGTCCAGTAAAAAAAATAATAATAAATTATTCGATATTATTAGAAAAGTAAAAAGAAGATTGTTTTTTTATTCTAATAAAAATTAAATATCAGTCATATATAATGAAAATTTCAAATCGACCAAACAAAAATTGCAGTCTGTGACCAAACATTTAATGAAAATATTTAAAAAAATGAACATAGTATTTACAACATGAGAAAATATATATTTGAAATGAAATTAAATTCCCTAGATATGAACGACCTGAAAGGTTATTTGTACATCAAGGATAACATAAAGACGATATTCATCAATTTCTCAAAATAATGTGAAAAGTGGTGAAATGCACCAGGGCCTCATATCTCAGAGTGCTCCCGGAGCTCCGATGAAATCCAATGTTAATGTAATTATTTACACTATTCTTGTAACATCTGCAGCAGCTAAAAGATCCTTTATACTGAATAAAATTTGCAGGAAACAACTACTCAGCGGACAAAGGCCCCAACCTGCATTGAATTAAACCTGCAAGTATTGTTTGGTGGCTAAGATCATTTGTCAATTCCTCACTAGACATAGACCGGTTTCAAACTTTTTATGTTCTCGTCAATATGCCATAAGTAATGGAAAAAGCAAATAATAATAGCAAACCAGCCTAGCCTAAAGTAGACTAAGTAAAACAACATAGTGAGTGATAAGTGTATCCCTCTGGTGGCGAGTGCTACTACCAGTCAGACATCACTGTGTCTTAGTGACTGATAGCGACCTGCAAAGCAGGTACCAAGAGCTTCGACCTCTAACTCTGGTGTGCTAACCTATATACTGAATAAGATTTGCAGGAAACAACTACTCAGCGGACAAGAGCCACGACCTGCATTGAATTAAACCTGCAAATCTTGTTTGGTAGCTAAGATCATTTGTCAATTCCTCACTAGACATAGACGAAGAATACAGCGGCATCGCAGTTGAATCTGAACGAAATTCGTGATAAATTTGCAAACAAAGCGCGTAGAAGATTGTAATATCCATGGTAATACAAACCTTTTTTTCTTTATCTGCTTTATCCTTCTTTTATTGTGCGTTAAACAATTTAAACTCTAATAAAAAAAAATTAATTAGGAGCCCAAAACATTTTTCACCAGGGCCCTTGGCCACCTAGCTACGCCATTGTATGAATTTTCCAGATTATGGTTTCAACAAGACGGAGCCACCGCTATCATACAACGAATAAAACGATCGCTTTATTGCACTCGAAGTTTCTTGGTCGTGTTATTATCACTCGAAGAAGCGATAGAGATGTGCAATACGGTATGACTAAGATATTTTCGGGTACCGGTGTTTTTCTTCCCGATCCTCGATATTTTACACCAGTATTACAGTTTACAGTACGGTACGATACGGTACATTTTTAGCCAGTACCAACCACATCAGGTATCGACAAGTATTTTAGTGAAATTGACTGGCCGTACTACCTAAAATAGAACAAGTAGTAGTGTTTGTATGTAATATCTACACTATCGGTCTCAATTTCATGCAAAACCTGCGTTTAATAAGACAATGATGGAATAATAACGACAAATATAGTTGCTCTGCACTACTGCCAATATAAGCTTCTCCTCCGGTCCCCGGCTGAATTCGACATTCATTTGCGCATTATATAGCGTCGAGCACCCTTAATGGCAACAAAGCAGGATACAGTCAACTTCCTCTCGCATATTTAAACTCTAATTCTCTTACTTTCTATCGCATTAAACGCAGGTTTTGCATGAAATCGAGATCAATAATGTATACGTTTATTTTTGTTGAAAGAGCTTGTAGTCTTGTTTTGTTATTACGGTTTTGTTTGTGTTAATATTTGCATATTAGTGGCAAGGTTTTTTATTTGGTATCGTTAGCGATAAAGAAAATTTTAAAAACCCTTACAATAAATGCAATATAGGATGTGAACCGATACTTTGTGTATCGGTACTTCTCCGTCCAAAATTGTACCCAATCGGTAACTTTAAATCGATACGATAAGAGACATCGGTACTTTTTACGATATCGCACATCCCTACGAAGCGTCAATTGGGAACAGAGATCTAGCGATCTAACGCCCCTCGACAAATTTCTCTCAAAGAATAGTTACTTGTCAAAGGAGCCGAGGGGGCCATTTGCAAGATATTATATTCCATACATAATTCCTACATCTGTACATTATATTGAAATAAAAATCTTTTTTTTTATTTTGAGTTTTATTTAAAAGATCGTGCAGCGAAGAGCTGCGATTATTGTAACAACCATCATAAAGATTTCTGTATTATTTATATAAAAAATAAATTATCAACACGTTGTCAGGATCTCACTTGGTCATGCAACCAAATTACAACTCGAAATGTTTACTGGGCGTGTTACTGGTCATTTGCACACCGTATCGATATATATTACACTTCAGCATATTTGCCTTTTCGGCAACTACTGCTATTATAAGTTTCTGAAGTTGGGAATACAAAAAACATTGTCAGCAGTTAGTGCTTTGTCTGTGCTGTTTTGTACGGTTTCCAAAATATCAGCACTCTTCTCTGTTTAGAAAAACTAAAAATCAAATTGTTTTGCCAAGAACTTCACGCTAGCAAAACTTTTTTCTTGTAACTCTTTTAAAATTATTAAATAGCCATTTTTTTCTTCCTACTGTTCACTAAACTTGTTTTGTGCTGCTGTTAGATATTTACAGAAATTAAGCTAATAATCAGTTATGAACCATTAAAATTAACCCCACGAAATATTTCTTTAAAATTGAATAGTTTTAATTTGGAATTAATTATCGTTTTGTTAATATATGTATGTTTGCGTCACAATTATTGATATTTCAAAATCTTCAATTTTATAGTGCAAAAATTATTTTGCGAAAGTGAGGTTAGAATATTTTTTTAATACACTTATTTGCCAGGTATTCATTGTCTCTCTATTTTGTGCAGTAATTAAGTATGAACTTTGTCAATTTTAAAAACATTCAGCGAAAGAGCTTGAGTTGCAGCTATTCAGGTGAAGCAATGATTCACCTAGAATGTATGGTCATATTTACATGCTAAATATGGAGATTACATTTGTACACAAGTAGCATTTCGAGCTGTAATTTCATAATTTGGTCACGCTACCATTGTCACAACGTTGGCGCGACCAAATTACAACCCAGAATATTACTTGGGTATGCAATATGCAGACAAAAAATATTGTCGCTATCAAAAGATCCAAGGCCCCACTATTACATCTTTTGTCAGAGTATCTGAACCGCTATTCATTCTTCGCCCATTATACTTCCAGCACTAAACTCTATTCACTTTAACTCTGCAGTGATGGATTGGACTTAAGTGAGTGAAACGTCCAACTACGACCGATGCGTATGAAATAAAATAAACATGAAAATGAACTGCTATAGGAACTTGTGTACATCTGCCTGCCGTCTGCACCAAGAATCAGCGCACATTTTGTTTTCTATCCTGGCTAACACTGCAAAGTTAAAGTGAATAAAGTATAGGTCGATGCAGATCAAAGTAAAAGTCAATTACTTTCGGATTCAGGTGCGCAAAAAACGTTTGATTGATAATCCATGGATGGGGTAATAAATGAAAAAAAAAATGTAATGGGTCTTTCGCGCATAACAGAATTTTACTATTTCACCACAGCCCACGATGGGATAAATCCGACGATTATTGCCACAAAATAATAAAAACAGGAATCTTTTTGAGATGAATTAACATTTTATGGTTGTAAACTTAATTCTTCCTTGAGTCAACTGCTATGAGCATCAGAAGTTATTGAGTAACTAAATAGTAAGTACGATAACTGGCAAACATGAACGTCAGTCTGAAGCATTTATAGAAGTGCCTACTTGAGCTCCAGTTTAACTGGTGTTAAGAAGGCGATTCCGTTTTCTTTTGATACGGTTCTTGTGACACCAGGGTAAGTATTAATGTTACCAAATCGCGCTCCTTTCCAGTGTGTCGGACAGAATCATTGTGGTTATTTGAGTTAAATCCACAAATTTAACGTTAATCCCCTTAAATCGGAAAAATAGCGGTGGTGCTGTATCGTATTTTACATTGGAAGCCAACAACGTATGCCTCACTTTACGGCAATCGGCTATTCGTCTGGCAGCGGCCTGATATAAATCTGTTGAGAGTGTACTAAATTTATTATATTTCATAGCAATTGAGATATAAGTTCTGAAAGTCTTAGGTGGAACACCCAAGTATATAATTTATATTTAACAGTTTGATTTTGTTAAATAAATATATCGCTATGGCGAGTAAAAATAAAATAAATAAATCAGTATAGACCTAATGTACACTATATTGTAAGTACCTCGGAAAGTAAAAAATTATACGTTTTCCCCATTTATTTACCCAGATAATTTGAAAAATCAAATATTTTATTTTATGCTATTTTAACTTTTTTAATGTTGATCCCTTACAAAAAAAGAAGTTTTTAAAATGCTACATGAAGTATCTAATCATTTGATTCACCTAATGAACAACTGTGTTTAAGTAAATATTTAACTGCACCTACCTTATCGTTTCTTGATGTGGTTTTGTGGAAAAAAACTTTCAAAATATACATAGTTTTAATAGAGGTGAAGTTTCAGCCACCTTATGTAATTCCCAAAATTCCTTTGAAAATAGTCCTCAATAAGCGAGTTATGAGATATAAAACTAATATGTAGATAGAAATAAAAACACATATGCCACCTAATCAAGATGTTTGCAATATTTTACTGAGCGGGGAGTACTCAGACAGGTCAGACTCAAAGCCGTCCTATGTGAAGCAAAGAACTATGGTTTTGTTAGGGGATATGAAAAGAAGAGACAGTCAACTTAACAGAAAAACAGAAAAATCAGTAGTAGAAAAGTTCTGTCAAATGATAGAGAAAAATTCACAGAGTATTAAAAAATACACACTTCATTTGGTTATGTAGTTATTATTATACAATAATATCTTCTAGAAAAATTTTATTTACCCGATGTTTATTATACGAGAATACAATAATGAGAATTGAATTGAATAAACATTATATAATAATAAATGTAAGATTCCTGACATTATGATTGTTCTTGTATATAAGGTATTCAGCCATATAAGCAAAAAAGGTCATATGATCTTTTTGCTTATATGGCTATATATGGCTAAAATTTTAGTGTCAGATATTATCTAACACAAAAATATTAAAAATGTTTGAGTTATTGCGAATATACACACACGCACACACGCACCCACGCACGCTCGCACACACCCACACACACACACGCCCACACACACCACACACACTCACACGCACCCGCACACGCACGCACGCATGCACACACACACACCATACAAATTTAGAAGGTGGTCATAAATTTCTATTCTATAAAACTAACCAGTTGTTTAATTTTGTATTCTTTATTTTATGACGTCCATATAAATAATAACAAAAATTAAAATTGCAGTACATGTATTATATTGTTATAAATAGCACTTTAATAATGAATATTTTAAGTGGCTTGGCAGATCTAATGCATATACGAAAGACCGCTCAGTTTAACATAAATGCACATTCAATAACTTAACAATTGAATCTAATATTTATAAATACAATTTTATTTATGTAAAGTATGAGTATGAGGAGTTTTTGCCTAAACTTAATGCTTCAATGTAACATTCTGATAAGATCAATCAAATTTTAATGGACATACAGAATAATAAAACAACTGCATTGGCAGTTTTAAATAAATTATTGTAAAACAATGAGTTTAGGACATGGTTATTATTAATCAACAGGTAAATAGTCATTATTTTCACGTGTATTAGATAGTAGATAAATCTTACTGAATTTAAAAATTGGTGCACCCAAGGCCATATTTAGATATGAAGTGATAATCTCCAAGTTCAAAACACTGAAGAAACAATAACATTTATTTCATTATTATTATTACTATTACTATTATAAAAAATGGAGAAAAGGTATATCACTGGGTGCACGCATCAGTTTTTCACAATTTATTTTAAATATTACAATTGATACTACACAGAAACAGGGCAAACATATTCAGGTATCAGTTTACCTGGGAGCGATTTAATTAATTTAATTCCCATGAAATACTTTGAGGCACAAGGTGATCATTTTAAATGGCTCCTTCGATTCTCTGGTAGCAATGACAAAAAATCAAAAACAGGGTATATAGTTTTTACTCCTAATAATCTAATTACAAGATCAGAAAAACAGGTGAAATTCCCAGAACTAGACACCAAATTGCAATTTTCGAGCGATTTAAACTCTTAAAGTAATACAGTATAGTACTTAAGCAAATAATAAATAGGTTGAAGCTAATGTAGTTTTTTCATAAAACAAAACGGAGTAACGTAATTCATTCCGGATTACAAAATCAAGAAACGTTCAATCTACAACGTAGACAATGAGAGCGAATATCCGGATTACCGCAGGTTCGAACTATACTACCACTGTATAGGAGTTAAAACAATGAGACTTTTTATGATTGTGGTAGTAGTAAATATTTGTCTAATAACACTAAAAACAGTTGGTAGTTTGACCTAAAAAGAAGTAATAAAATTTTTTGAATTATACAGATAAAACGATGAAGGTGCGAACACGGTCAGCTGATACGATACTGCAGTCTAGCCACATACCTTCTCTAGGTTGTAGTTCAGTGATTAGGTAATTCTTAGGTGTATGATACACCTTAGGTCAATATTCAATGGATAAAAGTGAATTGCGCTTACTAATGACTCATTAATAAGTGCAATTTACTTTTATCCATTGAATATTGACCTAAGGTGTATCATACACCAGAGAATTACATAAACACTGAACTACAACCCAGAGAAGGTATGTGGCTAGACTGCAGTATCGTATCAGCTGTGCTGAACCTCGCATACTGATCCGCGACCGTGAATCCCCTTCCGCTGCTAACAATCAAACGTAAATTGCGCATACTAATGACCGCGTTCGCCCCGTTATGGTTTTATCTAGGCATATCTCAAATTGAGATTTTCTTATCTCCAAGGGGACAAAACTGATTTTAAAAGATAGATATTACCACAACAATTATTAATGTAAACCTAAACCAGAAAGGTAATGAAAAATAATATAAAAAACAAATGTGTATGTCTTTCTAGCACTTGAAATTCTTTGTATGCTGTTTATTATATGCAATGAAACAAAATTTAAAATTGTTCATTCGAACAATATAAACATACATAAATGATTTGCAAAAAACTAAGCTCAGAAATATGGATCTCATATATATTATGTAGGCACTTTTTGCAAAATAAATATGAGTAACTATAATATATATATAAGGTACGATATTTGTTGCTTCGAAATGATCGACGGTTTGCAAATTAGTAACTTGTAGGTATTTTTTGCACTGGGCACTTCATTTGAACGCATAAAGTAAATATGACTGAAAAATCAAAATTTTTTAAAAAATAAATTTTCTTTTTAATAACTCAGAATTTTAAGGTGGTTAATTAATTACGAATAACTTAAGATATATATTATAATCATTTCATATTTCTAGTTTAGACGAAAATAACATCGTCACTTGCTTATTTCTTAATTCTGATTGAGATTTTTTTTATTTGAATCAAAACTATACTTATTAAAACATTTTTTGGGATATCTACATTGACGATTTTACCCACCTCAGCTTAATATTAAATTATTGTAATTTTTTCACTCAATATTTTTGTTTTATTTAAAATATGTAGAGAAGAATCTGATTATGTGAACACAAACATAAACATAGTTCAAACAAAATAAATACAAGTAAAGGCGGAAAACGTAAAGAATTTAAACTGTTTTTTTTGCCCAGTAACAATAATTGCTAAACTGTCATGTGAATATAGATCTCACAAATTATTTAAAGAAAAGTATTACATGGATGAAGTAAGAAATGATTGTAACTGAATTGAACTGAATTACTCTTTATTCGTCACCTTATACAGCACAGACGCAGATGTTTATTCTTCCAATATTATACTGGGTAATTGTATTTTTTAGATAATCAAGCTCAGAAAAATTATTCATGTGGTAGTAAATCCCAAGAATGAAAAATAAAAATAAAACATTTTCTTTAGACAATATATTTTGGTCGATGTCCAATTGTTTTTCTCTGTACATATTCGAACTCCCTTCGCAAAAACTATAACCCAGTTTTTGAATTTGTTTTTTAACTCAAAAATAAACCCAGTAAATTGAGTGTCACTTAAAATAATCTCCTGTAACTTGCATATTCTAGAATTTTTTTTTTTTTTTGTAAATATAATTAAATTTAAAGCAAAGAATGCCATCTGCTACAAACTTACCATTAAGTACTTGAAAAATTATTTCCATTGTTTTGAGAAATGGCTTTTAAGTGACATGAAACTTAAAAATAAATAAATACTAATTTAATATTTAAAACAAATAGGAACAACAATTACGTAATTATGAAAACGTGTAATTGTTTAATATAATATCTTCACCCACTTATATTTACTTAAAAGATGTTAAGTTTATTGGTGTACCCAAAGCATCAACAAGGTTACGTTTTCACCAGATATCCAACTTAAATTTATAAATTGCTGTTAAAATTTTTCTGTTAGTAATATCGAAAAACGAAAATACACGGTACATTCTAAATATCATATAGATTTAATATATAAAATTACAGGCAATACTGATGCGTTTTTTTAACTTAGAAAATACGGTTATTTATTTATGTAGTTTCATAAAATGACACCAAATAAAATATTCGTATTTTTTAAGTTAAAAAAAAATACACATTAGTATTGCCTGTAACTTTATATTAAATCAATATAGTATTTAGAAGAATGAATCGTACGTTTTTGTTTTTTGATATTACTAACAAAAAATTTTTTAATAGCAACGGAGAGTACAAACGCAGCCTTAGAATGTAAAAAGGATTACTGCTAATCTACCTATTCATCTACAAATAATCTATTAAAAAGTATGTGCATTTCTGCAAACACCACATCCTAAAGCAAATTCTTCACCAGTTGGAGGATGTTTTACATGTAATGGGCATTCATCACCTTCAAGTTGCTTTGCCCTTGGACCTAAGTGAAATAATAATTATATATTTTATTCTTCCTATAACTATTTTAATATTGTAGTATTGAAATGCAGAGACAAATTAATATGAGTTCACTGTGATTCTTAAATATGGGGTCAAATTTTAATCATGTCAGGAACAAAAAATTAAGACGAATGTTTTTTCTTTTTTTGAAATACAAATTTTTTATGAAATTTTCGGAAGACGAAAGGCGGTAGCAAAAATTCGTATTTCATATTTTGATATTTTTTATTTCTGACTAAAAAGTTATACCTACAGCATTATCAATGACTTTGTAAGTTACTATCTGAAGAGTATTAGCTTCTAATAGTCTAATTGCCAAAAGCTCAAAAAATAGGTAAACAATGAAAAGTGTTTCTAAAAAGATAACAAGGTTTAATTAAATTTTAATCAAGTGTATGAATGCTGGCACTTCGACTCTTCAAAATCATTTTATCGAAAATTGGCACATACTATTTACAAGTTACAATCTTCATTTGTTTTAATTCATTCATTCAAGCGGAATGGTTGCATTGTTTCAGCACATTTCTTTCAGTTACCTTCCATAATACATACGAAAATTTGTAGAACTTTTTTTTCAAGATATTTCGTTGGTGCTTTGAATAAAATATTCTAATTTTAATTTAACTATTGCAAATAAAAAATGATTCGGTCAAATTTATCAAGGGGTTAATTTTCCGAGAGATATAAGAATTAACGAATAAATGGCTATTCAGATAAATGTACCAAACTCGGTACCAAATTTGTATGACAAAAATTGAGTGGTTTTGAAATCATAAGTAAATTAAGAATTTTTGCTCTCCTCCCACCCGCAAAAACCCAAAAAATCTAAATTTCAAAAAAGAAAATAAAATCTTATTTATTTGTTCTTTATATACGCCAAAAATTCGGCCTAATCTTTTAAAATGAGAAAAATAACGAACAATGATAGTTTTAAGACTAGATATATTAAAAGTAAGTAGAATAACACACAAGACTGTATAGGGTGATCATTTTAAGTGCCTCACTCGATTTCATTGCTCATTTTTTCACACATTTTCATATGTATTTTTTGTGAGAAATCCGAATTCGAAGAGAAAAAAACAATTGACACTGAATTAATGTGGAAATCAACATTGATGCATATATTTTACTTCCGGTTTAGTGGGAAATTATCTCAACTTTTTTTGTTTTAACCTTATATCTTTATCTTTGTTTAAAGAAAATTTCTTTCTGAATTCAGTAATATACAATATATTATCATTACCTTTCTTATTTGATAAGTAATGTACAATATATTATCATTACCTTTCTTATTTAATAAGATATTAGCGTTTGAATTTAAAATAAAACAGCTATATATATTAAAACAAAGTTATCTATGAAAATAAAAACATTTAAGTAATTTATTGTTTTAAAAATTTAAGTTATTTTATATATTTTATTTACAACAAATGCTCAAAAACATTAGCATTTTGCTGCAAACAGAAGCGAGAGCGTTTATTATATAGTTTTCCACACAACGCCTTCGCCTCCATTCGCTGCAAAATAGTAATGTTTTCCAATATTCATTGTACATGAAATATTACTTCAATTTTTGAAATAAATAATTATTTCAATGTTTTTATTTGTTTTCTTAGTTGACTTTGTTTAAAAGATATATTGGTGCTATTTAAACCACAATATATGTAATATTGCTGAATTTAAAAAAGAACCTTTTTTTAAATAGTTTAATATAAGGTGGATTACTTAAAATAAAAAAATTTAAGTAATTTTCGGTTAAGCCGCGGAGGTGAAAAATATGTCTGTCATACGCCATTCATAATCAGATGAATATCACATGACCATTTCCGCATTAATATGGTGTTAATTTTTGTATTTTTTCAGTTTTTCGGCCATAACTTTTTTATATTATGTTCAATTGTTTTTTCTTTTCAAAATCGATTTCTCAGAAAAAAAATACATTATCATAGTTTTGGATTTATTTGCTATAGGTAGTTAGGCAATAAAATGTAGTAAGGCACTTAAAATGATCACCTTGTACATTGTGAAGATTTAAAACTATCTCAAATTTATCTTTTTCCAATTTTGAGAAAATGAATTCGGGCATCTTAAATGATCACCCCGTATAAAAATGGATTGATACATATTTTGAACATTACAGTAAAATAGTTTTTTTTTATGAAATTAATAGTTCTGATGAAAAGGAACCTAGAATTTTCCTTTTAAGTGTTCTAAACAAAAAAAGAAGTTTTTTGTTTTTATCAATATCTGTAAAAAGAACCAAAAACCCCTGTAGATATCAGAAAATACTGCATCTAAGCAACTTCAAATCAAATGGTCATAATTCCAATAATATAGTGACAGACAATAGTTTTAGAATAAAAATACACAAATTGGGAGGAAAACAAATACTGATAATTTAGTATCTTAAAACGGTGTTGGTTCTCTTGTTATTCTATTTATTTTTATAATTGTAATAATTCCTAAAAATAAGCAAGGGAAATCTGTTTTACAAATAAACTATAAAAATATTTAAATTTAGATTATACTGTATACTGATGGAACATTTCCAATGATACGTTAATAACTTACCTGCGGGACAAACTGGTAACTCATTTTTAGATAAGTTGGTTACTCTTTGAAAGTCATCATGGCAAGGATTGCAGAAGTGAGTGGTTCCAAAACAGAAGAAAACAGCAACAGAGCAACAGTAACGACATTTATACTCCAAAAAATCGGTTCCATGTTTGGGACACATTTGTGCCCTCGCAACATCAGAACATGCACCACATACTAATTCTGTGGGATCATAATTTTCACCAAGTTCAGCATCACATCTTGCTTCACCTCCATAATATGCCTACAAAAAGTTAGTTCGATAAGTAACCTGCTATAAAAAATATATATATTTTCAATAGTTATAGGATTACTTCCTCCTTTTATATCAATAGTCTATTATGGCATAAATACTGCCATTGTGTAAATACCTTATTGCATTTATAACAAACATAATATGCATATCTGTCCATTGCATATGAGGCAGCATCGTTATAAAACCGAGCACCTGGTGTGACTATAGCTTCAACTGTATGTAGCCCCTCATACTCCAATCGCATCAATGCTTTTCTACGAACGTCATTGTATAATTCTTGGATAGGTGTCAGCAATTCTTCTAACATCTCATGCTTAATTTTTTTCCTAAAATTTCGAATAAACCTATAGTAATCAATACTCTTAAATATAATTTTACGTGTATTTATATTATTTTATATTATTTATATTATTTTATATTTTACACACCCCTAATGATGTATATTTTTTCGGAAAATTTCCGGAATTTGCATCTACACTAGTTGTTAATTTTTTGGAAAATTTCCATAATGCGGAAATTTTCCAGAAGATATGCATCAATACCCCACAAGAATTATCACATGACCTGACATTTACCATAAGTTTCTTTAATTTCGATGATCCTTTTTTTGCACTATAGGTTAACACTTCAGGAATGTCACTATGCTACTGATTCTTTAGTGAAAATTCAATTTTAGTTGAATACCGGGTTAACAATGATGTCGAAAAGTCGTAGCACCCTGTGGTGCACCAACAACAAGAGCATATTACAGTTTAGAGCTAACTTTAGCCTCATGTTTTCTTAACATGAGTTATCATGTGTTATAGGGACACTGAAACATATTCCTGGAGAGAGGGACCAGGACGGGTTGCCTGGTAACAATTTACTAGGGAACACGCTGACTGGTCTTGAAGAATGGTCCAATGTACTCCACGGATGAATCAAGATTTTGCTTATATTCCTCACATAGAAGTATGCCAGTGTACAGAAGGCCAGGTGAACATGATTTATAATGTAATTTTCGACAAACGGATAGTTTTAAAAGTGGATATCAACCATGGTATACGGAGGAAGTTTTTTTCATGGGCATATGAATATAGTGGCCGTAAACGATGACAGCCGAATGTTACATAAGGAATATTTCAGAACCTCATGTGATCCCATATGACCCTTTCATAGGCGATAACTTTGTGCTGATACACGATAATGCACGATGACGCACGACCACATGCTTTCAGGATAGTGACTGATATCTTGAAGAAGTTAATGTCACTGTAATGATTTGGCCAACTCGTAGCAGAGACATTAATCCTATATAGAGCACGTATGGGACCAAGTAGAGTGGGGGATTCAGCAACATCAAAGTCTATGTAGAAACCTCAATGAACTTCAAAATAAATTGAACATGATTTGGAATAATAGTATTGATATACACTATCTCTTTGAAGGGCTACCAAGGCGAATACACGCTGTAATTAAAGTGAGGAAGAGAATACCTGGTATTGAAAATTATTGTACCCTAAATTTTATTCTTGTAAAAATTTGATAAAAGATTTGGAATAATAGTATTGATATACACTATCTCTTTGAAGGGCTACCAAGGCGAATACACGCTGTAATTAAAGTGAGGAAGAGAATACCTGGTATTGAAAATTATTGTACCCTAAATTTTATTCTTGTAAAAATTTGATAAAAATTGTCTATATTGTTACTTTTTTGTTCATCCTGATAACGGAGATAATAAAGTGAACTAAAAAGAAGAATGCTAAGACAAAATAAAGCGAGAGTTAGCACTAAATTGTAATGTGATGTTGCTTCTAGTGCACTAAATAGGGTGCTACTAACATTCGGATCAAAACCAAATATCATTGTTACACCTGGTATTCAAGCAAAACCGATTTTTTACTAAATAATCAGTAGCATAGTAACATTCTCGAAGAGTCTACTCATAATGCAACAAAAGATCATCCAAATCGAGCAAAAAAAATTTAAGGATAATTTCAGGTGATGCGATAATTCTTGTATTACGAATATTTTTTTAAATAGTATTAAACCATTGTGAACTAAGAAAATCAATGAAAATCATTATGCATTGATATAATTCACCACATCAGTAATCAATAATTTACTACCGAAAACACCTTTGTACATACCTTACAAATTGGACAGAGTGAAAATGAAAATGTAATTCTTGGTCCAGCCCATCTTTTCATTAAAGCTGCTTTACAACAGTGTAAATGGAATACATGACCACATCTCAACTGAAAAAACAAATAAGGTTTACAACTTATAAACGCAATTTAAATGTAATCATTTGAAATTGCATTTTTGGCATTGATCATTTTCATTTATGATTTGGTCACTTTGTAAAGCCTAAAATATGTAAGAAAATATGTTTGGACGTCGGAATATGTAACGGTGTTTACTTTCGGATAGTTGGTTTGGAGAATTAATCCAGAATTCCTGTTAGTTGTAAATAATGAAGTCCAAAGTATAAATAATAGAGTTTATTTCATTAAAGCAACAAAACAACAAAACATGAAGTCAAATAAACATAAAATCAGATTCTTGTATATCCAACAATTAAACCAAGTCAAGTACAAAGTTAATAAATTCTTTTTCTATATATATATATATATATATATATATATAAAAAAAAAAAAAATATATATATATATATATATATATATATATATATATATATATATATATATATATATATATATATATATATATATATATATATATATATATATATATATATATATATATATATATATATATATATATATATATATATATATATATATATATATATATATATATATATATATATATATATATATATATATATATATATATATATATATATATATATATATATATATATATATATATATATATATATATATATTATTTCGGTGATTAACGGTACGACGTTCAGCTCCACGTGCTGAAGAAAACATCCAGGGCTCGATGCGACGGTAAGTTCGATTATTATTTAACTGCGGCGGATCCAGCTCAACGCGCTGAAGGCCCAAGGCAATAAATATTTACCGGACCTGTGATGGCGCGATAAATAATCACCGTACGGGTGGCGGCGGTGCAGGATGGTAAAATGGCTACCAACACCAGGAGATCTAGTTCAGCGCGCTAAAAACTCCAAGATGCTACCAGACATTCGACCGGGCAGTGCAGCGTCGTCATCGGATTCTAAATTGTACCAAATGGTGCCAAGCTCAAAGCACTTTTTTTTTTGCTTTATGATGGCCTTGGGTGGTTCCCATTAGCCAGCTACACAAATTTAGTAATTTGACAAGATAAAGAGAAAAATAGAAACAACCACAATAAAGCATGGGAATGAAAAAATGGACAGGAAAACCACATAGACACACTTCACGCCAAGGGGCCGTTCATAGCGACTTGAAAAACAAAATAGAAGGCAATAGTCAAATGGAACGAAAAGAAAAAAATACTCAAAGCACATAAGTTAAGATTCTACAATCACCCAACTCAGCGCGCTGAAAGTAGTTGTCAGTTGAAAACCGAATTGATTTTCTTGACTACGGCAATTCTATTTATACCAAAATTGTGTGGTGACGTCTCATATTTCATGGCGACAGGAAGTGCACGGCAGCGCATGTCAAACGGGAATTTCAGAAACTATAAATGAACATATGCATGATTCATTATATGGTGGCAAGAAGCGCGGTAGCACAGGACAAACGGGAATTTCCGAGACTATAGTAATGAATATGTATGATTCATTACAACTTGAGACCACCTTTAAAAAATGACCACGTTTTATATACATATATGCTAATAATTTAATTTTCACTCATTTTATTAGAGATTTAATTTTGAAATATTACATTTTTAAGAGATTGGTAGGTATATCCTGAAATTAAAGCTCTTCAGGAGGGGTTATACGATTTGAAAAAATGTGAACACAACCATTTCCTCTAACATGTCGACTGTGGGTGCTGATATTCGAACAGATAGACAGTATTAAGATTTATACCCACGGCTACGAAATGCAGATTTTTTTCTGCGGAATTCACAGTTCGTCAATTTGTTCCATTCTCACTAAAACGAAATCGTTAAAAACTAATGGTGTTTTATTTCCTAAATTCACTTTTTTCTAACCTTCAATTCAAATTTGAATGGACAATTCACTAAAAAATTATGCATATTATTACCGTTACCGTTATTAGTTGACTTAGGGAATTTCGATGTCATGACGTAAATGACAGGGACAAACTGCAAAACAGGAGCAGATAGTACAGTAAATAGTATTGTTACGCCACTGGACTGTGTAGACTGGTTAGATGAGACTGGAATTGTATGTGAACGGCCGGGAATATTCTGGAATACTCTAGACCGTATGAATGGATGTATAAATAAGACGCACGGTGGGCCGTGAATCAATCTTATAACGTGAACGAGTAAAGAAGAAATAAGAAAGAGACTTATGTGTTCAAGTGTGATTATAGTTAAGACAGTAATTAATCTATTGTTGTTAATTTTTAATTAGTAAATAAAGTAGTGAGTAAGTGTTACCTGGACTTTCAATCAACGAATCTACGAGTATAGGAAGTATAGGTGTTTGTGTGGATAGCAAACACGTAACAATTTGGTGTCGGAAGTGGATTGGAAGAGAAATTTCTGGAATATTCGAAACAATTCTACAGTGTTCTTCTCAGGAATTAGGGGTGACACGAAGAAACTACTGGACAGTGTTTGGAGGACTATTTCTGGACTGAGTAGTGACTTTAAAGTGGATTTTCGAGAAATTTCTAGAACATTCGATTTAGAAATAGTTGCAAATACGCGAGTGCCGCGTGTTGTAAACTGAGAAAAAGGGCTACTAGTGCAATTTCGGGAAAATTCTAAAACCTTCTATTTGGAAACTACAGGAGATACGTGAATTGTGTCGACGGGAACATGTTGTAGACTTAAAAAACAAGACTATAAGTGACTTTTAGTGACAGTTCTAGAACATTCGATTTGGAAACCACAGGAGATACGTAAACTGT
This sequence comes from Rhamnusium bicolor, assembly GCA_029963845.1. Lineage (NCBI taxonomy): Eukaryota > Metazoa > Arthropoda > Insecta > Coleoptera > Cerambycidae > Rhamnusium > Rhamnusium bicolor. The sequence continues at coordinate 529,536 of JANEYF010003357.1, read as the reverse complement.
GTTAACGGAAACGTGTTATAGACTCAAAACAAGACTTATTAGTGATAATTTGTAAAAATTCTCGAACATTCCATTGCACAGTTAGTGGAGATAAGTAAATTTTGTAACACAAAAGAAGTATAGACTCTAAATAAGACTTTCTAGTGCTGTTTCGAGATTTTTTCTAGTACATTCCATTATTCAAATAGACGTGATAGATACATTTTATGGACATTATAGTGTAGTCAACTTTATTTTGAACTGATTTACGTGTCGTGAGTTAATGCCAACAACAAGAAGCATGGCGGAGAAACAAACACAAGACTTACTTGCAGCATTGGTGCAATAAATAGAAGAACAGAAAAGAGAACGCCAGAAAGAATTAAGAATGATTATGGAAGATCAACAGAGAAGACGACAGGAAGAAAAAGAAGAACAAGAAAGAAAGCGACAGGAAGACACAGACGAACAAAGGAAGATTATGGAAGATCAAGAGAGAAGACGTCAGGCCGAAAACGATGAACAAGAAAGAAAACGGCAGGAAGAATTAAGAAAAATGTTTGAGGATCAAGAAAAGTGGCGACTCGAGGAAGGAGAAAACCTCAAAAGAAGCCTAAATGAACAGCAGGCAGCCATTTTCTCCCTCACTGAAAAATTTAAAGGAGATGTTATCGAAAAAGTCACTGAAGTCGCAGGGAAAGTCTATGAAGTCGAAGGACAAGTTAATGAAGTTAAAGGAGAGGTCAGTGGAGTTAAAGAAAAAGTCGATCAAGTTGAGGGAAAAGTCAGTATTGTTCAAGGAGAAGTAGCCCGGCTCAAGCAACAATTAAGGGAGACGAGTGGCCAATTGGTACTGTCGTCTGGTGCTAGGTTACAACAACCTTCCTTCGACGGTCAAAGTTCATGGTCAACTTATAAGAGACAATTTGAGGCAGCTGCATGTTCAAATAACTGGAACAATGAAGAAAAAGCAACAGCATTGGTATTAGCACTAAGGGGCCAAGCATTGGACCTGCTCCAAACAATTCCTGCCGCACAGCAACAAAACTTTAGCATTTTGGAGGCAGCGTTAGAACTAAGATATGGCGACCAACATCTCGCCCAAGTATATCAGGCTCAGATCAAATCACGCAGACAACGAGGTGGAGAAAGCCTCCAGGAGTTCGAGGCTGCGGTAGAAAGATTAGCCCATCTAGCCTATCCTGATGCACCAATGGAATTTCAACAACAGTTAACAGTTGGTACATTTATTGATGGAGTAAGGCACCAGGAAGTTAGGTGAATTCTTAAGTTGGCTAAGCATAAGCTTAGTAGTGAGGCTTTAGTACATGCACTGGAGATTGAGGCTGCCTATAAGGATACCACATAATCAAATCAGAGAGTACGAGCTGTGAGTGTGGAGGAAGACAAGCCAGACAACACAACACAAAACCTGATATCTGATCTACACAAGATGATGACCCAACTACTGACAAAATCGAACTCCCAGCAGAGACAAGACCAACAACAAAGTAGTGGGAGACCGAATGGAGGCATCCGTTATTATAGGTGTGGCAAAGTGGGCCATATCAAGAGGAACTCTCGTCAACGCAGCCCAGAAAGGGTAAATGCTGCTGTGGTTGAGAAACCTCAGGAAAACTAAAGATGACTGGTACTTTGGGGGCTGCGCTGGCCAAGAAATGCAGTGACCCCCGAGAAATAAAAGTTTCCCAACTTCGGAGAGTTCAAAGTAGTCTGTTGTTGGAGGGTTATGTAAATAAGAAGAAATGTGTGTTCACAATCGACACAGGAGCTACGTCATCCATCAATGGTACAGGCAGGATTCATAACGGGTTTCAAAGTAAATAAAGGACAGAATGGATTAGTCATCCGGACAGCTACGGGAGATAGGGCGGCGGTTCATGGGGAAGTCGACATGGAGCTGCAGATTGGCCGCTTATGTTTTAAACACCAAGTTATCGTAGCTGACATTACAGATGACTTCATTTTTAGGATTAGACGTTATGGAAAAATATGGATTTGTACTTGACGTTGGAGAACGAGTTCTCAGGATTGGAAATGAAGAAATTATTCTTTCAACGGCAGATGAAAAATTCCATATTAGGCTACTAACTTCGAGGACCGTAAAAATTCCTGAACGAACAGAGAAAGTAATTGAGGCAGTCCTAGAGGAAAATTCTGTGGGATACCGCTTTGGCCTCGATGAGAAGGATGACTCAATTAAAATAACAGACAATGTGATCCTGGCAAGGACTTTAACACAGACTACAGACAAGATACCGATTAGAATGGTTAACCTAAATTCACACTCAGTGACGTTCAAAGAAGGCGAAGCAATTGGCACCTACGAACCAGTCACATGGATTGCGAGATGTGAAAAGCAAATCATTGGAGCTTTGTCTACAGATATGGACCAAGAAGTTGTAAAGATGTTAAATGCCCAGTTAGACCATTTAACTCCAGATGAACATAGAGAAGCTTTAAAATTGTTGAAGAAAGAAAGTACAGTATTTGCAAAGGACACAGAAGCTCTTACAAAGACCAACATAGTGCAACATCGGATAAATATTGGTGAATCAGCTCCTATTCGTCAACCACCTAGGAGGCTCCCATTAGCTAAACAAGAAGAGGCTTCTACAATGGTACAGAAGATGCTTAAAGACGGAGTTATTGAGGAATCAACCAGTCCTTGGTCGTCGCCAGTAGTTTTGGTTGCTAAGAAAGATGGAACTTTAAGATTCTGTGTAGACTACAGAAAGCTGAATGACGTCACTAGATGAGACAGCCATCCGTTACCTCGAATTGATGACACACTAAGTACGCTGGCAGGTTCACAGTGGTTTTCCACTCTAAATCTTCGAAGTGGATATTGGCAAGTGGGACTTCATCCAGATGACAAAGACAAGACAGCCTTTTCGACAGGAAGTGGCCTTTATCAATTCACTGTGATGCCTTTCGGCCTGTGCAATGCGCCAGCGACTTTTGAAAGACTGATGGAACTGGTACTACGAGGACTAACTTGGAAGACATGTCTAGTTTATCTTGATGATGTGATGGTTATTGGACGGGATTTTAAGGAGCATTTGAAGAATCTTCAAGAAGTGTTTGGAAGAATTAAAAATGCACACCTGAAGTTCAATCCCAAAAAGTGCCTAATGTTCCAGAAAGAGGTAAAATTTCTAGGACGTCGTGTCTTCGGAGGGGATAAGAACAGAACCAGACAAGATTTCCTCAGTACGAGATTGGCCGAAGCCTTCAAATGTTCACGAAGTACGAAGCTTCTTTGGTCTATGCACTTATTACAGACGATTTGTGGAACGATTTCTGATATTGCGAAGCCACTACACCGGCTTACAGAGGAGAAGGTACGTTGTCGAAGCCAGAACGTAACTATTGTGTGACACGGAAGGAGCTATTGGCCATTGTCAAGTCCATAGACCATTTTCACAAGTGCCTATATGGACAACATTTTAAAGTTCGGACCGACCATGCTGCATTAAAGTGGTTATTGCAATTGAAGACTCCGGAAGGCCAACTAGCTCGCTGGATAGAAAAACTGCAGCAGTACCATTTTAAAATCGAACATCGTTCTGGAAAATCCCATAGAAATGCAGACGCTCTCTCCAGAAAACCCTGACGGGAAGACTGCAAGCACTGCCACCGGGTGGAAAAACAACACGGGATAATAATTGTAAACACCGTTAAAATTTATGTTCCTGACGATTGGACAAAAGATACATTACGAGAAGAGCAGTTAAAAGATCAAGAAACTGGTCCTATTCTGGAATGGAAAGAAAGAGGAGCCCAACCTGGCTGGAAGGACATTTCAAACAAGGCAGTGGGACTGACGGCTTTGTGGGCACAATGGGATTCCCTTAGAGTAGAGGATGGACTGTTGCAAAGAGTTTGGGAAAGTCCAGACGGGAAGGAAATTTCTTTGAGATTGGTAATTCCCAGGTGTCGCATACCAAAAGTACTCCAAGAAGTGCATAATGGAACATCTGGCGGACATTTTGGCATCAACAAAACTTTCACTAAAGTACGCGAACGATTCTACTGGGTGAACAGCCGCCAAGATGTTGAAGCTTGGTGCCGCAAATGTGGTTTGTGCGGCAAGTAAGGGGCCACGGACAAGAAGTAAGGGCCAAATGAAACAATATAACGTAGGAGCTCCTTTTGAGCAAATTACGATCGACGTAGCTGGTCTATTCCCCATGACAGATGATGAGAACAAATACATCTTAGTTGCCATGGACTATTTCAGTAAGTGGCCTGAAGCTTATGCCATACCCAACCAAGAAGCAGCCACTGTAGCTCAAACTCTGGTAGATAATCTAGTATGTCGATTTGGCGTGCCCCTAAAATTGCATTCGGATCAAAGAAGAAACTTTGAATCAGGAGTGTTTCAGAAGATGTGTCGCTTACTGGGAATTCATAAGACAAGAACAACAGCCTTACATCCACAATCAGACGGAATGGTGGAGAGATATAATAAAACCATGGAGGAGCACTTATCCAAAGTAGTTGAGAAACATCAGAGAGATTGGGACCGTCACTTACTTCTTTTCCTTATGGCCTACAGAGCCTCCATTCATGAAACAACAAAACAGATGCCGGCTCGCGTGATGTTTGGACGTGAGATTAGACTGCCATGTCACTTAGTGTTTGGCACACCAGATGAGGAGCGACTTTCCATAAATGACTACGCTGATGAAGTTGGTGAACGGCTAAGGAACATTCATGAGCTGGTACGAGACCGAATTGCCATAGCAAGTGATCGCATGAAGGCTCGTTATGATCTTAAGGCGAATTCAGGAGGGTTCCAGGTTGGAGATTTGGTTTGGCTATATAACCCACAACGAAAGAAAGGCAGGTCCCCGAAGCTTGACCCGCCCTGGGAAGGTCCTTACACTGTCGTCACCAGACTAAACGACGTTGTATATAGAATTCAGCAAAGTCCAAAATCGAAGATGAGGGTGGTGCATATAGAGAGACTAGCCAAGTATGCAGAGAACAACGAATTGCCTGATCGGAACGTGGAATTGTATGCGAACGGCCGGGAATATTCTGGAATACTCTAGATCGTGTGAATGGATGTATAAATAAGACGCACGGTGGGCCGAGAATCAATCTTAAGTTGAACGTGAACGAGTAAAGAAGAAATAAGAAAGAGACTTATAAGTATTCAAGTGTGATTATAGTTAAGACAGTAATTTTAATTAGTAAATAAAGTAGTGAGTAAGTGTTACCTGGACTTTCAATCAACGAATCTACGAGTATAGGTGTTTGTGTGGATAGCAAACACGTAACAGTATTTTACCTCTACATAATAGCCTCTCCCTGTACTGCCATTGTTTGTCCACCAATCAACGTTTGGTGTTTTTTCAACGACACGTTTCGTCACAGCGGATTTACTAATAAATTGGACTGGATTTACGCATGACAGTCCCACACTTTACATAACAACACACAAAACATCACTCTTTACGAATTCAAAAGAAACTAGAGGAGGCAAATATTTCTATCAAGTTATTAAAAAAAAACATTAAAAATATTTTCTCTATTTTGTGTTAGTGTTACTTGGTACTGTTTATCTTGTCTAAATATGTAACACTATGTAATACATAATACTATAATTACTACGAAGCCAGAGTAGCTAGCAGTAAGAAGAATTTGGTGATATAAAGACCATTTTCATTGTTATTATTTAAATAATAAATAATTTATTATCTCAAATAGTTTGTAATTTAGTGATACTATTTAAATTATTATGTATGCCTGAAATACATTTTTATTAAATTTTCGGAATATTAATTTGTCTATATTTATTTTAACATAAATGCCGCATCAAAATACTATTTCTTGGGTTTAATTTCATAAATAATTACTGAAATACCTATAATTACTATACCTATCTATGCTAATTAAAAATGATTGAAAAAATTGTTGCATAATTGCAGAATAAGTTAATATAGGTCGGGGAAAGAAGACCCGCGTAGAGAATGTGATTTCTGCATTCCATTCACAATTAAGCGTAAATGAAATAAATGAATTAGTGTATAGCAAATTTTTATTATCGTTTGCGTCCGCACCTACTCATTGGGAGAGATATATTCCTATTATATGGTTTCGCAGAAAGCTGACGACTTATCGGCAATACTCTCCCTTGCCGCGCGAGCCTTCTTTCGCCGACTGGACAGTAGGTACTTTTTATTGCCTAATAATAACAGATGTGTAGTTTTTAGTGTTAAGTTAGTCAGACATCAAATTTCAAACCTGAACCTACATTATTTATTATTATGCTGTCAATCAATCAGTTCAAATTTCTTTATATTCTCTAAATAATAATGCACTTTGATGTGAGAAGTTAATGAAAGTGAGATGGTGCGAACCCTATGTGACGTTTCGCGATCTGATAAGCTAAAGCCTAAATGCGATAACCGTTTTGTTTTAAGCCGTGAGCGCAGTGGGTCAGAGTGTTAAGTAATAATCGTAGCTGGTTTACTGCCTATCGAGTCCCGGATTCACATCCCGGTTTCGATTCTGACAAAATCCAAGGGATCGGTTGTGTGTCCCCGTTTTTTTCAACTTTGTAACCCCTGTCGGTGCAACTACGGCTTTGGTTGTGGGTTGTGTCTAATTTATGTGGTATTTTTTTTATATCACACATTCTTGGGAATATAGTATTAGGTTTAAAAATCCATCTCTGGGATGACATCCAAACCCCCTAATTATATTATGTCAAGATTTTAGTTAATTTATATAATAGAAATATAAAGAATGAGGGTGCAAGGAATATATGGGTTAGAGAATGATCTATGTCTAAAGAGGGGGAAAGTGTCAGCAAAAAATTCATTTGGTTTTAACTTTTTTTCGGAATTAACATTAAAGTTGAGATCCTCCGCCACGAATATTTTCAAATCAAAATTCGCATTTCGCAGCTGTATGAGGCTTAATTCGAGTTTCTCACATAGCGCGCTCTAGCCAACTGAGCTAACGCTAATCATACCCAGAAATGGAATATTTCTTTTATTTTTTACTGACGAAATTAAAAAAAACTAAAAAAAACCGCTGCCATTTACTTGGGGATCAGAACGTCCTCATCGTAGTAAAAATCGACGTGTGGTGGAGTTTACAATAAAAGTAATTTTTGACGTTTCAAAAAAGTCACATTGTTTGATGTTTCTAAAAAAGTCACATTTTGACGTTTCAAAAAAGTCACATTGGTGGAATGTCACTAATATTTTTTTTAGACATTGGGGCCGATTTTGCTCATCAACAAACTCAATCTCTTCCTTGACCTCTAGAATGTGTGTACCAAATTTGAAAACTTTATCTCAAAAACTGTAGCTGCTATTGCGAACCACACAGACAGGAAAAATTTTCTGTCTGAAATTTTGTGTATCGTCATAATTCGTAGAGATTCGTGCAGAAATGTAATAAAAATTTTCCAAATGTTTTTCACGATTACATAACTTCCTCACTTTGAGGGGTGAGGAAGTAATTGTAAATTATAATGGCAAAAATCCAAAAAAAAAAGTATATTATATTACCAAGTTTTCAATTAAGTTGACAGTTTTTGATAAATCGACATTGTTAAACTTTTTCATGCAAGAGATTGATAAAAATGGTACTTTCGCTTAGTTATTAATTTTTACGGCGAAACAGTTTGTACAATAAAATATCAAGGGATCAGATTTATCAGTTATTAAACGACCCTCATTTTTAATAAGAGGGGGTATTTTGTTTACATCATTTAGCAATTTTGTTCAGATCCAGAACCTTCAAGCTAAAAATCTATTATGTGTGCGGCGAGTATAAAGAAATTTTTTATTTATTCATTATTTTCTGCTTAGTTAGTGTTAGTGGACGTAAGACGTGGCGAGGCAGACCGTGACGTCAAAAACAGTGATACGTTGTTATGTAAAGTGTGCGAGACTGTCATAGGCCATACAAGTAAAGCCCGTGCACGCTGTGACGAAACATGTGTAAAGAAACTTACAAGGCAACCGTACTGTCTGTCACTGTTTTGCAGTCTGCTCTTATTATTTACGCCATGATATCCACATTCCCTCCCTATTCTAATCATAAGTGAGGGATTGCATAAGGAAAATAAAAGAAATAATGATTGCAACTTAAAAAAAAAAATGTAAGTCAAATGAAAACTGTGGCACGTCGCGAACTTATGCTCTGCCCACAGAATAACATAAAATTATTATGAAAGAAAATAAATAGAAATAATTATCGAAAATCTTTAGAAACGACGTTACCAATGAAATTTTTCAAAATTTGATTTTATTTTTTGGGCCCCTACATTTTTTGGAGTTGAGAACCACCCCTGTACGGTTTTTATTTTTAGCTTCTTAATTCTAGTATCTAATCACTATATTTAAGAAAATTTATATGATCACCAACAAACAAAATAATAGAAATTTTACAACACTACTACCAGGCTAGCTAATTTCTAATAGAAAAAAACTGAAAAAAAGTATACACTAAACATTTACCTGAATTGCTGGTGCACATGATAATGCTTCTGTAAAGCAAATCATACACATATCATCTGAATCTTGCCTTAATGATGGATCATTGGAACAGCCATGCAAACAGGCCAAACATTTTGTCTCTCCCAGTACACCACCACACATATGTCCACAGTTTAATAATTTAGTACAAGCAGTTCTCCCGTATTCCTAAAGATATGTATAGTTATTGTACAATTTATATATTTTTTTCTATTTCTCATTTTCTATTTGAATAACTCACTTATATTCCATTGCCATTCAGAAACTTATCGAATAGTTATTCAAACTGTGAATGGTCAGCACTTTGAACATTTACATGTCTAAATTATCTAGTTGCATAAAACCGGGCATAAAACACATATTATGTTTTACATATCAATGAAATCATAGAGAATTTTGAAAACACTCTACAAATTTTTGGCACATTATTGTCTTTTTGGTATATTAACAGTATTATAAGAAGAACCCATATTACTACATTAATGGGTGCATTACAATATAACTTTTTTTTTTATTAAATTACATTAAACCAGTAATTCTTCAGAAATATCCGAATTAAAATGAATTACACAGTTCCTGATTTTTATCATTGTATTTTCTGCCACCACCACTTCACGGCTAGTCTACTTAAGAACAAATTAAATAAATATGTATATACCTGACATTCATGATCAGCACAAACGTTGCCAATTGCTAGTAAGCCAGAGTTACCTGTTGTACCACAAAATCTACATATACCACTTATACCAACTCCTCTTGTTCGAGTTCCACCTTCTCGAACTCTATTAGAGCTTTTAATGTCCTAGGATCAGCAAGTGCCAACAGCCAGAATAACTTTGTTCGACCACAGCCTTCATGCAATTCTACTTTAATTGCTTCTTCCTCTTCTTTACACACCTTGAAACAATTTAAAAAAAAATAAAATAAAAAGAAAGATCAGATGAAAGATATTTATGATCTACCGGAAAATCAATATTTATGAAAAAATTTTTGTATTACTATCAGCGGCGGCTCCCGAGTATCTCCCAAGGAACCACCTTTGAGGAGTGCTGCACTACAGAACGGTTAAAAAAAAGAATACTAATTTGTACAATTATGACACTTTATTTTTATAATTTTACTTTTACATAATAAATCAGTTTCATTATTTATAGAAACAATATAATATTCATATTTGATAAAATTTTCATTGTTTTTCTACATGTCTCGGAACTCTGCAGATATGTGCAACTCTGCAATGCTTCTGAAGAGTCACCGCTATTGCTGTAATGTGAAATTCTAATATTATGTAAGTAATATTAATTATAACATATATAAAAAAAACATAAAACACCACATAAATTAGACAACCCTTAAATCAAAGTTGAGCTGCTCGGACAGGGGTTACACAGTTGAAAAAAACGCGGACACACACAACCAAACCCTTCGATTTTGCCAGAATCGAAACCAGGATTTGAACCCGGGAGTCGATAGGCAGTAAACCAGCTGCGTTTGTCACTTAACGCTCTGACCCACTGCGCTACTGAGCTCGGTTCTGTATGTATGTATGTACAAATCTAAAACTTACTGTAGTTATAAATATACCAAACTATAAATTATGTATGCTACAAAATGAACACAATATAGACTCTTTTAGTGTAACGTCACATAATTATGCAACCTACATACAACTGTCATGATACACCGGTTGTCTACACGTCACACTGGAACTTGATGCATGTCTATAAAAGCGACATTTTCGAGAGTTTTATACACCGTAGAATTTTCCAAAGGATCCTAAATTAAAAAAGGAATTTTCTCCCTGCCGTATGATTTTACTTTCATTGCAGAAGTCACATATTATGTCATTCATATAAATAATATTTACATTTTATTTTATGGGTATATTGATATACAAAACAGTGAACTAGAAATCATTTTAAATCAATATATGCATGTAACGTAAGCATTTTTTACATTGAGTAACAGTAATACTGTTATATTATCAAATAACATATCAAGCGAGGTCGGAAAGTTAGGTAAGTAGTGGGTACAAAATATCGAAAACAAACTGTATTGACCAGATAACACATTGATTGAATCCAGAGTGTGGTGGACAACCCTATAGGTCTAATTCCCCACAATGTGTGGAATTCTTTGATGATGTGCAGCTTGCAGATGAAAGTATTGTACGGCATCTGAATGCCAGAGGGACCTCTATACCCTAGGCAATTTTACATCCAAAATGTAAAACAAATAAAAGATTCTCTCCCTAGCAAGTGCCTGCTTTGAAAGATTTGATCCTCCGAACTTTTAGGGAAGTACAAGGTGCTTGTGACTGCTCTATTTCTTTGTCAATTAGACCAAGATAACCATAAGATGATAAAAATTCACAGGGTCATTTATTATAGGTCGTTGTTCCTCATGTGTACCTCCCATGTGAATGTAGTGCTAAGGGATCTTTAGCTTGGAGGAGTGGGTATGGGATTGTTCAAAGTAGCAAGTAGAAAGAAATTAACTTGGACAAGATGTGGATGTAGAGTCAGTCACTGAGGTCAAGAGGTAGTGCCGTATGTCACGGCAAATTGTCCAGTTCAGTGAACTGGTTGATAATATTTTTGGCTGACATCACTGGTTAATAGTATAATGGATATGATTGGCAAACACCCCCTATTAACAGTTAGTTATTATTCAGAAAAGCTCTTACCTGTCTTTGATGATTTCTTGTTTTTCTGTGCAAATGAAGGTACCTGTCACAATCTGCACACAAGTTACCACAATTACTACACTGAATTACAGCTATTGTCTCTCCATCATCATGATTACCACATGTTGGTCTTGGCGGTGCAGGATGGCCGTCTGGCTGACTCCACTGCCCTAGTTTGATTAAATATTAAAAATTATATGACATGATATTTTCAATACTAAAAACTTTAAGTACCTGAAGATAATCTCTCTACATGATCTTTGTCTAAAACACAAAGGGATGCTAAGGCAAGCCATAAAGTTGGTGTTTTTAAGCAAATATTTGGTATTCTTTGCTCGTCATTAAGATATGTAAGATGCAAAATATTTTCAGCTATGGCTCCTTTTGTTATATTAGCCCAGACGTCGGACAATTTTCCCTTAAAACGATAAACATAAAGTAATATATAATTTCACAATTATATGTAACTGGTGTGTAACTCATAAATACCAAATGAATTTACATTATAAAGTCTTTATTTCAAAAAATCTGACATATTATTATTGCTTCGTATTTATGCATTTCTAGAAAAAAAATAAAATAAAATAAAATAATTATTGGGTATTACAAAAGCATTCTTTCAAACCTAACATGATAATAATAATAGATACCTATAATTTTTTATATTTTATCCTGTCATTATGTCATTACATATAATCCTGCACAGAATATTTTTCATTTATATCTTAAATTTACTCTTACAGTTATTTTCATTTAAATAACCCCTTTTTTACTAAGTTAAATCGTGGTTTCCATTCATTTTAATTTCGAGGTTATAACCTCATCATCAGGATAAAATTTAAAAATCGTTAGGTATATGGAAGAGAATGTAATTTTTTAAGTTAAAAATGATTTTTAATTATACTTTTGAGATAAACAGAAATTCTTACTGCAGCCATATCTTTAATTAGATGGATGATGACTTCGGCTAGCTTTTTATTTACAGATCCTCTTAACCACCATCGTCCATATAGGTTATCTTTTGGGTTAATAGATGTAGCTAAAGTAACTGTATTAATTTCTTTAGGAAATCCTCCACTAGTACTTTTACTTCTTACTTTAACTTGTAAGGTTAAGGCTTTTGCAACAACACTAAGAAATACATCCAAAATTCCAAGTCTAAAAAAGGAATAAATAAAATTCCATTTCTGAAATATATTCACAATACATACTGATTTACATCAAATCTTCCAGAATTTGAAGCTTTGTTTACCACTGAAACAATACTAAAATCTTTTGCAGGTAAATTTTTTACACCAACTACTTTGGCAAATGTCTCTGGAGTTATTTCTGGTAACATTCTTCTTAACAATGAAGTAACCTAAAAAAAAACATTAATTTTAGAACGGAAAGCTAGTGCCATTTCTGTATGTAGAAAGTGAAATAGTTTTTTTTATGTAAGCACCTGTCGCTGAACCCTTGCACTACCAGTATGTAATAATGTTAGGAGATCACCAAGAAAACCACATTGATGAGATAAGTAAGCTCTTCCCACTGAACTTCCAGATAATGCCAATACCATTGATAACATTTCAAAACAGTAAGTATCTGAATTTTTTTACAGCTTCTTGACTTTGACTAGAGACTGTTGATGCTGTACATAAATTGGATTCCCATTCATCATGCACCCTTTCAGTCTCTTTTCGAATAGCCTGGACTATATGAACAATTACCTACAGAAATGAATGTAATATTTATAGTGTTTTGTTTATATACATGTATGTGCAATATATAAATGAAAATTGTGAACCAAAGGATCGTTAAAGAATTAAATAAAATATTCTATTATTATCTTGGTAAAATTACCTGTTTCTGTAAATGAGTTAGTTTACTCCTACTAAATAAAATTCCAACCATATGCTCCCTTAAATCATTACTTTCCTCAAGAGGATCCAAACTTTCACTTGCCGATAAAGATCCTGTATCTGTATTATTTAGATTTTGGCCGTCTTCACCTTGTAGGAGTTTTCCAAACACTTGAGATGTTATCAATCTAAATACTCTTAAAGTTTCAGCCTCACAATTTTTCTGTTGTAGAATTGCAGAACTATATTGTTTTCCAATTTGCAGGGATTCACCATTAATATTACCAAGAACTCTTATTTGTCGTACCCTAACAGAATTGTCAGGGCCCTTTAATTCTAATCTGACCACATTATCACAACACTCTGTTCAAATTAAAAAATATATGCATATATTAAAACTATAAATATAACTAAATATATCTACCTGTTAGAGGACAGTTAATCCAACCACCAAGTAGTCTAGTTTCAACTTCTACAGTCCTAAGTTTCATTAGTTCGTCAGTATTTTGTCCAGAGTAAAATGTTATTGAGGACACTTTATTCTAAAAAATATGTTATAGTTATATAGAAATAGACATCTTGGAAATTTTCCAGTTGGTAATATTCCCAAAATATAAATTTTCCGGGGAAACAAACATTGGCTTTTGGGAAAGTTTTCACCTACTGAAAAGTTTCTCTGGAATTTTCCAGGCAATTTTAATTAGTGAGTTGTTTTTAATTTCCCACCTCTTAACAACATGTCTATATTGCTATATATGTCGGACAAATTTCCGCCTATATAACTTTCATTCTCGGTACCTTCTATGTATACCTTCGAATGGTATATAATAAACAATTTTTTTTTTGAAAGTTGTATGAACACTGTTTTCTGTTTAGTAGGATGAACTTAAGAACTTTTACTACTTCAACGTAATATTGCTTGAACAGTTTTTCTTCCAGATGGTAAAAAAATATGTTTATTGGAAATTCCAAGGGAAATTCAAGACAATAAATATTCAAGTGAAAGTTAAATACAATGAAAATTTTTTAAATGTGTCACATTCTTATTTGGGTTTTAGTGCTTAATTTTGTTTATTTGATTTTTGTTGAATGTTTAAATTCAAGGGAAGGTAACCTATATTTTGATCTTGGAATATGTATTTAATATTTATATTTGTATTATGCAAGGTTAAATCTATTCAAGAATGGTTACTATTTGTTAATTTAACCTGGTTTTTTGTTTTTTTATTAGTTTAATGTTTTACTATTTGATCTCAGAATATATTTATAAAATGATTTTTTTAATATCTCTTTTTTTATGAAAAATTCAAAAAGCAAATACTATATTACCATTTTTTTAAATCATAAAATTTCCATTGTTTAGTAAACACGACGTTCCTTTATCTATAAAACAATATGTGAAATTTAAAAATTTGCAATAGTAGTTAAATTAATAACAATCGACACTAACATATTCGATATCAAATAAGATCGTAAATAAATTTTCCAATAAAACTTTTTTAGAAAATATCCCGATATATTCCTAGCAGCAAAGCATCCTAAAATTAAAATCACTACTTTTGCCCATATGTATAGTTATATATGTTTGTAGTGTTTGTATGCGGAACTTTTTCCAAATAGGAATGCACCAAATGCCGTATGATTTGTAACCCTTGTGCAACGATCACACGATATTTGTCAGTTACGGCCAGATCAAAGACGTGATATGTGTTTGAACGCTGAGGAAAACATTTTAAATTTGGTAAAGGACAATCCAACTTTAAGTATGTGTGCATTCATTCGCTAAGCAAACCGTACGTCTAATCGGATTGTATGGCGCCCTGTGAGGAAATAAACTGTATCCATTTTTATGTAAAAAGAGTTCATTCATGTTCTACAGCAACAAGATTTTGTGTGTTGAAGGATGTGGCAACATTGAACAGTGATGTGAAATTTGTTGTGTGTTGGAATACAGGACATTCTACCTCGATTCTAGCAGTTCTCAACATGTTCGCAATTTTTGTTGAGAAAGGTCAGTTATTTTTTTCTAATTTTTATAGTTTTCTTATGCACTATGATTTATTATATCAAGATGTACTTATCCTCAAAAAATAATTCCCAAGTTTGTAAACACCCTGTATATCTAGTCTAATAATCTACAATATATTTTTTGGGATGAGATCACTAATTAACAACTTGGATAAATAACAATAATTGTTAATTTATCATGGGCTAAATATTACTGAATGAAAATAGCCCAATGACTACACCAATGACTATGAACCATTATATTATTGACACAATAAAAACTCGATTTTATGGTTAGTTTCCATTTCTAGAGGTTTTAGCTTAAAGACGGGAAATATTCTACCTATGAGTACAGATTATAGTAGCAATTTTATAACACAAAATCATATCAAGACGTAGTTAATAATAAGAAAAACTACTTCATAAAATGAACATTTGTACAATTTGTAAAAGTTATAGTGCAATTATTAGAGTAACAAGGATATACAAATAACGAAACTGATAATCTTGGTATATGCTTGAAAAGTGTCGCTCTCTTGTTATTTCTACCAGCTAGAGCTGTTCGATGAAATAGCAGTTGCGTATAAATCTGAAGACAACAGCAGCGGCTAAAAACGAAATTGTCAGATTCACTCGTTATCACTGTGAAGAGGCACTAACCGTGTTTTGCCATTTCCTATCAAGATTCTCATTTTCGTCACCTATATGTGACAACTGGCTTGTCAAAATAAATATCAAAGCAATCTAAACAATTTTAATATTTTAATATTTTTTTTCGGGCGATTCTCACGTCAAATAACACCGGAAGGAAATATCTCCAGAAAATATTCCTTGTTATCTTAACGTGCGCTTGTTGACACGGCAACATCGGTGCAACAAACACTTGTCAAGCACTAGCCAGCCCGGATTTAAGGGGGGCAATGTGTGCTATTGCCCCCTCTTGGGCCGTCACAAAAAATCTTATTGAAGAAATGACATTACTTATCGAAAATTCATATCTCATTTCGAAAATATAAATGCTTTTGGTAATATTGTAATAGAGAACGTCCGATTTTTAAATTTTTTTCCTAACATCCATTTTTGCTTGCTTAATACGAATTTCAGTCAAAAATTCCCGCTCGGCTATACTTTTCGAGAAATTGGGACTCAAACTGCCAACATGTTTCATTTTTCCATTGCCTATTTCAGTATTTATTCACACATTTTTTAGTTTATTAATATCAATAGGAATTCTTTGAATGGTTTTAATTTAAATACTCCAACACATTTACTTTAATAATATTTGCCTTCTATATTCGTTGAAAAATGCATCAAAATATAACACAATTAATATCTTGTTACTGTATTGCCAACTGTCCAAGAGTTACTACAATTCCATCAACAATTTCATATTTCAACTTGTTTGTTTCTTCAAATTAACAGATGTTTATGTAAAGTTAGGTTATATTTTGGTGCCTTTTTTAACGAATATAGCAGGCAAATATTATCAATGTAAATGTGTTGCAGTGATAAAACGTATTCAAAGAATCCCTACAGATATTACTAAACCACAAAATTAGGAATAAATGTCGGAATAATTACTGCAACAGGCAGTGGGGAAATGCACTTTAAGCCCCAATATCTCGAAAAGTATAGCCGAGCGGGAATTTTTACCTAGAAATTAGTATTCAACAGGCAAAAATAAATATGTTAGGAAAAAATTGTGCTTTTCAATGTTTGTGTCGTAATCCCACCCCCCTTATGGAGCGTAACTGGATCCGCCTATGTATAATAGTGCGAATATTTTTTGGATATATCCAGTTCCCTAGTTATACTGAATATGAATATTTATATATAAAAAAAAACATTTGAATTATGAAACAATAGCACAGAAAACTGTGACATCAGTGCGTATGTGGGGCATGCGCAGTATACAAACAAAATTAATGAATTTACATGACCTATTCAAACAATTGACTAAGCTCATAATACTTAGTCACAGCTCACAATTTGAAATAAACATAAAATACGCAAAATCATAGACATGGTTCTACACTCATGATACAAGTGCACACTTTTACAATCATATTATATCCTTTTAAAAAGTGGTGATGCATATCTTGTTTTGTTGTATTAGCTTTTATTGTATTTTCCTCGGTATTTTCATATAGCCGCTTAATGTGTAAAATTTTTATTGTTTTTTTTTTTATAATAAACATTTTCTCTGAGTGAATAATAGTATGTTTATTTTTGAGGATTTAATTTGTCAACAATATACATTTCTAACCAATAGAAAAGCAAGCAATTTTATTGTAGCCAACCTCTAGCAAAATTATTATGGAATAATGTATAATCAATGACTTCAGAATCTGAAGTCATTATGTATAATATGTACTTATTGTGCATGAAAATTAACATGTTTAAAGTTTTTAAGCAAATATGAAGGCGTGGTATAATTATATAGAACTAAATACTTACCCCCAAATCTCTACAGTTATCAATATGCACACAAACCAGGGCGGGATGGTGTCCTTGAGGACAAATAAGTGTTAGACTTTTTGTCTTATTCCTATCTTCATCACCAGATTCCCAAAAGGTTTCTGTAGAATTATCAGTTAAACTTCCTATCATAGCTTGACGGCTTGATGCTTTAATTTCAGTAGAAGGTGTTAAATCCTTTAAACATTCAATAGCTGGTGTTATTTGATTTAAAGCGCTTTGATAACTTTCATGCATTGATGTTGTAAAGGCTTCCATTTCCTCACTTCTAGACAGAATTTTGCTGATATTGTTAAATACTTGTGATCTATGTAAAAACGAATGATCAGTGGTAGCAAATCTCAATCCCCAACAGCGAACTGCTATTTGTTGAAGAGCAGAACCCATAGGTAGTAAAACCATAAGATCTGCAATGGTCTGCAGAAGAGAGTGAAAGGTGCTCGGTAACGGATGCACAGCCTCTCCAGCAATTGTGATATCCGAAAGAGGATGCTCACATACTTTTAAATCCTAGAACAGAAATCGGTAAAAAAAAACCGTTCTTGAAATCGAACAGAACATTCTATGTAGAGATCCCGTACACTTAAACTCTGGCATGGCCTGAGTATTACTTTATTAAGATGTAGCTTACCTCAGTATCTTTTGTATATTGCACATTTTTTAATTACCCTTGGCTTTTACTAGTGAATACAATACCGGTATTCGGCATACCTGAAAACCGATATCCCTGCGAACATTTTGGTACCGGTATTAGTACCAGAAAATACCGGAGTTTCGGTATTTTTATGCCAGGCTACAACTACGAAGTATTTTGTTTATCCTGGCAGAGATGACGACGCCCACCGGCGACGCAGGCCGTACTTCGCAGTAAGTGAAATGGTTTTTTAGAAGAAACAATACAAATATGAAATAACTTCATATTTATAAACGTAACCTAGAACTGGAACGATACAAAACGTGTCATTACAATAATTTTATAGGAATTTTCTTTTAATATTATCTTATAAAACGGTTATTTGTTTGTTTATGTTTATAGAACTGTTGTTTTGGATTTATTGTATTTATTGGTGGTAGATATAATATTTTTGGTAGTATCGGTATAGAACTGGTATTCAGGTATTTTATTTTGCAAATACCGAAATACTGAATTTAAAATTTTCATCCTGTATCGCATTCACTGGCTTTTAGGTGTATTTCTCTATTATGCTAATTGAACCTTCTGTTTGAGCTACCGAAGCCATGCTTTGGTTTCATAGTTTGCGAGATCTCTATGTATTTATGTACCTGCTCATCTTCTTTTTTTCAATGGTCTATTATCTTCTTCCGGTTCAGTTTCTATTTCAACTGGCGTAAGAGATGTAACAAACCACCATAGCAAATCATGTAGACAAATTGGTTGAGTAACAGAACGTAATAACCAATTTAGTGCTTGCATTGCATATACCCTGCACATTGCTTTTCTGAATATAAAAAAATATAGAATTTGAGATCAAAATTGGTTGAATTACAATGACACTGATTCATTAAATCACATTATTTTCAAATTTTAACAAAGCAAATAGTTTTCACAAAACTACATTTTCACAAAATCGTTTCTCTACTCATAAAACATATATTGTATAATTTCTGTGCAAATTTTACTATCTTTTATGTGGGCTGAAAGTACCCTGAAATACTCTTTATTGCAGGGATTAATTATCCATGAAAAGAACTTTGCCTTGATTTCAAATTTTACCTATGCTTTTTTAAGAAATTATAAATAAAATGGGATTTTTATTCTTAGGATATTATATGCTCTACTTTAAATAATCTATTTAAAAACTGACAAAATTCATAAATTTGCTAGAGCTTTGGCTATCAGGTTTCCATGAGCAAGTGCATCTAAATCAGGGTGTGTTCAATAAAGTTGTGTCATATGCATACTGAAGACCATTAATATTGTTGAGGTCAAAAGTATATCATTAATATAGATCGGAAGTACTACAGGGCCCAGTATTCAACCGTGTGGTATTCTATCGTTATTTGACAGCTAGATATATCCTGGCCCATATGAACCAACCATTTATGACCACCAAGGTAGAATCCCACCAGCAGCAATTCTAAATTATAACTGTTGAAATTATATCTCAAACATTTTAATAACAGAATACTGTGGAATACAAAATCAAAGGCTTTACTAAGATCACAATATATTGTGTTCAAAACAGCTCTCATTATTATTTCTGTAGTTATGAATTCACGTCCACTTCGAAAGATGGAGAAAGAAGTCACGAGCAATTTGTACAGAAAATTGTATTAACAATAAATTTTAATGATAGGCCAACGTTTTGATGGATAATTCCCACCATCTTCAGCCCTGAAGATGGTGGGAAATATCCACCGAAACGATGGCCTGTAATTAAAACTTATTGTTAATAGAATTTTTTTTCCAAATTGCTCCCGACTTCTTTCTCCCTCATTTTTGTAATCTTGATTATGGCATCCATATAATGCTTAATTTACCTCTAAATCCATATTAAAAATTATTTAACAATCAATGTTTCTCTAGATAACTGACAATTTATGATTTTAACACTTTTTCGAGTAATATTTAATAATATAGGAAAACACATTTTTACTACCGCCTATTTTAATATTAAGTACTAGAAACGCTTTTTTCAATACATCAGGATATTCGCAACAGCTATATTTATATTAATAAATTTAGTTAAAGATATTACTATTAAATTATTAAAGGAATGGAACTACTTCTATACTTATTTGTTCTCAAAGAATTTATTATAACTAACAAAGTGTAAACGTTTTTCGTTTTTTTAAATACTTTGGATGCTTTAGTTTTTTTTTTTTGGTAACACTTAAAATATTTATAAATGCTAGTAAATGAAGTCTATCCGTTTTAAGAATGAAGTACTCGTAAGACCGGTTTACGCAGCCACACGCGCCCCAGTTTAAATTCGATTCGATCACTGTTCAGGTCAACTCTTTCTCCGGTGCAAAATCTTTTTTTCTAGCAGACACCAAAGTCTGATTGTTCATCGGACAAAATTTATCGATTTTTGAAGCGTTGCGAGCTGCCGAAGTGACGCGCTGCACGGTCGCACAATAAGTAATTTCTTCGCTCAGGTAGTGAACCCGGACCGGTATTAACGGTCGTTTCTAATGCTAGGGGTACCACTACAACGATTTAAAACGTTTCCATTTCAAAAAAAAAATCTTCATTTTTTAAATTTTGGCCAGCTTATTGGCGTTTCCGTCCACTGTGCGCCAATGGAAAAACATGAATGCCTCCGAGTGACGTGGCTGGAATAATATGGCAGATTGTTTAGAAGTATATGTAAGTCGATGGGAGAAATTATTAAAATGTGATGAGAATAAAAAAGAAATAGACTCAATAATATACCAAAAACTTTCTGAAAAGAGCAGCTGAAGATTACCTAAACATTACTTTAAGCCTATAGCTGTGGGACTTGATAAATTACAGAAAAAAAATGCTCTCTTATCTCACGCAGTAGCAGTATGGAAGGAATTAATAAGAATATTTAAGGAAGAATTAGCATTACCCTTGTATCAGCTACATATTTAAAAAATGATATGAACAGGCACTTACGCCCTATCATTTTGTAGCTTACATTTTGAATGTAACTAAAACCAAATTTAAATTGACTGCCGCAGAAAAAGATCAAGGGTTAAATACCATGCAAGAAATGTATGAAAATAGTGGTTTACTACCACTCATTATAAAACTTCAAGTAAAAATGGAACCTTTTGCAGCAGTTGTGTTTTCAGATGAGATAATATGCAATATTAGTGCCTTACAGTGGTGGGTTTCACAAAAAAAACATCCCTGATATTGAGTAACTTCTTTCTATACTGAAGCAATTTTTATGTGCTGTCTCTTCATCAGCTTCGGTAGAAAGAGTATTTTCTACATTTGGGCTCGTTCACTTCAATTTACGAAATAAATTAGGAGTGGAGAAAGCAGGACAATTAGTGTTCCTATACAAATTTTATAGTGAAAATCAATGTTAATTGTTTTAGAAACTACCTGTTTTGTACTAAAATGTTTCTTATTTATCAAGAATGTTAATGGTTGATTTATATTTTGTAATAAATTGTATTTTTATTTTCCTAATTTTCTTTTGATTTAAATCATCGATTAAAATAAAAAAATCACTTCATTAAAATCATGGATTTAAATCATGATTTAAATCAGACGATTTAAATCGGCCGAACCCTGGAAGGTAGTGAATGTTTTGATGAATTTTACCATAAATTCCACATTGCATAATCATCAAAAAGTCCTAAATAAATAGTCTAGTATTCAAAGATGGTATAATACTTGGATGAAATAAATACAATTAACAATTTAGTCAGGGCATTTTATTTATAAATAGTAATAAATACTAAAAAATAATATAAGGTATAAAATTCGTAATACTCTCGTTTTATTTAATTGAATAAAATTGTCACACACACCCCTTGATCATTTATAAATTTGTATCATACAAACAGAAGTGATTAAGCTTTAATTGCGATTGCTCATTAGTAAAAGAATTTTACCTAATAAAACGAAATCCTTCTTGAGGCTGTCGCGTATGCCATTCGCAGACCGGTTTCTGGTTTTTTGCCTTCTTCAATGCGAAGTAGGTATACGCAATGACAACAAGGAGAATTTCAGAATCATGTCTTCACATATAACTTATGATTCTGAAATTTTCCCTGCTGTCGTTGCGTATACCTACTTCGCACTGAAGAAGGCAAAAACTAGAGACCGATCGGCGAATGGAATACACGACGTCTTCAAGAAGGATTTATATTTATTTGGGAAAAATCATAGTGGGCAATCGCAATTAAAGCTTAATAACTTCTTTTTGTATGATACAAATTTATAAATCAAGAAGTGTATGTGGTAATTTTATTTAATCTTCAATTAAATAAAATGAGAGGATTACGACTTTTGTGCCTTATTTAGGTATTAATTTTTAGTATGTATTACAACTTGTAAATTAATTTTACCCTCTCTGTCGGAATATTTTGCTATTTTAATTTTTGTTAGACCTTTATTAGCAAATAATATTATTATATTATAGATAATAAAATACACGATTTGATGCCCACCTAGCAGAAGTTATTTCACTTCAACTGATGACAACCTTTTGGTTCCGAAAACAAAATAATACTAATCCTAGATCCTACCAGTTGACAATAGGCTCTAGTGTGAACTTGCATCGTATTTTGATCAATGACAAGCTGGGTAATAGCTCCATATCCTAAAATCAACGCTTCATTCTTAAAACGGGTAGACTTCTGCTTATTTAATTTTGTGTTACAGTCAATAATGAATAGTATACAAAAATATCATCTAGCTGCGATAAAAAAATTAAAAACGCAAAATAAAAAGTATATATTTACCTCAGTGCCTGTTTCATTGAAATTTGTAGCGAGTCTAAATCGTGTTGTTGTAATATAAACAGTAGAACTGGTCTTTGAAGTAATTTTAAATCGTCATTGTTCTCACTACTAATATTATTTCTTACAACTACTGATGAAGGATTATCTTTTGTTGGTATTAGTTTTTGCAAAGCAGTTGAGGGATTGCATAATAATGAGGATCCACCTTCTTAAAAAAAAAAAAAATCAAAATGTTTTATGATTTTTTTTTTTAAACACATTACCATTTGCAACTTCACAACTACTATTATTTCTCTTTCTCATCATTATAATTCTTCCATCGTATCCTGATTTTGACCAAGGGATTCCATTTGTCCCCATCGATACTGATCGATGAAATCTTAATCCTTTGCTACTGTCAGAGTCATTATCCGATATTGAAACTTCAGAAAAAGGCTGAAAATATATATTCGTTATTTACTGCTCCAAATTAAATACGTATTAAAAAAATAAATACATATTAGACAACTCCCAAATCCAAAGCAGGAAATGCAGCGATTGGAATTAGACTGTTGAAAAAACGCCAACACACAACCACTCCCTCCACTTTGTGAGGGTTGAAGAAGGGATTTGAACCCGGGAGTCAGCAAACGACCTACGTTTTTCACTCAATGCTCTAGCCCACTGCGTTACCGTGCTCGGTTTTAAGTATATTTAAATATGAATAATTTTTTATTTATTTGTCAGTGACGTTTGCTGCTGGAGAGCATAGGAGCACGTGTCTCTCAACTCAGACGGCGACAGTAGTAATAATAATTATGACTGGTACAGAAAATGAAAAACTGGTATATTCTTAATTAAAATTTTTCTGTTTAAACAAAACGTGTATTCTGTCGCTATCGTGACAAGATTTAGACAATGGCGCACTTCTAGCAGTTCATTCCTTACTTGAACAACAGTCATATACCATAACCAGCAACAGCGTGTGGTCCGCGTGTTCGTGTTTTGGGAACATTTATCTTATTTTTTTCTATTCATACCAAAAGAAGGAATAAACTGTTAGACGTATGTGATTAATAATTTATCTTTGCCGTCTGTTAATAAAATAAGTTAAAAAACAAGAATACATGCATACTACTACTGCTAGTACGTAGTCTGCGTAGTATTAATAAAGAAAATGAAATGGAAACTGTGGAAGCAGTAGAAGAATGATATTCTGATGCTGACACTGAAGAAGAATATTCTGAAGATGTGGAAGAACTGTGTCAAGGGGACTGCCATATGTATCTCTCAGGATACACACTAAATTGGGCCCAAATCGCCACATGCATATTTTGGTATACACAGTCGAAGGCGCGTATTTTGCCATGAATATTCTAGAATGGCACACTTTACATGCTTTTCTTATAGGATATTGTTTGGCATGGCGTGAGGTAATCTGAAAATGATCTTGGCCTCGACATTGACTGAAATTTTAATTTTTTATTCACAATTAATTTAAAATTGGTCATTTTATTAAAATGAAACCAAATCGAGAATTCTGAACTATTACTTAGAAAAAATATCTGATGTGGCCAGCACATAACTTTCTTATACCAGTATATATCATCCTGATCTAAAAAAATCATTCTATTTAATTCTTCATTTACCTCAATTAAATTTTAATAGTGTACCTTGAAATATTTCATTAAAATTTTTAAATAACTAATTATCAGCGTCATTCGATACCGTCAATAATAATTCATGTCATATATTTTAATAATTTCTTCTTATTGACATTGACATTTTTGTAACTAAATTAGACATTTGAAATGTCAAACAGTTAAATCCAACCCCATTTTATGAGATCAAATGTGTAAAAAATTCAATTTACATTAGCTTTATTTAAATACTTAGAAAATATATTTTATTGGCTTGATATGGTACACATGATTTATAATCTTTCATCAAGAATATATTTTTTTGTAAAGGCAAATATAAAAAAGTCAGCTGGCCAATTTTGCTCATCACTGAATTTTTTTCATTGTTTTTGGTCTTTAGAACATGTGTAAAAAATTTGAAAGTATTATCTCAAAAACTGTGGCTGCTATCGCGATACTACAGACATGCAGACAAATTGTCTTCCATAAAGTTATGTTTTTTCATTATAATTCGTCGAGATTCGTCCAGAAATGCAATAAATTTGTTTTTTTCCCGAAATTGTACCTTTTTTCTTCTTTCATTCATTATGTCTCTTCTGGTGGAACCACATTCACCAAATTTAATGTGTCACTTAAAATGTTGTTGACAATCTTAACTGCCAAATTTGGGAAGTCTCCCATTAGTATTTTTTGAGTTATCGCGGATACACACATACACACACACACACACGCACGCACGCACGCACGAACCGACAGACATCATTCGGAAAATAGTCAGAAAGGATTTAGGAGGGTCAAAACACATAAATCAATCAAAATCTCGAGGTCGAAAAAAAAATCAGGATTACTTATATTAGGTATAAGAAAGTAAAAATCAGTTATACGAAATTATGTTATCTCTAAATAAACATGTTTTTGTAAACAGCTAATTCTTTTTTTGATAAAATGCCGTGTTTTTCAAAAAAAGCATTCTAAGCAAAGACATTTTTCAGCACATAACTGGCATACCTACGTAAAACTGGCGAATATTCATAAAGCGTGCGATATCTGTACCAAATTAGACAAAGATTCAGCCTGCATAAACCGTGTATATTTCCATATACACGTGGCGTAGAAACATTTCCTTCACTTTCACGCCAAATGGTAATTTTTTGCACACTAGCTAAAAAGGCATAAAATGAACAAAATTAAAAAAAAACTGAATACGTCATAAAAACTATTATAAAAACATTATTGAAAAAAATATCTCGCGGCATCAGAGAGCTTTCTTCTGATTCGGCGTGGCAGTCAAAGTGTAAAATAACTTAAATAATGGTATTTATTATTTTCGGTACCTACCTGATAAATATGTTTATTTTATTGTCTTTATTTTTCTCGATTTTTAATGGTTGTAATATTATTCCTAAAAATATATTTACCGAGTATATTCGAAAATCCGTGATTCGCCTGAAAATGCTCGAGAATTTTACATCACTAATTATTTTTTATGAGATAAAGTACTGTGTAACAAAGAACGTTTTTAAAAGCAAATCTAAATTTTTTAGATAACTTACCCTTTGCCCAGAAGTTGATGGGCTTGGTACAAAACTATCATGAAAATGATGTTTATTAAGAACTTCATCATAAAATGGAGGTCCATCACTACATAAATTAGCACCTAGTGCCTGAAGGCACTGGAAAGGTGGAAGTGGACCAAAAGGACCTGTGAAATCAGGTGGTGAATTGTTCTCTGAAACAGATGGCATAATGCTCATTGAGGATCTCCTTGGATTAGTTATTCCTGATTCTGCTGAACTTGCTAAATCTAATAGAAACATTGCATTATTTTTCATGATAATATGAGGTTCTAAACCTGTAGAAGCTGACGGTGAAGATAAAGCTTTGATTATAACATTTTTTCTCCGTACAATACATTTGTTACGTAAATTTATTTGTTTTCCACCTCTATTTGTTTTCACATATTTTTTCACGACAACTTTCACATAATAAATACCAGGAACTACCCGCTAAAATATATTACATGAATCTGTCATTAATTTTTTATTATATTTTAGTAACTTACGAACTCCTCCATCGCCACAATTTCCAGCCCATCCCAAACAGTAACTGCCACCAGAATTGTAACCTTTTCCACCAGCATGTTGTCCACATCCAGGGTGTGCCTGATGCATATGATATGTAACTGGATGTGGAAAATTATCACCACAAAGTTCACAAAGTGTTTCTGCTCCAGATGTATGATTATAACTAGATAGTCCTATGTCTTCTGCCAAATAATAAATTATAGCTTTTAGTGCACTCTGAATATAAATTATTTAATTTAAAACCAATTAATAATCAATTCTAAACCATAAATATTTTTTGGAAAATTTTTTAATCATTTTCATTTTCATAAGACTTGATTGCAAACAAATTTTGAAGGTTAACACAACATAAGTATATCATATATGATTCAAAATCGAATTATATTTTAAATATCTATTTTATTGAATTATATTTGAGTTAAAAAAACCATTGTAATAATTACATGCGAAAAATCTTAAAGATATTCTAGGGATGAAGTGAATTTTGTGATAATATGACATATACTTTAGGTAACAAATATTTAGTAAATTAAAATTGACGAAAAAACGTACCTAAATAATTTCTTGGAGGTGTCTTCTTTTTTTTTACTTTTCTTACTTTCTTTTTCGACTGCACTATTTTTTTCACGACTGTCATTTTTGCAATTCATACTGATTTTATCACATTTTCTAATTTTATTATGAACTGGGCTAGCTAAAATCATCTGTTGAGAAACAGCCTGGAGACAATTTGAAGTCAGTTCTTCCCACAAATAAACAAGTGACTTTAGAGCTGGTGGTAAAACAGATATTGTTTGATATCCATAGTTATCGGTGGCAAATTTTTCTCCTTCTTCTTTAATAATGCCATCTGTTAATTTTCTCCTATTTCTGTTAGCACTGGCATTGGCAGCAGAACGTGTAAGTGATTCTAATGTTGATGGCTGAATATGTAAATAGTTACCGGCATTGCTGACCTCAACAGAATGTCGTTGCCTGGCTTTTTCTTCTTTGGTAAGTTCTTTACGTCTTTTATCCAAAGGTAAATCTTGATGACGAGTAACTACAAGTGCTCCTTGTTTAGGCAGAGTGGGATGAAACTTTAAAAATGAGGCACAAGCCATTGCATCATGTACAATACCTGTAAAAAGTTACTTTAATTTAATTTAATTTAACAACCATATTCTAAAAATACATATAATAAAATTATTTGCAATATAATTAATTATAGATGATATTTTACAAGTTGTTGGCTGTTAAAGTAGAAATTATTTCTTCAATAAAAAACAGAAAAAACTTTATTTCCTATTTTTATGTAAAATAAAACCAGCCCATACAATGAAATTAAAATAGAAAATTTATATTAGGTAAGAAAACAGTTTTTTAGATATGTATTCTGTCACTAATCTAATTTAAGACTTATGTAAAACCATTATTTTTAACTTTTAACCTTTGAAAAAGTCGGAAAACTCGGACGAAACGTAGGATAAATTGTCCATATACCTGGCTGGAAGTCCTCTAAAAATAAAAAAAGGAAATAAAGTTTTTTCTGTTTTTTATTGAAGAAATAATAATTAATTATTATTTAAAATAGTTCTATTTTTTAAATAAAACTTGTTTTCATTACTTGTGACGATTAGTATAAATGTTTCATTATTTCAAGGACTTTTTATATTATTTGTTTATCAATATGCATAGTTAAAATAAAATCTTCATGTTACTGCCATCTCTGATTCTAGAAGTAATAAATCAAAATGTATACTTGGCTTAACTTCGAGGGCTTGTATGTATGTATGTGTATTTAGTCTATGTCACAGCCGACTCTAAACAAGCCGCGAACTAACAAATGACAACACCGCAAAGCGATCCAACCGGCGCGGCGCGTCCGATGAAATTTTGCGAGATATGCACAACAACAAAGGAAAGGTGTGCAGTAACCTCTGAATCGAAACGCTGAAGACAGTGGAAGATATTAAATAGTTTTACATCAACGAAATTATAGGAAATCAAATTTTCTATAAAGTAAAGTCTATGAGGGTATACGTGTTTATTCTCAATAGTTTAGGCGTGAGGCATTGAGCTGCACCGTTGTTATAAATGCTGCAGATTTCACCACTACTCTACTCATTGTACATCTAAAATCGAGATATGCCCGCGTTGCGCTCAACCTCATAAGGTATCTGACTGTACATCTGATTTTTTCTATTGTATTAATGGATATAATTTTAAAAAGAATAATGACTGCAACACTGAAGTCAATCATGCCTCTTGGGATAATAACTGTAATGTCTATAATCTCACTCTAGAGAAATTTAAAAATAATATACTACAGCTTCAATAGCAATCAACAGTAAAAGATCCACACATGTCTAATTCTGGTCTCCAATGCTACTACCAAAATTGTCGAGGTCTTTGTATTAGAACCAATGAGTTATATATTACCGTTAATTGCTACTCGTCTTGATATCGTTGCTCTAACTGAGACCTAGTTACATAATGGTATACATGATACGGAAATTTTACCGTTGTGATCGTAACTTAATTGCATCTACATTGATTTTATTGGTATTGTTGCAGTTAAATTAAAGATTGATATTGACTTTTCATATATCTTTAACGTTTATATCTCTCCAAATGCAGATTCCGGTGCGTATGATACTATATTTGACGCGTTTGAATCTTTGTATCCCATTTACAGTTCTAATATAATTATTCTTGGAGATTTCAATATACTCGAATATTCTGCTTATCATTTAAGTGGTATCCATACTCGCAATGTTAGCTCGCTACAAAACTTTATAAATTGTTTTAATATAAGCCAGTACAATTTTGTTTTCAATTCTAACAAAAGAATCTTGGATCTTGTTTTATGTAATAAACTCTGCAATATGATTCATTCTAATGAGATATTATTAAAAGAAGATTGCTATCATCCAGCTCTCCTCATCGAAATCGATGGCTTATTCGGAAGTAAAAGCGAGGGTTTTCCCCTAAAGTAACTCGAATAATAATCCCACCAATTTTTGGACGTTTATCAATTCCAAGAAAAACCACACGGCTTATCCATCTACTATGGTTAATAATAATCAGGATATTGATAGCCCGCAAGTAACAGTTAACGTGTTTGCCAATTTCTTCTCTGAGTCATTTGTCACATCTAGTCAACTTACAAATTATGAAATGCTAATAATACGAATCTATTAAATTTAATGAGGGTATCTGAATCTGACATTTTAAACGCAATTAAAAAAATAAAAAATAATATGTGCATGGGACCCGACTTAATTCCTGCATTTCAATTCAGGGACTGCGCAATAATCTTCTGTAAACGACTGATTATTTTGTTTAATTTGATACTAAGTTCAGGAATTTTTCCCAATGTCTGGAAACTATCCAGAATTACGCCAAAGGTGCTAAGAACGAATTTGCTAATTACAGACCAATAGCAATCTTAAGCAACTTTTGCAAACTTTTTGAGATTATTTTACATAGTCTCATCTGACCTCATGTCTCAAATGTCATTATACGCGATCAACACGGTTTTATTCAGGGTCGATCCACGGTATCCAACTTTATGTGCATA
Source organism: Rhamnusium bicolor (assembly GCA_029963845.1). NCBI lineage: Eukaryota > Metazoa > Arthropoda > Insecta > Coleoptera > Cerambycidae > Rhamnusium > Rhamnusium bicolor. The sequence goes on along the minus strand of JANEYF010003357.1, from coordinate 499,340 downwards.
ACACAGTGTATCGCTGAAGTTGTTGACGGGGGAAGCCAGGTAGATGTCATCTACACTGATTTCTCCAAGGCGTTCGATCGATTTGACCATGCTCTTTTATTGAATAGTCTTGATGAAGTCGGGCTATGCAATGGTTTGTTAAATCTCTGCCAGTCATACCTTACGGGACGCTCTCAATTTGTGCAATATCGAGGCTTTAGGTCTGACTTATTCCCTCAAACTTCTAGTGTTCCTCAAGGATCAATCCTTGGACCCCTCTTTTTTTATAATATTTATTAATGACATTGCCAACGACATGAATGTTCACTAACTTCTATATGCTGATTACCGTAAATTATATTGTAAGATCACTACCCTTTCTGATTGTGAAAATCTACAAAGTAACCTTAATACACTTGATAATTGGTGTCATAACAACAAACTGTCACTTAATGCTGATAAGTGTAATGTTATGTCCCTTTTTTTGCAAATAATCTCCACTTTTGTTTCATTATGTACTCGGCAGTGAAGTCTTAGAGAGGCCTGATTACGTCAGGGATTTAGGAGTTTACTTTGACTATGACCTTAGATTTTCACTTCATATTGATTTATGCTTGACTGATGCATATAGAAATCTTGGTTTTATTACGCGTAACTCTAAGGATTTTAAAAATGCCTCAACATTGAGTCTATTATTTATCACATTTGTAAGATTAAGGCTCGAGAATGCATCAGTCATATGGAGTCCTATATATGCAACATACGTAACGTTGCTAGAAAGAGTTCAGATAAGTTTCTTCAAATCTGCAATTTTTCTATTAGATGGAGTCTATCCTGAAATACTTAAATATCGAGTACCTATGTGTAATAGCAGGCATAACAGTTTATTCTTGTTACCTACAATGAATTTTTTTCTTTATGCGGGCGTACCCGTTAATTCATTGTTTTTTACTGTAATGTAATTAAACCCGCGTCAAATCCCTTCTCTGTTCATATTCATTCTCCTGGGTCCGGAATACCACGCAGGTTGCTATAGTTGCCCGCGTGTGCGATGCTTGGACGACGCTCTCATATCAGAGCCAAGTGGAAGCCACAAAGGTGCGACTGGATCCCTGTCAGTGGTTTTACTTCAGTGTCTTTTTTGAGTTTTAACTCAGCTACACCGTGCTGATGAAGACCAATTAGTCAGAAACACGTGTCCACGGTTTGTATCTTTCTGCCATTTGCAATTTTTGCATTTTCCACCGTGCAATTTTTTTTCTTTATGCGGGCGTACCCGTTAATTCATTATTTTATATATATATATATATATATATATATATATATATATATATATATATATATATATATATATATATATATATATATATATATATAGATGTATATATTATGTATTAGATATCTTTGCTATTCTTTATATATGTAGATATTCTGTATATATGTGTGTGTGTGATATATGCGTGTATGTGTGTATGCACGAATACCAATAATGCCGTACCCGGGTGACACGCCAAGTTTGGATTTTGTGGCGCCAACATTGTGACATCTGTCGAGGTGTTGGCTTGATCGGATTGAGGCATGGCGTGTTACTAGGGTAATACGTATCCTGTAATTGGGCTCTTGCCCGTTGGATATTTCATTGTAATATAAATAAATAAATAAATAAATAAATAAATAAATAAAATAAATAAATAAATAAATAAACAAATGAATAAATAAATAAACAGATACACAGACAGACAGACAGACAAACAAACAAATAAATAAATAAAGTCGAACGATATAATAAGCATTTTTAACGGTGACAAGGATTCTCTATGTAGGGCTGATCTCTTCAACTCATATATAATTTATTCGGTAGATAGTTTTCTTGGATGATACAATTGTATCAATAATTGTTTCACCGGAACTTATTAATCAAATAGATTTAATGGGAGATGGAAATCGGTCTTTAGTCGATGAAATATCAATTTTTTTAAGTAGATTAGACTGATGCCTCACTATATCGAAAACAGAACTGTCACAAGTACTCTTGGAAAGTATTTGAAGTATAAGTATCAAGTATTCAAACATCAAAAAATTACTTGAAGTATCAAGTACAGTTTTTCTTAAAACATATTTCAATTATCAAGCCCTCTTGAAAATTACTTGATTTATCCCCAATTAATTTACTTAAAGTAAAACAACAGTATACTTGAAGTATGCTTCGTAATTTAAGTATATAGAATACTTAAAGTACATAAAATTACTTGAAGTATTATAAAAAATTCATAAAAAACTAAGTAAAATCAGTAACTTTGATTTAAATACAATTTGTATTTTTGGAATGGATAAATGGTTTAATGGTTTCAGATTCGGATTAGAGTTGTGCAAAAAATATAATTTGACATATTTAGTTATATGCTAAGCTTATGCGTGTAAATCACATGGTGAAAATTAGTGAATATAAAAATAAATTTATTATATGTAGGTGTCGCGTTTTAAAAATGTTACTTTGTTTTGTCCCCCTGCAATGGACCCGGTATATCTGAAATCAGTTTTAAATTAGCAAAGTCTGCACCAAAAAAATCTTATTCTGAACCTTTCAGATGGAGATCATTTTAATTGTTTCGGAGGAAAAAGGATGCAACATGTAACCTTATCGTAATAATAATTACCTAATGATGATAATATTATGTTTTGCGTAATCTCTTTTCTTTGTTATTTTCTACTATTAATTTACAAAGATAAGTAAAAAATAATGTATAATAATTATAGTTACTTCGGAAACTGGCTTAATATTCTTAAGAAGGTGTAGAGTTAACGTCGCTCTAATTTAATATTAAAAAAAATCATATCACAACACTTACCCATGTGTATGTGTGCATACTTTGCTAATGAATGAGTTATTGTTAATAAGCAAATAATCTTCCATCTTTTTAGAATTTACCTAATATGAAAACAAAAATATACCTAACTTTTTATAGCAAACAGTAATTAATTTGTAGGTAATTATGGCAATTATGGCAATTAATTATGAAAATTAATTAGGCAGGTATTTTAACCAGGATATGATAAATGGATTATGGACGGATTGAAAATGTTAAAATCTTAGGAATAATAAATAAAATTAAAATAAATTCTCAACAAAAAACAAAATTGTAATCTACGATGTTGATATTAACCAAATAAAAAATTTTTCAAAAACATAAAACAAAACAATTTAGGATGGGAAAAATAAATAAACTAAATTAAAATAAATTCTCAACAAAAAAAAAAAGCAAGTTGAATATTGTTTTATTAAAATCATTATAGGTACTTTTGAACACCTTGGTTAGATACATATGGAAAAAAAAAATTAAAATTAAAATGTTGTTTAAATCTCATTTTGCTCTATTGAATGTATCTAACTTTCTTTTTTTCATTTTATTGCCAATCTCAGATACGCGTAGTATCTTACTTTGTTCTACATTCGAGTGAACCATATTTCTGAATTATCGCAGTTTTAAAAGTGTTGGCAAATACCAAACAAAGCATATGTAAAAAATAGTTGCTGTCCCTTCCATATATACAAATATTTAAAAAATCTAAACAAAAATTATCAAAAGCAATACTTCTCACCACAAGTTTACCAGGGAATTCTAAAGAACTCTTTAATAATGTATTCCAATATGGCATATATAGAATAAAAAAATGTTCACTTTATTTGTGGGGATTGATAGACCCCCACGTTGTAAATAATCGAAATATTGATTGATTGATCCTTTACAAATATTACAAGCATTTCTTTTCGATATTACATGGGATGCATACAGAGCTGTCAGGTACTGCAATTAAAAGAATTGAAATAGTAATTTAATTATTTTTAAGTAATTAAATTACTTTAATTCAATTACTTTTTTGGACGCCTTAAAATAATTGGTATTTGAATTACTTTTGTAAAAGTAATTGTAGTTGGTAATTGTTTTATTGTTTTTGGTAATTGAAGTACTGAACAAATAATTCAATTCCTTTTGGGTAATTCAATTCCTTTCCGATACTTTAATTACCTTAAAATAATTGAAATTGTATCGAAAATATTCCGAGAAAAATCGCAACGCACTCGGCTTTAATAACTTGTCTGAGCTTGTCGTTTGACAGTATTTTCGTTTCCTTTCAGTTATCCAGTGCACTACACAGTATACAGTAGCTGTGATTGCAAGAAAACCATGTTTTTAATTATTTGTGTCCTTGTGTTTTTAATGCTTAAAAAGTTGCCTGGCAAGGTACCTAAGTAAATATTAAATAATAAATTTGTTTTTTACTATTTTTTAAATATTAATATATGTTATACATATATCTCCGATATTGGCAATGTCTATTATTTTACCTATTTGATTTAATCAAATACCTATTAATATTAGTTTCACTGACAAAATTTTTTAATAATGATTGTAGAAACAAAATTTTTGCACAGAAATGCGTTTCACGTTGAACTCAAATATCGAATAAAAATGTCTGTCTGTATGTATGTCTGTGTGTAGACCATTTCTTGTCAACATAATAATTTCTTTTAGACTTGAAAATTTTATTTTAAATTTAGTACCTGTATATGTAAAATAGCTTGGTAGAATATTAGCTACATACGTGTTTGAATGACCTAATAATTATTTAAAAATACATGTACATTGTGCGTCTTTTTTGGTAAGTATTTGAATTTCTTTTATTTTCAGTCGATATTTCAATTATTTTTGGTAATTCAATTACATTCAAAGTAATTCAATTAAATAGAGTAATTGAAGTATAAGGTAAAGTAATTGAATTCCTTTACTTGAAAAAAAAAATTATTTTCGACGAGTAATTGATACTTGAAGTACTGTGTAAAATGAGGAGTAATTGGTAATGGAAATATTTACTACTTTGATTGATAATTGGTAATTGGTACTTCAATTAATTTTAATGGGTAATTGTGACAGCTCTGGATGCATATCCAGAAATATAAATCTTAACTGGGTCGGGTACATCACTTTCGGCCAGATTTTGTGCATAGAAAAAGTCATAATTCGATTTACAACCTGGGACGCAGCACCTTTTAAGCATGTTGTAGACTAATTATAACATCAAATGCCGAGTTAAAAACGACACAGAGAACAAACGCTTTCGCACTGTAGACGCACCGGTAATAAAACAATGAATACTTGATATTAATTTACAAAAATAACACTCCAAAACTATTATAACATATAAAAAAAAAACAATGAAAAATTACATAAAATCATCCGGCAAACTACCGAAACAACATGGTTTCTAACACATTCGGACAGTAGGGCCCCGGCAGTGTTGCCATTTTCCGTTAGTTCTCGGCTTATCTAGAGTCGGCTGTGTCTATGACCAAAACATATTATTTTTCATGCTATAATACCTACATACTTGGTTGTGATGAGATATGCAACCAATATTACATAGGTGCTAATTCTGCATATGGATTCCATAATAAACTGTGAGGTATACAAATTCTGGATGTCAGAGTTCTCTCAGTGACTTTGTACAGTAATATGTACAATTCTATTATCACAAAATTGACCACGTGCGATGTTTTTATGTAATGATTTGATTCTCAAAAAAAATCTGCGAACTAATCTTGAAAATGAGACCGGTATTTTTTTTTATATTTTAATAGTATAACAAACTACATTTATTCTTGTTTAAATAAATTTGAATAAATATGTACATACCTTCATGCCAAAGAAATGCAGCAAAAACTGCTCTTAATGATTCTGCAACTGAAGGACTCATAGCTTGTTTAACGGGTTCCGATCCAGGATAATTCATTTTTGAACTGGCAGGTATCTGTTGTAAATTAGCTGGAGATATAGCTCGCTTTGGTCTAATTTTCCCTACAGTTCTGTCTTTACGAACCATCTTTGGAGAAACTTTTTCATCCTTTCCTGTAGTCCCAATGGAAAAATGACCTTTTTATAGGCGGATTGTTACTATTTTCTGGAGATGTTTGGGTACCAGTTTGAGTAAGCTGCTTTGAACCTTGTTCTGGTTCCTAAAGATAATATAAATAAATAATGATTTAGTTTAAGGCAGTGAAATTCTTACGGTACATTCCTTTTTGGAGTTTGGAGTATGTGGTGGACTTGATTCTGAACGGGTATGAAGTGAACTACCACTAGGGCTAGGGGACATTTCTCTTGGTTGAGTAGCTTGACTAGGTGATTGTGATATGTCTCTTGTAATGCTACTTACCAGTGCACTAGTGTCTGATTGATTAGATCCTCGCCTCGCTACAGATTCATGTCCAGTTGCAGATACTAAAAAATTTTATGTGAAGAACTTTACATGGTTATGATAAGTACATATTCTTAGTTTTAACTAGCAATTCGTTCTCAAATAAGTCTGTGGTCACCTGCAATAGGGGGATAAGTCTACTTATACCCAAATTCATTTTCTGGCATAATTAGATTCCTAATAATAGCTATGAAGTGATGACGAAGATAGGTCTGTGTAAAATAGAGAGTAGGAATTAATGAGTTTTTAAAAAGTATATAATAATACTTGACCCATCAGAAAAAAATATTTCTATATTCTGTCTATTTTATTTATTATCTTAGAACAGTGCAGATGCTGTAAAACTGTGTAGATAATAGCAGTACTGGTAGTTAGTTGATCGTCAGTTTAATGACAAATTTAAATTTATAGTGTGAAAGTTCTTGTCAGATGGCAAAATATTCAGTAAAGAAAAACTTTTTTAGTATATATTTTTTATGTTAGATTCTAGAAAAAAATAAGTTTACTTATTACTATAACTGTATTCAAGTGATCCAAGTTTCATATCTGCAAAAAAAGGCATAAGTACTACTAATACTAATAAACACCACAGAAATTAGACAACCCCTAAATCCAATGCCAAAGCTGCCTAAGAGGAGGTTACACTGAGAAAAATGTGGACGTACAACTATTTCCACCAACATTCTCAGTGTCAGTGGCGGGATTCAAATTCACAGCTACGGTAGAAAGTTTTCTAGTCACACTTTCCATCGTGCAATCTAGTCAACTACTCCACCGAGTCGGTGTCAACTTAGGGAATAAGTCAAACTAAAACACAATTTAAAAAGAAATTATTGAGTTTTTAGGCTTTTTTATATATTTCTGAGGCAGTAATTGAAGGTATTGGTGCAATAACCGGTTAAACGCTACTTTGATTCAAATAGAATCCGGGAAATATCCAGAAAAAATAAAGGAGGGGGGGCACATAATATCAACTTATATTGGAGACCTGGAGGTAAATGCAAAAGTCGGCTCCAAGTCTGGGAGAGTCCCTCAGATTTTTGTTTTTACAACATGTATATAATATGTACAGTAACAGTTTACATTGATGTTCATTATTTGTTTAATAAACAAATTAAAAATTTAGAACTTTATTAAGCATGAATAGCTTAACACCTTTGGAAGAAGAATTAACATAATAGATATATGTTTTAACGTCATTGTGTCTATGGGGATATTATGAAGTTATAGTTCATGAGAGTAATTGATATTATACTGATAGTAGTATGTATGTACATACATCTACGCAAAGTTATATAAAAAATTATATGTTATCTACCCTATCATTTTTTTAGAATATGTTTTATTATAAACAACTCGTGAAGCATACATGTTTTTAATATAAAATACATTTTAATTTCGCAAATATATACCTACCATAACGTTGCTTTAATGACAAAAGATCGATTATGCAAATTTGCCGGTTTCGGCTTTTCTGTTGGAAAATAATATATTTATTTCAGTCTGCAGTGCCAAAACCGCAAATGCGAATATTGAATATTTTTGAAATATTTTTATACTAGGAAACTTATACCTATAAATAAATTACCTTTGGATATTTAACAACAAATTGAACTTTATGTCCCTTCTTCTGAAAAATTAGAAAAATGCACATTCGTTGTTTTGACAATGGGCCGACGATATGCTTTTACAACTTGTGAAAAAAATAAAAAAATATCACTATAATTTTTAGCAAAATTGATTTTTTAATACATCGTACTGTAGACAAATCGTGAGGCATACATTTTTTAATATAAATCAAATTTTAGTTTCGCAAATATAAACCAGGTAAGTAAAAATTTTTATATATATGTTTTTAATTTTCTATATTCATTTATTTGTTATCCTTATAATTTGTCTTCGAACCTTCTTTGGGTATTAAGTCGCTGTTCTATATAAATTGTTTATATATTTTCTTAAATAAACCATGCGTAGCAAAAGGATTGTTCAGATTGTTTTTTTCTCCAAAAACCAACCTATGACTAATCCTTTTGGCACAGAGATTTATTTAACAAATTCTTTAAGTGATTTATAAGATGGTGGATACCCAAAGCAGGTGCGAGGAGAAATAGTTTTTTTATTATAAATAAATTAAACACCGTTATTAACAAAAATTAACAATTTATTTAATATTAATGAATATACGAAATTTTCATTGTTTTTGAGAAATAAATATATGTTCACTATAAATAAATTAAAAACGGAATTAATTTTCCTGAAATTAATGTATTCATCAACAATAAATCCACGCAATTTTCTGTAAAAAGTCTTATTCCTGAGAAATAAATATTTAATGCTCAGAAACAAATATTTAATGTTCAGAAACAAATGTTTAATGTTCACAAATAAATATTTAATGACCAGAAATAAACATTTCTTACAAATAAGTATTTTGATTTAATTGATAATATTAAATATTCGGCTTTTAACAAATAAATAAATGCCTTAATTAAATCATTTATTTGGTGGAAATAAAATTTATTTCTCCCAACTAAATCATTCTCAGTGCATTGTAACACTGACAGGTAGGAATTTGATTTTGAATTTGTATTAAAAATAAATGCAAGTAACCAAGCAACAACGTAAATAGAGATAGCCATATTGTAATATGACAAGAATAGTTTTACAATCCTTTTACCGAAGTGTTTTGTTTTTTAATTGAGCTGGACATGGCAGAGGATGAAAATTTATTGTCGTGTACCCTATCAGAAATTACCGAAGCAGCAAAGGCAGCGACGTTGGACATGTTACCTCAGAAGTTTAAAGTGTTCTATGAAAAATAAAGCAAAAAGTTGTAAGCTGTTTTACGGCCCGGCGCGGGCCAAACCAAGTATATAACGGGATCAATTAACGGGTTGAACATAAATTTGTTTAAAGTAGACTATATAACGAGGGAAATGAACCTTGGTTCAATTGTCTATGACAAATAGTTTCGGAGATACAGATAGACGAGGACCGAAAATATGGGCCTCAACCGGTCTACTTCCAACTAACTTATGTGCAACTTTATTTTCCAACGCGGCGCGTGAAAATCGAGTTAATGCGTGAAAATGAGCTACTGCAAAAATGGACGTTTCGATCGAAGCTCATATTTTCTGGCTTCGCAGACCCAACTTTGACGGTCTGTATCTGCGAAACTGTATGTCATAAAAGACTATTAAACCGAGGTTCAGTTTCCTCATTAGATAGTCTAGCTGACTAGGACAACCACGTAGAAATCGTTTAACACCTTTTCTTCATTCGACTGACTAGTATTACCCAGCTAACTAGATTTAGCTAATTATGGTGCAATTAATAGAGGTGCATTTTTTGACTAATTGTACCTATTTCCAATTTCACCTCCTTTTTTTTTATTTAGGTAACGTCGGAGCAAGATTCTGCATTAAAAAATACACAAGGTGTACTTACTGTACTTGTTAAAACTCAATAGGATCATTGTAAAATTTGAACTTTATGTCCCTTCTTCTGAAAAATTAGAAAAATGCACATTCGTTGTTTTGACAATGGGCCGACGATATGCTTTACAACTTGTGAAAAAAAATAAAAAAATATCTTACTATAATTTTTAGCAAAATTGATTTTTTAATACATCGTACTGTAGACAAATCGTGAGGCATACATTTTTTAATATAAATCAAATTTTAGTTTCGCAAATATAAACCAGGTAAGTAAAAATTTTTATATATATGTTTTTAATTTTCTATATTCATTTATTTGTTATCCTTATAATTTGTCTTCGAACCTTCTTTGGGTATTAAGTCGCTGTTCTATATAAATTGTTTATATATTTTCTTAAATAAACCATGCGTAGCAAAAGGATTGTTCAGATTGTTTTTTTTCTCCAAAAACCAACCTATGACTAATCCTTTTGGCACAGAGATTTATTTAACAAATTCATTGTAAAATTTCATGCATTTAGTTTTTTTTTCAGTATTTTTATTAATGCTGTGAAAAATGACAATGGACAGTATTTTGTTGTATTTTGGTTGTATTTGGGCGAATTGAACAATTTTTTTTTTCAAATTGGTTGTATTTGGGCTAATTGAACAATTTTTTTTTTCAAATTGTAATACTCGACGAGTTCTACCTTCCTGACTGACAATTTTTTTTAAGTTGTATATCCACGGCCTACTATAATTAAAATAAAATGCTAAAAATAAAGAAATGTTATTAGAGATTTTTTTTAACGAAATAGTTGATAGGAAATATGTTTTGGCATGTTTCGAACGCCTAAATACCAAATTTCATATTGATGGCTGAAATTAATTTTTGTAAAAAAATAAAAAATAGAAGAAATGTTTTTGCAGTTTAAACGGTAAAGAGGGATTTATTTCATCTAATCAGTATGAAATATGACTACAGTTTACACAGGGTAATCAGAAAATGCACTTTGTACCCACTGCTGGATTACCCTATACGCTAATTACGCACGGGCGTAAGGCGGCAGATTTTTAGGGGCGGCAGGCAAAATCAGAATAATAAAAATTCGCTCGACTGCACAACTTGCACTTATATAACTTTGTAACTTGTAACATAATAATGAATAGACATAATTTACTATGCCACTTTTATCATATTTAGAAATTATTATTTAGGTATTAAGTAAATCACAACTTACACTTTTTTATTTAATGTGAAATTAGCTACTTTCCTATTATTATTAGAGGCGGAAATTTTAGGTTTGCGTAAAGCGGCAAATACCTTAGTCCATCACTGTTTGTACCTTGATTATCAAAATAAAGTTATCATTAACTCCTCGTAATTACGAGTACAGAAAATACTTTCTGATCACCCTGTATAAACCGTAGTATTATTGAGTATTGATTAGATGAAATGAACCACTCTTCCACGTTTAAATGGAAAAAAAACCGCTGAATGTTTTTTTATTACATTTTTCAAAAAAATTTATGCATAGCAAGAGCTATTAATATGAAATTCGGTATTTAGGCTTTCTGCACAGTAAACAAAATAAACGATAAAATTACTAAATGCTAATCGTAAATGTCTACAGTGTTATTTTTAACACAATGTAAGTGTACATTAACTAAATTATTTGAAAAAATATTATATGCCTCAACTTAATGTAAATTTACAAATTGTGGTGTTAAAAATGTACACTAATATATAAGTAGAAAAACAGTTAGGATCTCTTGAGTCGACCCTAAATCAACATTACATATTAACTTTTTTCTACATTGTAGCATAAATTTCTTATAATTCTCATAAATTTGTTACATGTTAATATGTAAAATTTACTGTGTAAAATTACCTTTCCTAATATAGTAATATTATTACAAAAACAGCAGTGTGGACTATATACACACTGGCGAGTATTAAAATGATTAATATTTTTTTACTGTGAAGCATGTCCGAATCATATTTCCTAAAAGCCGTTCCGTTAAAAAAAATCCCTAATAGCATTTCTCGAGTTTGAGCATTTTATTTTAATTATAGTAGGCCGTTGATACACAACATAAAAAAAAATTTCATTTAGGAAGGTAGATTTTGCCGAGTACTACAATTAAAAAAATAATAATTTTTCAATTCGCCCAATACAACCGAAATACAGGGGTGTGTTTGCTCAAAGTAGTACACACTGTATAATAACCTTTTAAATGTATATTTTTTTTCTTGACCATTAATATCATACATTTTATAGAGTTTTTTGTGAATTTCGGTCAGATATAACTAATTTTATTTTTTTTAACGTTTCTGTTTATTACACCATCATCAGAGAAACTATTAATTATTAGGTTTGTTTTAAATTTTGTTACATGTGCAATCAAATAACATCAAGCATGTAACAAAATTTAAAATAAACGCCTAATATTTAATACTTTCTCTGATGATGGTGTAATAAACCGAAACGTTAGAAAAAAATCTGACCGAAATTCCCAAAAAACTATATAAAATATTATTTTAAATAAAATACTTATTATTCTCTCAAAACTTTGTACTGGCCAATAAACAAGAGTTTTGAGACAATAATAAGTCTTATTTAAAACTTTATTTTATATAATTAACTTTTTACACAGAAAAATTAAATTAATACCATCATGACTGAAAGTTAGTAAACTAATTAATCATTTATCAAACTCCCTCGTAAATTCAGAAATAATAATTAACTTTATTCTGAGATTCTATCTCGTTATGGACCCTTAAAACTAAATCAAATGCACCAAAAAACTATTCATATATCATTTCAATTTGTGGTGTTTGGTCCTTTTTTTCCAGATGTAATCTAAATCTGAAGTTTCGTCCATGCAGATAAACCAAACAAATCACAAGACAAACAATAAAATATGCTTGAAAAGTGCCGCTCTCTTGTTATTTCTACTGATTAGCGCTGATCAAATTGCTATCAAATTTCTAAACCTGAGGACAACGAAGCAACGAAGCAAGCAACGGCGTGGCCGCTGGAAGCAAAATAATTGTCCGATTTACATATTATCACTATAGAGCGGCACTTTACACTATGCTTTGCGATTTTCTATATCAAAATGCTCATTTTCATTACCTGTATATAAACATATAGAAAAAATATTTTTTTCGTACCTAATGGTGAGACTCCCATACTGCGAGAAGATCCAATGATTTGTGGACTACTGCTCGTACTATCTGGTGGAATATTTGTTCGACCTATTTAAATTTTTCTCATTACATAGGTATATTTAAGTATTAAAGTACATATCTATATGTAAAGAACAAAAATACTGTGAAACTAATAATTTCACAGGTAAAAAAATATGTTTGTGCCAAAAAAATATAGGTACCTGGTACATATCAACAATCCTAACTTGGCATTTTGGTCGCATAGAGAGATAATAAATATCGCTAGTGTGGGACAGAGACGACCTAAACCGCTGTACATTGAAAGGGTGGGGTTTAGACCATTGCGTATCCAGGCTCAAGTGCCAAGCTAGGATAATTGAGTTATACTAATTATTATGGTAAACTTTTCACAATAGTTATACACAAAAAATTCTCATATTCATTGCCAATAAACTAACTCTAGCTATGATGTAATTAATTTTATTTTTATGATTTGATAATAAAAATGTATGGTGGCTATATTGAGCAGATAAAAAAATATATTGGAATCAGTGACAACTACTGATTTGGGCTCTGGAACTGCCTAATACACCAACAAAGAGAAACACGTACTTATTCAACAATATCCATTGACCGTAATAAACAGACATAGGAATTGTGGGCGACATCCCAGAGACGGGTTAAAGCCTAATACTATATTTCAAAAAAACGCGCGTAATAATAATAAAATAAATGGTAATTTTTGACAGTTTTTGTTTACTTACACATTAAACTTTTTGCATGTAAAACCCGCACCAATGAGGGGTCGTCGATCGCCGAGGACTATATAGGTGGGGAAGAACGCATAACCTTGCCGGCAATGGCGACAGCGATTGCTTCGACCCTGTATTATACCCTATCGTTGTAGTCAGTCTGCAACCGACTGCGATTGAGATCAGTTGCACATATGGTGAGTATATTGACGTTTTGTTTTATTGCTTTTATTGTTACTAAGTAGTTTCTGTTGAGTGCAATGCGGTTAGTGGACGTTAATAATGGCGAGGCAACTCGCGTCTGCAGATACAGAACAATCGTGGAATCGCATTACTATGCTGTTAGTGTTGGTGTGTTAAGTAGGCTGCTTAGAAGGTTCAATTGTCTTTAAAAAATATTAAAACTACTAGTGCTAGTGTTACACCAACCAACCTTTCAGCCATCTTCAAACGGCATGGAAATATTTTATAAGTGCATCTTTCTGCGGCCTCCAACCCTCTTTAAACAAACCACAAAGGAGTTATAAGGTAAGATCATTATACATTGATATAAATTATGTAAGTTTATTATAAATGAAACATTTTGTGAAGGAAAACTTGTTGTTATTTACGTACGACGCCCAAAATTACTATCTCTAGTAATAAATAAATTTTGCTAATAACAATTTTAAGAAATATTTCATATTTCATTTTTCATTTTTATATGTACAGGGTGGACAAATTTCGATGATTGTATAAGATAACTCGGTAATTGTAAGAGATACAAAAAAATGGAAGACACCTTCTCGATCTCTTTTTTTGAGACAAATTCACTGGCGAAACCAAGAAATTGCTATCGTCTTTTGTTTTCGAGTTATAAACAAAAGTTAAATTTTTCGACTTTTAGACACATGGCAATATCTTGGTTGTTTGTAAAGTTATGAAAAAACAACTTTTACATTCTTCAAGTACTTTTTTCTGTATAATACAGTGGCGTTGAGAAAATTAAAAAAAGGTGAAATTTCGAGTTAAGGCAAAAAATTGTATTTTTTTAAATGGGAATCATAATTGGCTATGGTTTAGTGAAAAAGGCATTTTTTTTCTCTTTCAAACTATATATCATTGGTCGTTTTAAATGTGTAAGTATTTAATAGCAAAAATAATCTTTTAGTAGATTACTTTTTGCGTTTTTTTGTATTTATTCCAAGTAGGCTTGTGTCATCAATGACAGTGTTTTTCTGTTTGTCAGTAAATTGCATATTAATAATTTTGTTTCCGTCATAATTACACCCCATTTAATCGTAAAAATGAAGATTTCTTACGAAAATTACGAGAAATATGATATGCTAGAATGCTTTATTCAAAGTAATAACAGTTGTGATATTGCATCCGAAATATATTTCAATCACTATCCAGAAAGGAGACAACCTAATAAAGCTATTTTTTTAAAGAGGTTAAAAGAAAATCTCATTAATTATGGGTCCCTCAACAAGCCAAGACAAAAAAATCAGATACTTATACCTAATTTATAATACATTACAATAATTACAAAATAAAGTAAACGTTCAAACTCATGTCCGTTGTGTTCGATACATAAATTACACCTCTTCATAATACTCTGAACTGCATTATAAATATGAAGATTTGAAATAGAATTCACAGAGTCTATAAAATTTTGTCTGAGTTCATTTATGTTGGTACTGGTTCTGTTGTATAATTTGTCTTTAATGTGGCCCCAAAAGAAAAAATCAAGTATCGTTAAGTCAGGTGATCGTGTTGGCCACCTCACTGGTCCATTCCCGTTATTTCCAAAATTGGTATTTAATATTTCTGAAACGGTCTTGATATTATAGATAATATAGATTGTCCATAAATTCCTCAATAATTTTCTGATTTAAGATTTCGTAATACTGTTGGCCATTAAGATTTTCTTGATATATGTGATAAGTTAAAGCACGATTGCCACGTAGAGCACACCAAACACTAAAACCAAAGCGTCCCTGAGATCGTCAAGGGTACGGTGGGGTTAATATCAGACCAATATGGCTCGTTATGCCTGTTGAAAATTCCTGCACTGCTAATGTAGGCTTTATCTGTCCAAACTACATTTCTAGAGAAGATGGATCTTGTTGACTTTTTTGACGATACTATATGCAACACTCAAATCGTCGCTGAAGATCAGTTGCTTGTCGGTGATGTTATTTCCTTATTGTATAAGGCCTGAATTTGTGTATCGTCAAAATATCTAAAGCTCGACGTCTTGAAATCCCAGAATTAATTAATTGAGGGATTTGCAACCGCCATTCCAATTAATTACAGTTATAGAAGTTTCTTCAGCATCTTCAATGTTGTAATTTTTTGGTCTTGGCTTGTTAAAGGACCCACAATTAATGAGATTTTCTTTTAACCTTTTAAAAATAGATTTATTAGGTTGTCTATTTTCTGGAAAGCGATTGATATATATTTCGGATGCAATATCACAATTGTTATTACTTTGAACAAAGCATTCTAGCATCTTCACTTTTACGATTAAATGGGGTGTAATTATGATGGAAACAAAATCATTAATATGCAATTTACTGACAAACGGATTAACATTCTCATCGATGACACACGTCTACTTGGAATAAATATAAAAAACGCAAAAAGTAATCTACTAAAATATTATTTTTGCTATTAAATACTTACACATCAAAAGCGACTCCACATATGATATAGAGTTTGAAAGAGAGAAAAGTTTACTTTTTTAACTAAACCATAGCCAACTATGATTCCCATTAAAAAAAAAAATACAACTTTATGCCATAACTCGAAATTGTACCTTTTGTAACGAAGTGTTTTTTTTTCGTTAATAGTTTTGATGATAACCAGACCGAAATGGACTTTTTTGTCACTTTGGTACACCCTGTATACGATAACTTGTGGTCATATTTCTTTTAAAACCGTTTCGAACCAAAGTTCAATTTAGTTTACAAGTCCAGTATTTGAAATAACAATTATTTCTCTAATATAATTCCCCTCTATATCAACCGCACTTTAGGATTCTCGCGCAGTGATTCACGTGACTTCCCGCGCAGTCCGTTGGGAACAAAACAGCGGACACGGTTTGGAAGGATCAGAGACAACAAGGTTGTCTCTGGAAGGATCACTTCTGCTCTGGTGAGTGCCCTAGTAAGCAGCACTCAGCTCTTGATCTCCAGAGCACTCCGCTACTAGGTAGTGGTAAGAACATAGACATACATAGACTCTTTATTATATGTCTATGGGTAAGAATAATTTTGACCGTTTTACTGTTTTATTTGTATTTCCGCCATTTTACTGTTTGTGCCTGCATTTACTGCCGTAGTGTGTTGTCCGAAGTACTTGCTTTCTGAATAAGGCAGACATATACGGGAAATTTCGCGGTTCATTGATCAAGTTGGGTTATCCATTCAACGACAAGCATCGAAATTAGTCGGTTGTCATTTTATTGTGCATTGACGTAAAGATAGGACTTTTATACTTCGATCTCTGGAAAGAGTCCCATCTCAGTCGTAGTTGTATTAAAGTGCCGGTAAAATCTTTATACCTCGATCTCTGAAAAGGATTTCATCAGGTGCACGCGCAGTGATACCAGTGAGGTTTTTATTCCTCGATCTCTGTAGGCAGATAATGCAAAAAAACCATATCGTCCGATACTCACATTCATTATAATTAAATTTGTATAGGAAATAAGCTTGCAGTTGAGTTGATAACCCATTACTCTAAGCTATTATTAGCTACCGAAAATTAACCTCGAACATCTCGAGTCATTCACGCATATCTCTGGCTCGATAAGTTTAAGGGACAGTTTTGCAATTTAGACCCGAGTTAGTAAAACTGAACTGCTGTGCTATATAATTAAACAAGCATCGGGATTCGGTGGTCATATTTATTTGATATTGACGTAAAGATAGGACTATTATACCTCGATCTCTGAAAAGAGTCCCATCTCAGTCTTAGTTGCATTAAAGCGCCGGTAAAATCTTTATACCTCGATCTCTGAAAAGAATCTTACTAGGTGCCCCGGGCTGTAATATACAAACCGTTCCGTTCACAACACGTAGTTAGGAAGCCCTAACAAGATTGGGAAATATTTATACCTCGATCTCTGAAAAGAATTTCATTGGGTGCACGCGAGGTGACATCAGTGAGGTTTTTATACCTCAATCTCTGAAAAGAGTCTCACTAGGTGTCCCCGGCTGTAATATACAAACCGTTCCATTCGCAACATGTAGTCAGGAAGTCCTAACAAAAGACATTAATAGCTAATCTAATTATATAGCACGCTCGCGATTAGACAGTCATATATACCGTCTGTTCCTGGACTGACCTGCACTTGTGTTTTGTTTGCACTCTGATTCCGCTTTGTTTTCGCCAGTGAAATTGCCTCAAAAAGAGATCGAGAATGTGTCTTCCTTTTTTTTTGTAACTCTTACAGTTACCGAGTTACCCTATACAAACATCGAAATTTGCTCACCCTGTATAGTGTTTTTTGAAATACATGTATATATTCAAATCGCTACAGATTATCCTATTATTCGCCAAAATATTTATTTTTCAAAATATCAAAATAATGTTGAATACTACCGTATAATAAATATTACCTCGCCTATGGTATCTGTCATCGCTTCCGTTTGAAGCCCTTGACTAATTCGTAACTGGTACGTGGCGTTGCCATACGATATACGTCTCACTATGTCACATTTACTAAACCGCGTAAGTGGTGCGTATCTTGGTAAAATCATGTTGTTGGAAAATATTGTGCTCTAGCTTGTTAGTGCATTTAATCGTTTGTGTATTTGAATTTTTAATTGTGTTTCACTGTTACAAATGGTTTATTTTTCGAACATTGATTTGGTGCTTTTCTTTATTAAAAATATTAATTAATTATTAAGAGTGCTAACTTTGTGTGTGGTGAAGTGAGGAATTTAATTTATTTTTCATAATTTCATACAGACTTGGCAATACTAGAAATTTAGTAAATAGGCGCTGTACATTCCTAGCAATCCTAGCGCCAATATTGGTGGAAAAAAAGTAGATAATTTAATTTTTTTTTTCGATTTTTTAAATTTCCAGTGCGAAGTTTGTTTCACATTTTCATAAGGACCTGCAGATTGGAACATATAGGTATATGTACTTTCACCCTTTTTTTGCCACCAGGAACTGCCACTGACTGAAAGCACATAATTGTACCTAGTTTATATTATTACCACAATATTAAACATCTGTAGCATATTTTGAGAAAACTACTAGAAGAGATCTTTTCCAAAATTAATCTTGTTAAAAATTTTCATTTATGCTCAATTATTACAATTAGTTAAGAATAGTATAAATGAATTAGCATTGCTCGCCACATACTGAAAAAAGATAGAAGTTAGTTTTGCGAAGTCACGCAAACTAACATATATTCCGTATAGGAAATGTTGATATTATACAGATTTATATTTATGCCCTTTTTCGGCTTCTTATCTATACTTATATTTTTAACATTAGTACAGGTAATATAAATAAAATTGGTATGAATTTGTAATAATTATATTTTTCTGAATGGAATAATAAATAGAAGTAGCAGTGCTGCTAGGAATGGTAGAATATATTTTTGTATGTAAATATATTAAATTAAATTTATATATTAAATAAAAGGGTAAGAAACCCCATCAGAAATTTTTGTTGTAAATCACGGCACTCTATATCAAACATTAAAATTTTCGTTATAAAAAAAAATAAATAAAAAACCAAAGAAAAATGTATACTGCTATATTCTAAGTTCACTATAGATTAAAAAAAAAATGTAAAAATATACAGGGTGTTCCATTTAAAATAAGACAATGGGGGTAATTTCCCGCGAAACCGTGCATAAAAATTGAAAATACTGTCTTCTAATGCAATTTTATGTGTAGAACAACTTATAAAAATTTCATCAATTTATTTCTATAAACAATGAAAATAGAGGGGGTGAGTCTGGTTTCATTTACACCCGGTATAGTCAACCAGTGTGTCATGACTCTTTTTACGTGAGTTGCATACTTATGTGACGTCACACTAATATGGTCCATTTACAACTTGAATACAACATTATCAAACCTTATTTATTATTTATTGTCTTGTACCAATTTTACAGCAAATTATGTGGTTAAATTGAAATTAATTATAAAACAACTCCGATTAAGGCCGTATCTACCTGTCAACAAAAGGCGTCAGTTGAATTCTGATTATCATATTTTTTTTACAAACCTGATGCAAGATTTTTCTTTGGATATATTTATAGTATTTATGATATGAGGTTGTGACAATTTTTTCCAGTTATGTAAGAAAATGCAACAAAATATTTTAAAATTTACTCTTCCATTATTGCCAACATTGAAAAAGTAAAAAAGGCGGCCCTTAATTTAAAAATTAATTTTGTATATTGATCCACATTTTATTACAGGGTAAACTAATAAAAATATCTTCATTACAAATTCGCTGGGTTGCGACCAACTTCTTTTTCTAATTCTTTGTACATTTTTACAATTTATAGGTAGATCAACAAATTTGAAACTATATTAATAATAGCAATAATTTCTTTATTTTCATATATAATTATAATAGAAAACATGTCAAAAGCATAAAAGTGTAAGAATTTGTACTGTCAATTAAAATAAATACATTTAATTTAAAGTTTATTTTAAATGAAAACCCCTTTATTTTGAAAGTAAGTAAGTTTTAATACGAACATGGAATAGTAACTGGGCTTGAACTCCTACTCATTGGCTTGGGTGATATATTTCCAATTCTAGGACTTTGAGAACGTTTTGGTGTCTCTGGCGGAGTTACTCCATTTCCATTTGCTCCACATTCAGTGGGCGGTTTTACAGATGGACTTCCACTAATATCTAAGGATCCATCACTATGAATGAAGAAATATGTGATAAGGTAGGTAATAATAATATTAATAATAATGATATTAATTTGTTAGTTCATATGCAGAATAGCTGACAAAAATAAAATTATTATAACTGCCATACTATCACTTGCCTTATACAGAGCACCAGTACCACCCTAACATCTCCCATAATACTGTGCACTAGGAATGCGCGATATGGTACGATATTTTCGGGTACGGGTACTTTTCTTTCCGATTCTCGATATTTTGCACCGGTATTACAATTTACAGTACGGTATATTTTTAGCTAGTACCTGTCGCATCAGGTATCGACAAGTATTTTAGTGGTGATTGACTGGATGCTCATGGCATGTGGCCGTACTATCTAAAGTAGAACAAGTAGTGTTTGTATGTAATATCTATATGTTTATTTTTGTTAAAAGAGTTTAGTTGAGTTTTTTTTGTTTTTACATTTTTGTTTGTATTAATACTTTCATATTGGTGGCAAGGTTTTATATTTTATATTGTTGCAAATAAAGAAAATTTTAGAAACCCGTTCAATATGCTGAATCGAATGTGAAATGGTACTTCTTGTAACGGTACTGTTCCATTCGATATTGTACCCAACCGTTAACTTACAATCGATACGATAAGATACGTAATATCGGTATTATTCAATGTATCGCACATCCCTACTGTGCACCCATGATACTATGGAAAGAACTACTTGGGCATTTGGATACAAACTGAGATTAATAATAATCCAATAATGGCAAAAAAACTACTAATCATTCTACTCCTATTAACAATTCATATATGCCTCATTATATAATAACTGTAAGCTGAAAATTTCTTATCTTACTAATTAGCATTAAATACAAAACCACCAAAAACGTTTTTCTTTATAAAAAATCATCACTCAATCCTTATCTCAATTTTCGAGAGTTAAAATAAGAAATCCGTCCTCCAAACAGAACACTCTTTAAGATACAGTCGCCATTGAAGCGTCCAATCGTATTTTCCAAATGCGCATTTGGAGAACACCAATGGAACGCTTCAGTGGCGACTGTATCTTAAAGAGTGTTCTGTTTGGAGGACGCATTGAGGATGTTTTGTAGGATGCCTGACAGAAATCTTCATCTTGTAATGCGTGTTATGAATAGTTTGCAGACATACTTGAACATTTTATGCTCTTCGCAAGTGTTCTTTCAATATGATTGCATTACAGTTCCTCTTTCGATGGGTACTTCTCACAAATCGGTTCATTGCCGGTGTTGTAACTTTAGGTCATCCTCCATCATATGTGAATATTTCGAGAAATCCCAAACGCGATTAATAACGCTAGCACTGACATTGACAAATCGAGCCACATCGTTTCAAACCTTTTTTGTATCATTACAACTCGATATAACAAACTGCTGTAAATGACCTGTTATTATTTAGAAACGCTTTTATGAATTGCTAATATAATATCTTGTAGGGCCTTCCTTTCCGTAGCATAATTTATTAATTGAATAAAATTGAGGTCATCAACAAAAAATCATATCTACTCCAAAAATAAGAAAGCTAGAGGATTAATAAAAAAACCGATCTATTGTTGATATATAATAGCAGGCTCAATCGGTATCGGAAATGCACTTAAAAATCGAGAAAAATCAACATCTATTACAACACCCAATATTTAAATTAAAAAAAGGTGCTACTGGTTCTGCTGCCAATAAATCAAATATTTTAACATAATTTTTTTTATAATCGGACAATTAGTTTGAAAGATAAATTTTTATAATCGGGCAATTAGTTTGAAAGATATGAATAATTTTTTAATGTTCCACATCATATGAAACTAGTGTATTTCAATTAATGTTAAAAAAATACTCTACCTTTTGACATCTTCTCCTTTAAACCACTTAGGAAGGCTACTAAGCTTGGCATCTCTTTTTTCCCGTTTTGGAATTTTCGGAGATTCAGGTTGAGTATTTTCTCCAAAAATAAATGGGTTTGTTGATGCAACTTCCTCTGAATTGGATGGTATTATTGGAGAAGCATTTTGACCCGAAAATGAAAAATTAGTTTCATTTGATTTTGATATATTATATGAAAAATTAAACCCTCTCTTTTGTATTCGAGATGTATCAAATTCTGAGGTTAATTTTGGATAACCATCTGAATCGTTTATATTTCCCAAATATAGTACATTATTTTCACCTATAGCTAAGGACCATGCTTCACCTTCTGTATTAAAACAATATTTATCTTTAGTAACTTGATCCAGAAGCACCCAACAACCATCTGAATTTACTGTATACTCAGTAACAGCTACTCTGTTGCCTAAAACTAGCATTCCAACAGGAGGTGCTTTTAAACTTGGTCTACTACGAATATTGTGACCTGAAGCCCCACACTTTATCACTTGATAATTTATACTTGTACTATTTGACGTTTTAGTCCTAAAAGAAAGAATATATACTTTTAACATATTTTACTTCGGATTTAACTTACCTTTCCTGAATTTCTGGTAATTTTCTCATTATCGTGTCAGTTATAACTTGATCAAGAATGGATTTTGGTTCTTCTACAGGTAAGAGTAAAGTTTTACCTAAATGTTGATTATATTGTAGACACCAAGCTTCTATAACACAAGTGTTGCAATATTGTTTAATGGTATCTGCTGATAGCCTAAGCCATACTCCATCATCATTATGTATCTTAAACAATAAGTCATGATTATTATTAGTTCTAAAATTATGCCTACCTCATAATTCACCTCATCTATAAAGGCTATAGTTCCATTTACATGCACAATGCCGATTTGTTCGCTTTGTAAAGATGGATGAGCTCTAATTCTCAACCCCGCCGAGTTTTTCGCCACAAATTTTCTCAATTTGCTGGGTTGATGACTCGATTTTTTAGCAGTATTTTGACTTGGTGGTGTCATTCCTTGAGGAGGCTCCTTTACTTCAACTTTAAAAATCTAAGAAACAGTATAGTATATAAAAATAATTAAAAGACCACTCATTATTTTATATACCTCCTCCATGTCATAGCCATCTATATTTACAACTATAGAATAACATCCAACTGAGGCAGGAGTCCATGTAGCACTATATGTACCATCACAATTGGGTCTTACTAACATATTTTCACTTGATCTCTTTACAGGAGGAGAAGTATAACGAAGTTCCTCAAATGAATAATTTTGATATGGCTGAAAATAATTTTAATAACAAAAATATTTGAAAAATGTTATTACATTTTTGTCACTTGTACAATACGTATTTGCAAATAAGATGTTCTTTATACAATAATGTAGACGTGTTACAAATATGTTAAAGGATTGAAGCTTAACTTCATGGGGTTAGAAATTCCATGGAGTCCTATTTTAATTATTATTAACAATAAACTACTTAATTATAAAAATAAAAACATACCTTCATTACCGTGATAGAATGAAAGCACATTTTGTCTCGAATGGTAGGTTCATATGGATGATGCAAAGGAGGAGGTGGTAAACCGCCAAAAGTTAATGGGTCTGGTTGGCTGACTCGTCTTATTTTTCGACCTCCACCACAATCTCCAAGTTCCTTCTTATCTATTGGCATAGCTTTTACTTCCACCTTCATATTGGGAACATGTACTAAATCTGAATATTGATCTCTGGTAAGAACAGTTATAATAGCTGGCCATCCACAACGCAGTTCTTCCCTCGAATATAATACTTGACATTTTGTTGGATCAACTCTGCTTCCAGGTTGTAACCATTGAGCCAATCGACCACCACTTGACCCAGCTACACAATTAACAAAATCTCGAAGAAATAATCTCTCATTTGAATGGACACTAAAAAAATAATAATGAATTTAATATATCTAATTAATGCTCCTATCATATTCATTATCAACGTAAGAAAAACATTTTAGTTTAAACATACACTTCTATTACCGAACGAAGATGGTTAAGTGTGAAAAATCACACAAAAATACGATTAATTGTAAGTGAGTTTTACATAGTATTTGGATGATACTTCCATCGCACACAAATGTCTGTGATTTGATTTCATGTGGTATTATAATTTACTTAAACTTTTAAATAAATAACAATAGAGCGCATTAAGGTAAAAGTACACTTTCACGGGTGTAAAATTAAAAAAACATTTTTTTAAATAAATGGGCTAAAGTTTACTCAGAATTTCGATTGTAACCCAAGACCGGCATTACAGAGAAAGTAACTTGAGGTGTTCATTTACAAATGTACAGTAAACTAAATACGAACTATGCATCATGATTCATAGATGCCGTGTGCTTGTTAAAAATGATGAAGAGCTTCCAGAGAATTGTTTCTGAGAGCACGGAACGCGACATTTTAATAATGTACCTACGTATCCAATATGTAAATATATACATATGTAGGAACTATTATTTTCTTTATTACAAATTACTTTAAATATTATTCAGTGGTTTTATTTTATTTACTATACAGGGTGTCCCATAATTAAGTACCTTCCTTCAAGGGAGTGATAGAACTAGAAAAAATAAGTTGAGTTTTGTATATAAACATTTGCTTTAAATCAGTTCATAAGGGAACTACAATCCCTTAAAGGGGGTAAGTACAACATAGTTATTTGTCAATAAATTTGAAATGTCTTAAGTTGCAAAAATTATATTTGGGCCATTTATTAATTTCATAATGTTACATATTTTGTCAAAATGTTATCTAAATATCATGATTTGTTGGGTAATAGGCACATTATGCGAAAGACTCCATTTCAACGCAATATGGATGTATCCATCATCAGAGCTTAAAGCGCAACTCTTTATCATTGTTTGATGATGATGAATACATCCAATGTCACAAACTGGTGGACAAGTATATGTAGCATCGTTTCTAAATTCACTATGCGTGTAAAAGAAGAAAGAAACCAAAATCTGAGTTACTAGTGTGGTCAACACTAGTGCTATTTCAGCAGAAAACCTGGAAGAGCTCAGAATTTGAATTCATAATGGGACTAGTTAGTCTACAAAATCTTGAACTTTATTTGGCCAACTTGACCAATTAAACGAGTTAGTACATCTGTACATACATATTCCTTTCTCATACAGGAATGAAACAATATTGTTAATGCCATGAGATGGACAATGTAATGAGAAACTTTCGGTGTATCAAATTTGAAACATTCCTATTGGCAGAGCTATCGGGAAGCTTTAGAGTTTTAGTTGTACTTTTTTTAGAATGGAACTGAAGCCCATTGTTCTATTCAGTGACTAAGTATTCTGTTCACCGGTAAAATCTGTACATACATAAAGATTTTGCAGTTTTGCTGCAGTTGATTAATTTTCTTCATACTATATTTTGAAATCACTACTCCATCCAGCAACGGTTCAGAATTTTCTTAGATAGATTTGCAAAATATACTGTTTGCCATCAGATCAACAACCAACTAATGAGAAATTTTGGGTATAATAAATTTGGAACCGTTCCTATTGGCAGAGGTGTCGGGAAGCTTTACAGTTTTAGTTGTACTTTTATTTTTAGAGTTGTTCTATGCAATGATTAAGTATTTACTATTCGTTGACCTGTAAAAATCTGTACAGACAAAGATTTTGTGATTTTGCTGCAATTGATTGATTTTCTTCATAATATATTTTGATTTTACTACCCCATCCAGCAACGGCATTAAAATTTTCTTAGATATGTTTGCACAATATACAGGGCACAGGATGTTTCAATGGTGTCACGACAAACTTCGAGGAATGAGTCCACTCGTCAAAAAAAAAAAAAAAAAAAACATTTTTTTTCCTAAAATGCTTCCTAAAGCGCTCAACAATGCTTTGAAAGTATACATTAAACATGCTTTTAAAATAATTACTAGGGATCGAGAGGTAGCGATAAATTCCAGAAACAACTTACGTAGATATAATATTATATCGTAGTCAAAAAACGCTTAGTTTGCCATTTATGACATGCTAAATACACTACTATTGTAAACACCTAATGAAGCATTCCCAAACAATATGAAGTGATAAAATATTCTTATGTACTATGTAATAAATTTATTTTCTTGTTAAAAATTTTAACAAAAAAAGTAAAGGTTTTTATAAGGTTGGACGGCTTGCAGCTATAAAAAACAATTCCTTACAGACATAGCCGTCTTGATGGGGATGCTTGTTATTGTCGAGTGTCCAATAGCAATGCGAATGCATGAATACAGGCGAATCTGCCTTGGCTATCACGTTTACGTCCACTGCTCCATGCTGAATATACTCTAAATGCGTAGTATTTATAGAACGTCTATGTGAATAACACGTAGATATGTAAACAGCGCGAAATTAAAGACAACAGATGTTAATTTTTTTTAACATATTATTCTATTCCTTCAGTGGATAAAGTGAACTTGTGGATTGGTGATTTCCTGGAGTTGCATTTTAACGACACAGAATTATATTATATATGCTGTAAAAAGGTGCCCTTATGCAACATCAAAGCAAACATGAAGAGACACATTTCCTCAGACAGTCATAAAAAGTGTGTGTGGTAATATTACAGATAATCCACTATTTAGACAATTTTTGCAAAAGTGTATTAGTGGGTAGCAGATAGTGTAGCAATGTTCAGGTGCCATCGGAAACGAAATATTTATCATAGAGATGTGACAGTATTAAACAAAAAAATTATACTGAACTGAATGACAAATACGTCCGAATTAGCGTGGATGAAACCACCAATGCTTGCGGCTGGAAGGCGGAAAATATTTTAGTGGGTGCATTAATATTAGTAATATATTTTTACGCTTGTGATCGCTAATTAAAAATATATACAAGTGTGTGTTAGTGTTACATTCACCAACACTTTCAGCCTCCTTGGTATTAAATTTGAGTATTATCGAACTCGCCAAAATAACCACAAGGTAAAATATTTCGTTATATATACATGAACATATTTAAGCGGTGACACATCACCTAGCATAAACCCTGGAATTAATGTAATTTATCGCTACCTCCTGATCTCTAATAATTAGGTAGGTACTCAATGATGGTTGAAAGTACCGATGTCAAATTGGCAGGAAAATTTGTTTTCATAATAGCTACGTACACGAAATATTTCATCAAAAAGTCAAAAACTAACCAGTGGCGTTGGAGTTAGGCGGGTTGGAGTGATAGAATAAATTTTAATGTTTTCTAAATTGCCGAATTTTTTATCAAATTAAACCCCTTTTACTTTTACAGACATTTAATGCAGTCGCTGAGGAATGAGAGCAAAATAATTCTAGATTCGCTGCTAACGGTGCTTACGACATTTCTATGATTTTTTAATTTTTATTCGTGAATGGTACGTAACATTATACATTATCTTGGCTGTTGATTGGTTTCTATGCAAGAATCGTTGTATATTTCAAAGACTTTTCGTAAAAATGGATACATTTTTATCAGTTCTGCATTTACATTTCTGTCGTAAACATTATTCACAATGCCTAGATTTCCACAAGTTCAAAACTATCGACAGTTAAGTGACTTTGAACGTGGTAGGATTATTTGTATGAGGGAGGATTTTCACTTAGGGAAATTGCCAACCGCGTAGACCGTAACTTGACAACTGTGTTAAGATAGATGTTGGTTAAGATGGTCTGAAAAAAGTTTTCATGAGCGCCGCCGTGTCCTAGAAGGACTACAGATCGTGGAGAACGTTATCTGAGCGGATTGGCTGTAAGTGACACAACACGAGCCGTGTGAAATAATTGAAGGAAACTTTAGGACAAAGAGTATCTATGGCGTCCGTATATCGACGAATGAGATCTTTCGGGATTCGTTCCTACCGACCATTTGTATGTCTACCTCTTACTCCATTTTATCGCACCTGTAGGCTGAAGAGGTGTAATGAGCGAGTGCATTGCGTGCAGGAATGGCATCATGGGACTCGTTGGTCTTTAGTGACGAGTTACTCGTCACTAAAGATCAACGAGTCCCGATTTTGTTTGCGGGCCCCTGATAGACGAAAGAGGGCGAGCCGTTTTGGTGGGCGAACGAAGGAATTTACAACTAGCTTTTGAAACGTGATACTGCCCTTATACGCGGACTGATGGTTAGCGGTGCAATATGCTTTGGCAGCAGGTCATCTTTAGTTTTCGTTCAGGGCAATTTGAACGCGGCCAGTTACATACCCAACGTGTTGAAATCTGTTGCAGTGCTATACCTTTGGGGGTTGATTAATCCAATTTTTCAACAATATAATGCCCGCCCCCACATGACAAAAGTTACTACATAGTTTTTGGAAGAAGCTAATGTGCATGTGCTTCCATGGCCAAATCTTTCACGAATTGAACATGACCGGGTAATTTATTCCACCCCCAGACAATGTCAATGATCTTCAGTTTCGTATACAAGAAACTTTGAATGAGATACTTGGGGTATCTCATTCCAAGTTTGGGCGATACTGATCATCTGATGCAAAGGGCATGCACCTCACCGAATAAAAGAGTGCATAAACAATCACGGTGGGGGCAACTCATTATTGAATATCTTTTTTATTTGTTATTGTTTCTTATTGAAAATTGAATGAATTCTTTGTTACATCTACGGCAGCTATGCTAGCACGGCTCATGCCAAATATCGGCGGCCCTAAGAAACAAAAAAGGAGACTTCTAAACAGCGTTGTCCACTCAAAAATGCTTTACGGAGCGGACGTTTGGGCGGGTGCATTAGAACGAGAAACGGTACGGCGTAGATTAGCGGCCGTGCAGAGACGTAGCGTTATTAGAGTTACGTCGGCCTTCAGGACTGTCTCAGAAGGAGCGGTGTTGGTGCTAGCCAGCACGTCACCGATCGACCTCATGGTCAGGGAGAGGCGAGAAGTTTACGAAGCTTGCAACCAGAGAAACGCAAGTAAAAAGGAGGCCAGAAAGTTGGCGCGACAGGGCCTCATGGAAAGGTGGCAGGCGAGATGGGATTCGGATACGGCGGGTCAGTGGACGCACCATCTAATCCCCAACATTACAGAGTGGCACGATCGAGCTCATGGTGAAGTGAACTATCACATCACCCAAGCCCTTACTGGCCACGGATGCTTCAACCAGTATTTGCACAGATTTAAGAAGACCGAGAGCGCTGCGTGTCTGCTGTGCGGTCATGTTTTGAATGACGCTGAGCACACAATTTTCGAGTGCTCTAAAACGGAAAGTGAGAGGTCCAAACTCTACGAGACACTTGGAGAAGAGTTGAGTGTGGAAGGCCTTGTTCCTGCCATGCTAAAAGACGAGAGGGCCTGGACGGCGGTCTCGGCCTACATTAAGGATATCATGGAGAGCAAAAGAAAGGCGGAACAGACCGAAAAGGCCAACAGAGAGCGGGAAGCCCAGCTCCTGCACCCCTAATCTCGAAAGAGGACGGGGGATGTAGGGAAATGGCTGAATATGGACACCACCCCGAAGTAATGCGAGAGCGGTCCCAGGGTGGTGCTCCGGAGTCAGGGGGGGCCACTTGTGGGTAGCTTGCTACTCCTACGCTCCCGCGAAAAAAAAGATAGATAGATAGATAGATAGATAGATAGATAGATAGATAGATAAATAGATAGATAGATAGATAGACAGATAGATAGATAGCTTTATTGATGTTAATGTACAGAAACAGAGTACCTACATAAGTCGAAACAAATTTAAATTGTAATAATTTAAAGGTATAAAAATATATACATTAAGTTACTACACAATGCACATATAAAGGTAAACACAAAACTTATATACAATATACATATAATACACACATATTCACGTCCAAAAAAAAAAACAAACAGTTATATAATACACACATATTATGCAGACAACTGATATGATAAATATATAAGCATTCTGTGCAGATTAAATTGAGAAAGTCTTTTTTACACCATTTGAATTTTGCCTCCATTTTTGCTGAGTCCTGTCCTTGTCAGATAATTCTTGATTTTATAGTCCTGACCTATCTGAAGTTCCCAAGTTTTATGTTTTTAGATATTTTTGTTACCCAGATTATTCTGGGAACAAAAACACTGATAGGCACTTTTATTGTTTTTATATATAAAACTCTAGTTGAGCTGTTGTTTATACTTAATTTTTTTTTTGTTAATTGTTTATTTAACTAACCACTTTAATATACACAAAACTTTGCACTTACTGCAGAACTACTTGAAAAATTAAGTTTTATTGTAGACAATTACTAGTCAAAAATTAATATTAACCAAGAGAAATATAAAGTGAACATGTAAGCTAGACTGAAGATTGACTGATCTACAGAGTGTTGAAATTTGAAGATTTTAATTTTTTTTCTTTATAGCTTCTGCAGTTTTTGAGATACCTATTTAGCTTAAATTTGGAATATAGGTTACGCTGTAGGGCTTACATCAGTGGGCATGCCAAATGGTTGTCAGAATCTACAGGGAGATTTTTTTTCAAGGGTCATGCCCCTTTTTCTCTCACTGAACTTTTTTCGAAGCGTCGCTGGTAGATTCTAAAATACAACATGAATTTTCTGTTTTATTTAGAAACTTTTTGGTCTCTTGTAGTTTTTCCGTATATGCGACCGTTACCGAAAAAAAAAAAACTGTTTTCTGTAATTCGCTAGATAAAATTGAAAATTTTTAAAATGGTCTGGTAGGCTTCAGATTTATTTGAATAATCTGTTGTTATTATTAATTTTGACAGGTCGCATTTGAAATCGTAACTTGTGTCTGCATATGTGTTTTAAATACCTACTCGTTATAATCTCGTAAAAATGCCAAAAAAAATCTTCAAATTTCAACACCCTGTAGATCAGTAAAGAAGCGTTTGCGGACCTGTTTATATAAACTTTCAGTCATGAAATAAGCCAAAGAATTATCCCCTTGCGTATGTACATGATATTTAGGAACACTCTGTATATATGTACATATATATCTGCATGGTTTCTGAGTCACACAAAAACATTTTTTCCTCTTTCTTTGAAAAGGTGTAACTCCTTTAATATGCAATATTGAGCAAAGAGTTTTCATTTTATATTGAACCGATCTACTGACTATAAGAGTTTGTCTACATTATTTTGTAATATCCTGTATAGTTATAGAATCGATTTTCTACTTCCATTAAAGTTAAAAAAAATTATTTTATGACTGTTTTGTGTTGGATATAAACTGACTCACCCTATAGAAAACTATTAAAAACCTTTGATGGGTGGAATTTAAGTTTAGCAGGAACCTAAAGCCGAGGTATTGTAGATTCTCGATAAAGTAAAAATTAATAACTAATGTTTCTATCTTATAGGCACTATGGTACCTACTATCTAAAATATTAATCTTTGACATTATATACATATTTCCCATTAAATTATCCTATTAATTGTTTGAAGTTTTACGCACGCAGGGCAGACTCAAGTAGAGTTGAGGAGTGACGTTTGGACTTGTTTTACTTATCGCATTGCATCGATTAACAAAGACCGATGAGAGAGAACGGTAATATAAAGAGAAAGATGTATGTATGAACACAGAAAACTAAGAGGACAAGACAGGCAGCGGTGGCGCAGCGATACAAAGTGATAGAATAGAGCAGCATCAGTCTACAAAGTAACTCGGCACGAGAAAGTTAAATAATTCATATGAAGAAAAATCATGAATATAGAATTAATACAAGTCATAACTAGAAGGTCGCGACATATTTACTATCTCATTATGCCATTTCAAATATAGGTGTAAGAATGAGTTCACAAAATGGGTGTCAGATTGTTTTTTTTCGGCGTTATTGTGTTTTTGTGTGTGTGTCTTTCAAATTATGACCGCTGTGGCTCAAAAGGGATTCACTATATGCGACACTCAAGGATGTAATTGTACCATTAAAGCAGGTTCATGGAAAAATGTTACTTGTAATTTACATGTTGGACAGGCAAGTTTCTAAATATATCTATAATAACAAAAACTAATTTCAACTAATTTTCCTTTTTAGGAACTAATTATAATTAATATTTGCATCTAACCAATAACAAATACATAACTGTCCAATGTATTTAAATTATAATTAAGTAACTAGGTATATATGTGAAAGCCATTTATTATATTTATCTAGGTATCTGAATTTGAATTGACAAAATTAGAACATAATTTACCCTGTATACAGAGTCGGATCAACAGAGCTTTGGGCTCGAAGATGAGTAAATTGGTCCCAGCTCTTAGCTCCCTATGGGAAAGGCAAAATTGTTGCAGAAATTTAATGTTTAATTAAAAGAAATTAGAATATATTAATTTAAGATGATTATTGAGCCCTCTATGAGCACTGGGCATGCAGTTAAATCGACTCTGTATAAGGCGTATTTACCGTAGCTTCCTGCATAAACAGAAGATACTAATTTTGACAATACCAAAGACAAATTAAGTTAGGTCAATTATCGTGGCCAGTTTTCATTATTGATATATTGATAAGTTATTTATGCTCTATAATATAAATAATCAAATATACGTTTTACATAGTAATTGACTCATACTCTCATACTATGCATATTCTTTTTACATCATAGAAATTATATGCACTACGGAAAATATTTCATATACATTTTTCTACATTCTATGCATAAGTAAAATTAATATGCGTAAAGCATAATTTACTGTTACGTTATGTTTACTAATGATCATTCCGTCTATATTTTCTGTAAATAATGAATGTGTAGGATGTTTCAAATTCGAAACTCGCCGTGAATATCTTGCTTATCTGAAAAAGTAGAGATCTAGTCTAAATTTATCACTTTTGTGTATTTTCGTAAAGGATAATAATCCGTAAAAAATCGTATCCATCTGAAAACGTTGTCAACAAAAGCATGAAAAGTGATATTCAGGAAATTTTTGTTTTGTTTATAACTTTCTTATTTTTGAAAATACGTAAAAAACTTCTAAGTGCAACTTTTTATTTTACTGCACAATATCTCACAGAAATAGGTACCAAGTGACGTTACGATTCTTTGAAACTATTATCAACTCATATTTGAAAAATGAGCTGTAAATAATTATTATTATTAAACCTGAAGTACATAAAATATATAATGCGTTTCTCGACGTGTTACTGCTTGCAGCGAGTGAAATTAGGTCAGCTTTTTCCACAAACCCAGTGCTTTTATGTTGTTGTAAAACAGGCCCTGCAGAACAGATTACATTGTTCGGCAGCGTAAGTTTGGATTTAGAGTATTTGGCTGACACTGCTTCAGTACGTAGCTGACCTACTCGCATTAAGTCGAGGAAGAATCCCAGTTCATGTATGGTTCTTTTTTCTGGAAAGGATCTACGAATCTTAGGATGAAACATAACATACTCTATATCAAGGCCTCAGAATTATTGGCCTCCCCGATGACCACCGATGAGGAGATACATTTGTGGAATAGGCAATCTGGGATGAATCGGGAGATGAAAGCTCCTGTGGATCGCATTATTTGGTGAATCCCTAATTAATTAGCATCTTCTACACTGTTCGCTTGCCTACTCTAGGCATATTAATTAGTTGCAGTTTCCAAGACCAAATCCTTCTGAGATAGCGCCTGTACTCGACACGTAGAGCGTCCTTTATAGTAGGTATGTTTCACATGATTGATGTTTTGTTGAAACATCCAAATATGTATACATTGTATATGTATACGTTTCCGGCATTCAGAAGATATCACAGAATGCCTCGGAGAAATCCCTGTATCTCGTCCACTCTTAAGACGAATGACAGATTTATTCATTACAAATTCAGTACTAATATTACTTGTCCAGAACCTTGTGCCGCCTCGGGTTATTGGATGGATGTACTCTCTGCTCAGGCATATACCTACATACGCTACGTTTTTGCAGCGGGTTTTGTTTAGTGTTAAAGTAGTGTGGTGAAAAGTTATCAAGCGATGACTTCTGAAGAAGACTTAATATTAATAGAATTGGCAGTCACTTTGCTATAAACATGTAGTGTAATAATATATAGGGTGTTCCATTTAAAAAAATAAAACTATTTGACCACGGAAAATTTTAACATCCTGTATAAGTTTTGAATACATTAGTTTGTAGTACGACAACAACTTTCATATAAGACTCTTTTCTGTATCTAAAATAAGTCTTTATTTGGGCTTACATCTTAAGTGGTACAACCGGTACTCTTAGCCTGTACCTATTCCAGACACATGCAATACACGTTTCGACTTGTTCGGGAAGGCAAGCCGGCAGGCAAAATTTCAAGCACTGGCAGTTTTTTGGAAGGCCGAGAGTTCAGGCCGGGCCTTTCGGCCAATATAACCACTATCGATGTGGTTTGCCTTCCGGTTTGCAAACCGGAAAGCCTGCCTTCTGGTGAACTGTATCATGTATGCCGTATTTAATGCAACAAAAGAGAAGGCTTGAAACACTATTTTCTTAAATGCCAGCAGCTCATCGAAACCCACTGAGCATCCGATGTTACGAAATATTAAGAACAGCAGCAGACGTTCTATGCATGTCACTACTTATGCTGGTATATAAGGACTGGGGTAAGTATAACAATAACTCATAAGATGATGTATCAAGTGCTTCCCAGTAGGCGATCCTATTATTTTACAAATAAAAATGTGAAACAAACGTAACGGCGTACATAATTTAATAATAATTAAACGGAGAAAAAAAGTATGAGAAAGATAACAATTACTCTGCTGTCCTACCCTACAGTCCGTTTCATTCATATTTTCAGCTTGCATAAAAGGCCACCTGGCTGGCGGCTACAGTCAGATGTTTAATGCCCTTTTATGTGAACAAATACGTATTACCTAGGAATGCTGCAAGAATATCCGAGAGGATAGGATGTTAAGGGAACGAAGCAAAGCTGTTTCAAAAATCTAGCAAAATCATTACTATTATTTAAGTTCCACATTATATTATATTAATGGAAGTTCGAATGGGTATCTTTATACCTCTCACTTTTTAGTAATCTGATATGATTTAAAATTAAATATGTAGTGCCCTTATTGTTGGTAATATAATATATACACAACTTACGTAATTGTTTGCAAATGTCTACTTAATATAATTGGTTTAGCAGCTCTTTGCGACTAGAGTCTTTGCGTATAAGCTATAAGCATATTCCAGTACCAAAAACAAAAAAATTCGAAGTTATAGTTTACACGTAGATATGTCTGGGTATTATTATTATTTGTATAGCTTCGTGGTCGAAAAGTAAGGACACTTTTCTAAAACAGATTAATTCTACCATATCTACTTGGATATTGGTGTGAGTCCGAGATTATATTTTTAATGGAAATGAAATAAATAAATAGACTCGTAAATGTTGTTTGCACTTTCCTCGGCACTTTCCTTGGGTTTAAAACTACTGACCTACAAATTATTCAAAACATTTCTTGATTAAACACGAGAATAAACCTATGCACCAAAAGAATTAGACGTTGGGTTTTTTTTAAACCTGTTTTTGTTTTTGCCTATCAGTCCTGAAAATGTCTCGCACTTGAATTATTAGTATCTGACCTGAAAATGAAATAATTAATAATAGTAAAATATTTTAAATTAGAAAAGTTGACGTTTCGAAATACAACCTGATTTCGTTTTCAAAATTAATAAGATAATTGCTTTGGTAGTATTTGATTTTTTGCATCGATGTTAAACGTGATATTTTCTGTTTATATGTTTCCATAGACACATGATACATTGTGTTATATTGATGCAGTTTCTACTGACCTCGTCTTTAAGGATTATTAACCGGTTACTACAAAAATCCACATAAATTATTAGAGACACATTTATCACCGTTTAGTAAAACAATAGCGTTTCCTTTTAGTGTTATTACTTTCCTTTTCCAACGTTTTTACAAAATCCCATTGGTTGTCATTCCACACGTGTATTTTTGATATGATATCATAATTTTTATATTTAGCAAACCACACATTGAGAGGTCCAGATGATTTTCAGATATAATAGGTATTTACCACTATCATGACTATACAATTTTTTGAGTTTTGTCCGTCTTGCCGGTTTAGTTCTTGGTCAAATAAATCTCAACATTGGTCTGAAATACCGTCCGCACAGAAAACTTATTTCCGATTTTACGTTAATTTGTCAGATAAAATACGTTTAGGCATAGGGAATTATTGCTGTGGAATGAAGTAGGTCGTCATATTTGTGACATGTTTATCAAACTTTCAATATTTAAAAATTCCCTATCAACAAAATTCTCGCTGAACACAAGAATTATGCCAGGAAAGGAGAATTAGGAAAGTCGTAAATTTGTGAACATTCGTGGAATAACAATCATATTATTAAATGGGATTTTCCAAAAATGTTGGAAAACAAAATAATAATACAAATAAACTTAAAAATTTGTCTATTATTTTATTAAACGGTGATAACTGATAAATCCGTATCTAATTTCGTAAATTTTTGTAGTAACTGGTTAACAATCCTTAAAGATAGGTAGAAACAGCATCAATATAATTAATGTATCACCTCACATATCTATGGAAATATATAAAGAGAAAATTGTCTTGTTTGAAATTGATGCAAAAATCAAATAGGTACAGGGTAAGTCACATATATGTTAATACCCTGTTATTTTTGTTATTTTTAATCCAAATAGTTTGTCCAAAAAATGAACTTAAACGATTTTTTCATGTAACTTTTATATCTGTCAATGTTTTTCTAAACGTGTAAATATACAAGTTCCACCTTGTATATTTACATGTATGATTGTGTATGATTTTTTTTAAATGGTATATTTTTGTATATTAGAAATTGTAGATTTTTTACAAATATATTAGCAAATATGTATAGTTATAATATGATTGGTCTAGTAGTTTTGGAGTTATTACCAATTATCAGTCAATTTGATTTTCAATAATATACCACTAAAAATAGTAGTTTATGAAAACAATTAATTAAATTTTAGTCAATTTCTATAACCTTCAAAGTTTTTGAGTTTATAATTATTGTAGCTGGTTTATCTATTAAAATAATATCTATATTGTGGTGGAAAAACATACATCATGCATTATTAATTACAATTTGGAAGAACGGCGTAAGATTTTAGACATATATTTATATTGTAATAAAACATGACCACTTCCAAAACAGAGTTTATAAGAAGATACCCAAATCAGACTGTGCCTTTTAAAATGACATTTAAGCAAATTTATAATAAATATGACAAAATTCATTAAAAAATAAAACTGGAAGAAGAAAAACTGTTCTTGATGAGGAAATGCAGATGAATATAGTATTGTCTTTCATAGAAACCCAAATCTGTCTACTTATTCTGTAGCTAAAGAGTTAAATATGAGTATGTGTTATGCGGACTTAAAATATATATGTACATAACGTATATTCAAACCATTCCATATTACTAGTATTCACGAATTGAATGAAAATGACCGTCGACAGAGAATATTGTTTTGCCAACAAATTATTAAGAGATATAATGAAATCTGGATTGGAAAAAATTGTTCAATCCACTGCCTAGATTTTTATCTTTGGGGTGCTCTCAAAAATAATAATATTTATAGTGAAGATCTCTTAAGGGACACTTAACAACTTAAACATCTTATAAGGGAGGCAATAAAATTGTTTAATGAGGATGTGGCGATGTTTCAAATGCATAAAAAATAATGGGAGTTATGTACAAGATAATGCTAATATACTATTTTTATCTGTTATGTTACTGAAGTAGGAATGTTGTTGTTGTTCGTTTGATAATTTAATTTTTTAATAACTACCGTTTATTGTTTTATGTTTTGTTATAAAAATCACAAACGATTTTTTTTTCTATTTATTCTTCAATTTGTTTGTTTTCCTAGCTATTAATCAAATTATTACCGACATTGTCAGTATCAAATTGTTTCTAATATTTTTGATAATAACTACTGGACCAATCATGTTATAACTATATATTTGTAACCAGAAAACTACAACTTCAAATATAAAACAATATAGGTACAGGATATTCCATTTCCAAAAAATCATACTTTCTGTTCCATCCTGTTTATTTTACACGTTTAGAAAAACGTTGACAGATATAAAATCAGCATTAAAAATCGTTCAAGTTTGGACGAACTATTTGTGTTAAATACAACAAAAATAATAGGAGGTTAACATTTATGTGATTTACTCTGTACTAACAGCAATTTTGTTAATCGAGTAAATCAAACAAATGACCTCGTGACGATTTATCTTGTTGGATACCAATAAATTCACGTATGGCGAAAACTTCAATTATTCCCAGTTGACATTTGTTTATAATATTTTCCGTTACCGCTTTCACCATCGATGAATTTGTAACGCCCTCACGGAATTCATTTGTTTGATTTGCTCGAATTAGTTTTGATAAGGAATCAGACTGTATTCCAAAACGTCATCTTTTCTAACCAAAAATATTTTACATTTAATAATTTCTATTTCAGGTTAATATTTTTTTAAGTGCGAGATATATTTGGACAGGCAAAAAAGATTGTTTCAAAAACCAACGTCTGAATAATCTGATGCAGATGTATATTTAACAAATTTTTTGCATAATTTGTAAGACACAAAGAAATTGTAAGAAAATATTATAAGATGCCACAAATTAATAATTATAGGTAATAAATAGACATTTTTCATATAACTTGTAACTTATTTGTAATTTAAAATTGTGTCATATTTTCATATTTTATAAAATAAAGCTGTAACTGAACAGCAGTATTTGAAACTATACATGGCAGAAACTGTAAAACTGGAACAATAAAGAAAATTTAATAAACCTGTACACTGACGTAGATTAACCTCTTTTACCTCATGCTTGCGAGTTGTAATCATTATTGAAGTATAAACAGGTATTTACGCAATCAGAATTAGTATCATTTATTTGCAATATGTAAACATTTCACCATTAGGTTTATAGCCGAGGTTGATGAATAATTGCCAAATGCCTTTTCATCAGGTGGTCAACATAAATCTGTAAATCGCTCTTTATCTTTTCATTCACTAAAAACGAAAAAATTATATCATATTCATTTATCTCGTCATTTATATGTTGATTTGATTTAGCAG
Source organism: Rhamnusium bicolor (assembly GCA_029963845.1). Taxonomy (NCBI): domain Eukaryota; kingdom Metazoa; phylum Arthropoda; class Insecta; order Coleoptera; family Cerambycidae; genus Rhamnusium; species Rhamnusium bicolor. Next base: position 459,902 of record JANEYF010003357.1, on the reverse strand, counting down.
GCGAAATTACAGGCAAAATTAATGTATATTTTTTACTAAGTTTAAAATACGAATTTAGGGTTATGGTTTTTTAATTATTACCATTTTACGAAAAGTTACTTTTTGAGTTTAAAAAAATAATAAACTACTGTTTTGCCAGTAATTTTACTTACTAAATATACATTGTTTTAAAATAATACATTTGAAAAGCATTTTACAGATTTGTGTTGGCCAGCAGATGAAAACGCCTGCTTAAATTCTCAGATAACTTTTATTTCACATGAATATCATTGCCGGAAGTATAATAAATTTTCTTCACAACCTTTTGAATAATTCATCGAACTTAAAACGTTTGTATTTGTTTACCGCCTTCTAGATAACAAATTTGAAGTTATTTCATCGTAACGTTTAATAATGAATAATTATTATTTTATCGATTTTTGCTATTTTCATCACTTAATCACTATGTGACTCAAAGTATTGAGCTCTCACTTTGAATTCGAATTACAAAAAAAAAAAAAAAAAACTGGGCGACCAAAAATATATATTAATATTCAGTAAATATTTTAACATTTTATTTTTTAAACTTACCAAGTTTCGCATTACTATATTTAAAAATGTACCGTTTTTTAGGTTATCGCTGGACACATTAATGTTTAATTACGTACATATAAGTTCATGAATTAAGACATTCAAATAAAAGTTGAGGTGTAGATAGACACATATGTCTATTTTCATCGTGCGTAAAAAAAAAAAAAACGAAAAATTAAAAAAAAATATTTTGTGGCATCACTTAAAGTAATTTATATATATACAATTTTCTTACGGCAAATAGGTTTTGATATTTGGGGAATCAGTATATGAAAAATCTCAACAAAAAGTTCAAGATATTTGAATAAATAAATAAATAAGCGGAAACGGTCAGTTCGTCCTACTCCGATGTATTCTTGTGGTATTGATTTTTGATAAAACTATAGGTAATTTATTTATAGAACCGCTATTTGTTGTGCAAGTGTTATCTTATGAAAATATTTTAATTCTATTATTAATAATAATCTTTGTTTCTTTAGCGAGTAAGTTCCACTCCTTAAGTCGAGAATTGCTTGTTGTTTTGATAGCCTCAAGTCACGTACCAAGTCATTCAATTCATTTTGAGCAATTAAGTGAGGGTGGCTAAAACCCTCTAATATACAAAGGGTCAGCACACTGGTCTGGGCTGTCTGAAGAGTCGTTACTATTTCCATTACCCCCCAAAACAATATTTTGCCAATCTAAAGGTGCAGTTGGCACTGAGAAGTCTGATGCATTGTGAGGAACAGGTCTTAGGGCTGATGGCAAATTCGGGTATTTTATTTTTTGTTTTTCTTTTTTTGGAATATCCCTCAGTTTTTGTTACACAAAAAATAGCAATCATCGAAATGATTGATGGGTTCTCGTCATACCATTGGAACCGCAAAAGGCATGCTTTTTCTTTTCCCTTTCATTCACTGCACTAGTGATACGCTATAACTTATTCCATTCTTTCTACAAAATACGTTTATTGCAAGAATTTGCCGATTTCGATAAGAGGTTACAATTTTGCGAATTTATGAGTGTGCCAACAAAACCCATATTTTGTAAACAAAATTTTGTTTTCTGACGAGACTACCTTCATGTTGCATGGAACTTTAAATAATCATAACTGCCGTTATTTCGTCCAGCATAATTCTCGCTGGATTATTAAAGTTTGCACCCTACGATCACAGAATATGAATGTTTGGGCAGGTTTTATCGGCAATTAAATAGACCCTTTTATTTTATACAGGGAAATTTAACAATAGAGAGAGTTAATTTGGTTTTGTTAACACAGAATATTGTTCCTACACAAAAAAGCTCTTTATCCTGACAAGATAATGAAGAATTTGGTTTCAACATGATGGGGTACCCCTTCACTTTGGATAGAGGTCAGAAATGATTTACATAATATTTTTCCAAACATTTGGGTCGTACGTAGAGGAGTAAAGTGGCCGACCTGATCACCTGATTTGATCCCCTGCGATTTTTATGGGGTCATATAAAAGACCAAGACCCAAGACAATGAACGACCAAACCACTTGGACGACTTGAGAGCTCTAATTGTTGGGCATGGTAGCCGAGTGGGTAAAGCGCTTATAGCTATTTACTCAGTACCGAATATCGATGGTTCGAATCCATCCCGGAGCAACAAATTTTATTTGTAATTTGCTTCGGATTAAGATGGGCGTGAACTGTCGATGCCCTAGATGTGGTTCTGACTCCACAATAAATTGTAGGGCATCGTCTCTTTATTCAATACAAAATCCTAGGATTTTCTGGGGGTTACTTCGGTGACCTTAGAGGCGATTAAGAAAACATTTTTAATAAAGGCAATAGGAGAAGAAGTATTTGCGAATGTAAGGTAGATATTTCATGTAATTGATGTGTAGAGGTACTTAAATCTCCTGTAAATATTGCTATCGTGGTTAAATCTTATTTTTAGTTTATGGTACTCTTTGGTTTATCATCGCTGGTTTTGTGCATGTAATTATTGTTTGCATTGGAGCAATTTACTGGGGTAATAAAATTGTTAAATAATTTTGCTCGACATTTTCGTTATGCAATTCCATGAAAATTTTCCGCAATCGCATGCAAAAAATGTGCTTTCAAAAAAAAAAACTTTCTGCGACCGCTATTAAAAGTAGACCGTTTAACGCTAGTTTATCGAATTAAAAATGGTATTTTATGGGGAAGCTTGTTAAAAGTACTAGTCAACGATTCTAGCTTGGCACCACTTGAGTTTGGATGCGCAATGGTCTAAACCCCGCTTTTTCAATGTAAAGTAGTTTGGTTCGTTTCTATTAGTGTGGCAACTGAAACCGGTTTTCTGGATAACCGGTTAATCGGTTTTGACGTATTCGCGGTTTTGAACAAAATCGAAAACCGGTTATTCGGATAACCGGTTTTCGAATGACCAGTTATTCAGGTAACCGAATAATCGGATAACCGGTTTTCGAATAACCGACTATTCAGATAATCATTTAATATGCGTTTCTTTTCTTTTAAATGACCAGCGACGCCTGTTTAGTTTGGAATTTACATAAAACTTGATATATTTTGTTATTTTTGTCGTAGTTTGCGAATATTAACTAAACACAATAATACACAACCACAACACTAAAAAGTCTAGCTAGACTATCTAATTCCGTTCTCAAAATTGGAGCAAAATTTCTTTTTTTTTTTAGCAATTTCAAACACGTTTTCTGTTTATATGTTTTCATAGAATAATCCTTTTGGCGCAGAGGTTTACTTAATAATTTTTTTTAAAATACAGTTGCCTATACCCAAAGAAGGTGAGAAGAAACAGTATAGGATGCCACAGACAAGTAACTATAGACAATATATTTTTACTCTTGTGATCGCTAGTTAAATATACATGTGTTAGTGTGTTACATTCACCAATACTTTCAGCCCTCTGTATAAATTTTGGATGTTACCGACCTCGCCAAAATAACTAGTACAAAATAGTTCTGTAAAATTGTTGTATCGTTTTTTTTTACAATAATAGTTACTAATCTATTGAAATGAAAATATTAAATTTATTTGTCTTCTAAAATCTAAATTATAAACTCAATCTAATCTGTTTTCTTATTGATTTTTCAAGTATCCGATTAACCAGTTTTCGGGTAACCGTATACCGGTTTTCAGATAACCGAATAACCGGTATTATGAAAACCAATAAAGTAACCGGTTTTCGGATAACCAAATAACCGGATTTTTGGATTTCTGAATAACCGATTATTCGGATAACCGATATCCGAATAACCGATTATTTGAATATCCGGTTACCCGACTAACCGGTTTTGATTTATATTTGGCTACCCGGTTTTATCCAAAACCAATTAACCGGTTTCACTTTTTTCCAGTTTTTGCCAGCACTAGTTTTTATCCCACACTAGCGTTATTTCTTCTCTTTCTGTGCCGCCAAGTGCCAAGTTACAGTCGTTCAATAGTAGTTGCCTTTAACTCTTATGGGACGACAGTCTGTGTGGTGTAAATTTAGAAATACATCGGGATGTTTCGCCTGCAGTGCTGACGGGTGGAGGTGGAACGGTCTAAGAACTGTAAATCCAAAAATTGTATAAAAACAAAAAAATAGAAATTTTCACGTCAATAAAATGGTGATATAAAAGGATTTCAATTAGCAATTAGCCAATTTGGAAGAGCTGGTTGCTCATTAAAAAAAATGGTATCAAACAACAATGTTAGATTTTTTTCCATCGTTAATCTCAGATCTTAATTTTTGTGTTCATGCATGTATTTAACCATGAATTTTTTTTATTTTGAAATATATAATATGTATGAATATACATGAATTTTTTATCACAGCTATGTATTATGAACTGTGTACTATTATAGTGACATAATATTCTCAAGACTTTAATTATTACACGTTAATGGACAAATTTCTCTTAAACGGACACCTCTATTAGGCGGACAAATTTTCGGCTACCGCGGATGTCCGCTTAAGGGAGTCGGTAACTGTACCATTTTTAATTCGATAAACTAACGTTAAAAGGTATAATTTTACCAGCGGTCGTAGAAAAAGCTCTTTCGTATTGTTGTTAAAGTGACATTGAGAACTGTCATATTTATTTGATTTTATTTTTAAAATGTCGACTTCAACATATTTTTATTGTTCCGTCTGGTGATCCATAGGGCAAAAATGTGAAAATAATGGCTTCGCCTCGTTCGCAAATTTCCCCTCTCGCAAAATAAAATGACACTTCTAGCATAATAAATAGCTATTAATTTCTCCGTTAAATAAATATTTAGAAGTATACCGGCATTATTCCATACATATGCCGGTCCTTGTATATCTATTGTTTCCTCAGGTTTATTTACTTGTGACGAAAGTCAGATGGTTAAGATGAGTCGGAATACAAATAGATTAGACGGGGAATTACTTTTTGAACCCGTGTTTACAAAGCCTCTTTTTACACACATTTTCAATACAAAATTTCGATTTTTCTAGTATTCAAATTATGTATTTATTATTACATATATAGAAATCTTAGTAAAATTTTACTCTTAACGTTGTAATAAATATAATATCCAAAGGTTCATCTTTTTGTGAGTTACATGGTGAAATGAAATAACGTGTCTATTCTTCACCTCAATTTTTGTTAATCGCTACCGATTTCGTGAATAAAATATATTTCTTTGGATGTGAAACAAATAAATTATTTCATTCACGAAACAGGTAGCAGTTGAAACGAATTTGTGAGGAATGGACGCGTTGTTCCATTTCAGCACAATAATAATAATAAGATAGTATAGTAATATACGTAAGATATAAAAAACTTTAAATGAAAATTATATACCTAGCAAAAGTGAATTTTCTTCGGCCAAGCTATTGTGACAATAAATTGACCTACATATGTATAATAATTATGGGAAAAACGCATTTAGTTGATACTTATGCGAATGGTTTTGTATAAGTTTCGAAAATTTTATAATATGAATGTCTTTGAGTTTTTCTGTTATAAAACAAATGCTGTGATGGGTAATAAAGATAAGGCATTAAAGAAAGACCGGAATGAGAACTGTTTATATTTAAGAATAAACTGACTTGTGTAACACATGTCTTTTATGAAGCTGCACTATTAAAACTGAATATTGACATTTACAACAGTCATTTCGCCACGCCACACTACGAAATTTGTTAAATCTAAACGTAATTAAAAATATAAAATTTAAAGTTATCGACGTTATCGTATTATCCTTACAGGTGTATATCAATTGTCATTGAAACCGGTCAAGTAATTAAAAAAAAAGCATAATCTCTTACAGCCGTATTACACGAAACGATAAATCTGCCGAAAAATTGGTGAATTTATTTGGTTAGAAATCGATCAATTAATTTTAGAAAGGGGCAGTATCAATTATTTTTATTCAATTTATTTTTGTTACATCAGGTGCGCCAACCGTCCATTAGTGATTACTGATTAATGATATTTTAACATTTGCAATCGCATATTCTGTTTTCAGTGTCTTCTATTTGCATTTTGTTATTTCTGATTAGGAATATTAAGACAAATTAATCTAACCTGACAATTCTTAGAGTTGGTAATACAGTAAAATAAGAAATGTTACTAGAAAGTCCCTATAAAATCGTCGAAAAAAATGTAATTGCTCAATTTATTAAACAGTTTTATTTGGCCAATAAATCCGCAGATTTTCTTGCATTACACACACCAATAAATTGAAGGTCACAAAATCAGTCAATTCGATCGATCGTGTAATACGGCAATAAATAAAATTATTGTTATGTTACGGTTATGAACTGGTAATACCTGGGTAATCTTAAATTACCATATATTATATGGTTATATAAGATTACCCAGGCATTACCAGTATATTATCATTAGTTATTTAAAAATTTAAGTATTTCTAAAATCCCAAATAAGATCAGTTTGTGGTATTTTATAAATAAACTGTTTTTATTCAATGTTATGGTTTATTTTAACAAAATACATAATATATCTTGAAATTTAATGCTTTTCAATGATGAAACTTAAGTAACACGAGTATTGTCGTGTTATCTCTGCCTAAACCTAATCTCGATGTAGATCAGAAAAATATTGTAAGAAAAATGAATGAGGCCATATGGTTACTCTCAGAAGGGGGTAAATGTAAACATTTTATGGGTTTATTTAATATGCAAAGTTGGAAAATGTAAAGTTTCTAAAACAAATAATATTTTCGATAGGAAACATGCATTGCATACCGTGCTGCTTTCATTGTATGTATACATCAAACTCAGCATAAAAACAAATTTCCTAAAAATAATATTTTGGTTTTATCAGTGCAGTAACACGTTTTCACCTTTTTAGTGATGGTTTAGGTTTATCAATGAATGCTTCTTTTCCGGTTCAAAATTATGATTATGCAACTACGATAAATTTAATCTATGGTGCTACAAATTAAGTAGGTATAGTCAATACAATTTAAAATTTCCGTGTTCGTCATCTTTTCGTTTCATTATTGAGACTGAATATTAGCATGGAAGAAAACACGTAGTAAAAGATACATATATATTAATACAGTTTTTGGAATGAAATGAAATATAATAACGCTGCAAAATTTTTTGCTAATTATTATTTTCTAACTTTTACAAAAACTTCACAGATAAGTTTAACATAATATATCTTTTTAAACAATTATTTTCCCGGCTATTTGCCAAAACGCTGAAACTTGGATCATAAAAAAGATAATATGCACATTATGTTCAGTACGACTGATTCAGTAATGTTATTTTTTATTTTAACACTGTTTAGTAAAACCGAAAATTAATAAAACAAAAGTTCCTACTCACCAGTTGAACAATCATTTCAAAACTTTAAAACATATTTCATTTCATTCCATATTTTAAACTTTTACCAAGAAAATGATAACTAATTTGTTTTAAAATATACAGTTTTTGTCAATTTCCTGTAGAGCGCAGCACTTTCCAGTGCAATCATTTCTGATTATAAACTTATTAACATTTTTACGTATAATTTTTACAGTTTATGTTTAACCCTAGAACGCTCGCGCTTGGGTAAATTATACCCATGCGTTTTCGTTTTACATGTATTTTTGAATGACGTCCGAATACACAACCCTCACCCATAGTAGCTGCCTAAAACACTTTATTTATTAGTTTTATATCGGTCGCCAGCGGTACGTGACGTTTGTAACTTTCCTCTCTGTACTTGTTTTCGTCTGGGTAAAGTTTACCCATAGCGCGACCGTATTAAGTTATAATTTTTATGTGTTTTGTTGACAATACATTAACGTTATTTTTTGCTTATTCAGTTGGTGTATGCAGTGAAATCTTATTTTACATACACATAATTGTAAAAATGGATAAAAAAAATGGAGGAACAGTTGTTAAAGTGGTACGAGGAGTTAGAAAGTGAAGATGAAAATCTTCTAGGGGGCCAAGAAACAGATGAAGAAGATGGTCTGGAGGTTAGCGACCACAACTCAGCTTCAGAAGAAGAACCTTTTGAAGAAAATGAAGTAACCGAGAGCATACCTGATGATGTTCCCCTCACCCATTTTGTGCAGAATTAAATGGGCAGGGACGGATCCACCAGATGGAACAAAGATCGACCTCGACAAAACGTGCGCACGCCCAACCACAATAAGGTATCCGAGAGGTACAAACTGGGAGTGCGACCTAAAGCAAAACATGCAAGGACACCTTTGGAAGCTCTTGGCCTTTTTTTATCCAATGATTTCCTCGAGAAAATTGTAGACTACACTAACATCTGTATTGAAAAAATTAGACCCAATTTCGCTCGGGAACGAGATGCCTTGTGTACAAGCAAATTGGAAATAAAAGCAATTCTCGGTCTTTTGTACCTGGCTGGTGTTGCTAAATCGTCACATGTCAACATATGCGATCTATGGGCAACTGATGGTATGGGTTTGGATATATTTCCTGCCGTGATGTCTATGTCTTGATTTAAATTTTTAATAAGATGTCTGCGATTTGACAATATTTTAAATCGCAAAGAGCGGAAATTAGAAGATAGATTATCTCCTGTTAGGGATATGTTTGAAGAATTTGTCCATAAATGTCAAAACATGTACACCGTTTCAGAGAATGTGACGATAGATGAAATGTGGCCGATGTATTTTTCGGCAATACATCTAAAGCAAACCGGCTAGATACGGAATAAAAATTTTTGCACTGGTAGATTCGGAAAGCTTTTACACATCTAACTTCGAAATTTATGCCGGAAAGCAACCACAGGGACCATACTATCTCGATAATTCGGCATTCGAAATAGTAAAGAGGTTGGTTTTTCCAATATCTGGCACAGGACGTAACGTTACCATGGATAATTGGTGTACTAGTGTACCACTTTCCGAAGAGCTGATAAAAACAATAACCTTACTATGGTAGGCACTATAAGGAAAAATAAAAGGGAAATACCAGTTGAGTTTAATTCTAAAAGAAAAAAGTCTACCATTCCTTATAATATGTTCGGTTTCAAAGAGGGTACAACTTTGGTTTCGCATACATCGCAGAAAGGAAAATTAGTTCTACTACTCTCGACAATGCACCATGACGATGCAATAGATCATACAACTAAGGAAAAAAATAAACCTGAAATTACTACCTACTACAACAAAACTAAAGGAGCAGTTGATGTAGTAGATGAAATGAAAGGTACTTACAGTGTTTCACGGAAAACCAATCACTGGCCACTTGTAATATTTTTTTCAATACTGAATATATCAGGAATAAATGCGTAAGTAATTTGTGAAGAAAATATCGGAAAGAAAATGGTTCGGAGAACGTTCTTGACGGAGCTGGGACTTTCTTTGTGCAAAGAATATATGGAATATAGAGCAAAGATTCCTACGTTGCCAAGAGAATTACTTCAAAAAATAAAAAAATACGCTGGAATTGAAACTAGCGCAAGTATTCCAATTGCAACTGGATCAAGAGGAAGGTGTGTCATCTGTACAAACAAGAAAGACAGAAAAACAACTATTTGCTGCGTCAGTTGCAACATTTTTATTTGTTGTGAGCATCAATTTTTTTTTGTGAAAACTGCGCCAAAAGAAATATGTCTTAGGTCTTAAGTAGATATTGTAAAGTTTATATAGCTTATATCTGAAGCCAAAATTATTGTTTTCCATTTTTTTAGTAACTTTTGTTTTTTGTATTAACATATCTATTAAATACATATTAACAAAACGTCTTTGTTTAAACATGGGTAAATTTTACCCATTGCGAGCATTTGTGTCTTAAAAATAGCGCGAGCGCTGCCGGGTTAAAGAGTTGTTTTATGGCGTGAGCATATGATTATGGCAAATATATTCTTAATAGACAATAGTTATTTACGTAACCAGTTATGAAAAGACTAATTTTATTTGACGACGCTCGCTCGTTTTGCAAATTACATGAGTCAAGTAAAATTACTTTTCATAACGTGTTAAGTACAAAATTTTATCTAATCCCGCTTTAAAATCGGAAAATGATAATAATCAGTTACGTAAAAATTCATTACATCACTCAGTTATGTAATGGGACTGAGTTAAGAAAAATGTGACGTTTCGTAACGTCAAAAATGCATTTAAAACTTGACATTTCATAACGGGGTTTGATAAAGTATTAAACACCAAAGTTAAAGAATTTTTAAATATATTTTTTTTTGCCCAAGTAGCTATTCTACATCTAGTTTAAATTTTGCATGTTCACGCCCTCAAGTAGCATTTTATCTAGGATCAGTCAAAATTTGGAGGTTCTAGTGTAACTGATATGGCAGATATGATTTTAAAACACCACTGTTTTAAGTGCCCTGTAAATGGCTCTTAAGTGCAGCACGTTTGCGAGAAGCACAGGGTGTTTTACTTCGAGTGTGCCAAACAAATACAGGTAGTCGAGAAAATGACAAAAAAGTTCATATAAACATATAATATGTCCCTTACGTTTGTTGTTATCGAGATAATTTTAAAGATTTTTGTGGTTACCGATTTTATAAATTTTGAATTTTAATATTGGATTACCATGAAATACAACCATGATTTACACCATTTTATCTAATGAGTAATGAATAATGGTACATGATATTTTACATTGAATAGGAAAAGAAAAATACAAACAAACAGTATCAAAGTAAATGTTCAAATTGTGCTCCTTGTACACGAATACAATTGCATCAATGTTCAATTCATTTAATAGGAAATTGCGGATTTCTGGCATAATGGGGTGGCGCCCCATCATGTTGTAACCACATTAGAAATAGTTGAGGAAGTGGTAAGTTATCCAGAATTGCTTCAAGATCATTTTGAAGTGAATTTATGTATTGATTTGGGTTAAGGATGGGGATTTAAAAAAAAACAATTGTCAATACAGTATTGTTGAAAATTCCAGCTCAAACATTTATTTACGCTAAAGCGTTATTGAAAATGTCGCTATAAAATTGCAAGGATTGTCGAGGGAACACGGGTGCATGTTGTGTGTTGTATTTATACCGTCTCGTGTAAATGTTGCTTCATCCGATCAGAAAACAGACGAAACAAACGTATTATCTTCTGATATTTGGTCGAGACTCCGATTGCAAAATTGCATTCGTCTTTCATTATCATCATGTAGTGCTTGAACGGATTGATAATGGTATGGATGCATAACTTCACGATTAAGCCTCCGCCAAACGAAATAGTGTGAAACATTTTGTTGGGCCGCGGCCGAAATATGTCGAACACTTAAGTTGGGATTGGCTGTTACAGCATGAAGTAACATTTTCTTCATTGTTAACATTATAAACTCGAACACGTTCATCGGGATTTGAAACAGTATTGTCTGTAGCACGTAAACATTGAAATGTCTTGCTAAATACATACATCTCTAGATGGTTGCTATCGATTTGGAAATCGTCCTCGATATTCACGACAGGGAGCTGTAGTGACAAACCAACATGCACTACATTCGCGTATTCTGAAGTACTTAAGAGCATCATTCATTATTAGTAACTGTCAAATTAATTAATTTGTATTAACAATTAATTGTTAAATAAAAAAAAACTGAATGAATGGATGAATCGTTTATGTGAGCTTTTTTGCTTAGAGTAACTTTGTTTGCGTCTGGCACACCCTGTATATTCTACTAAATGTCAGTAATAAAAACAGATTTTCAACTTTTTATATGTGAAGGTATTTAGCATACCAAAGTGATATTTTATTCCTTGTATAATAGTAGTAATAGTGAACTGAATTGATCATTTAATTCCACATTTCTTCTGTATGATAATTTTACTATTTTTGTTTCATTCAGAGTCCAGAGTATAGATAGATACGTAAAAAATAGATTATAAAACGTTTTCACTATTTTGGTCTGTAAATTATGGGGAAGGGTGAAACTACTCAAATGGTACATATAAAATGTCTTTTTTATGAAAATAAAAACTAAAAAATACTAACAATTTCTAAATTGAACTTCCTAGTTTTCAGTGTTCTTTTATCCTTATTTATAATAGTAAAGTCGCTTAAAAATAGTTTTTCGTAAAGATATAATGTTAATATAATTGTTGCTTATTTAAGTTTATCTTATCTTTGATAATATTAATACTTAATACTGTTTTATTATGTAAATCCAAATTCTAATTAATTAATAATTACTTACTATTATAAAATATTGTATATAGCCTGCATCCAAAAACTTTAAAGAGATTAGGATCTCACGTAATCTTATACGCTTCCCAACATAATTTCTTTATTAATTTTGGTATCTAAAATGCCTAAGAAAAATTGTTATTTTAAGAAACTGTTTTAAAAATGCTTTAGTATTTCAAAGAAGATAATGTAGGACCTCTGATCTCGTTTCTGACACAATTAGAATCCGCAAACTTATATTTAATATAGTAGAAAAAGCAAGCGCACTTGACTCTCGGTCAAAAGTCCTAAGTTTAACACCCGTTCGTGGTGTTATTTCAAGAAAAAATAAATTAAAGTCGGTATAATTGGATACTGGCAGTGCGTAGCCCCGTTCCCTTGCAAAACGCATCTTTATGGATACTGTAGGCTTATCTTATTACCTGTGGTTTAAGGTTTAATCAGGTGTAAAGCATGAAGTGAGATAATATTGTTCTTATAAAATGTGTGGAAAAAGGATCGCTGTTTCAGGTAAAAAGAAACAACTATTGTGGATATCGCTGCTAAAAAATATTGGGTTTAAATTTTCGTCCAATGAATTTTAATAAATACGAAAAAATTTAAATAAATACATTAAAGAATTGACAATTTACCCAAATTTCCGGAAAACTAAACGCTACAAATGAAATGTTCACTAGTAATCTCCCTAATGGTAGAATTATAAACTAAAACTTTTTTCAAGGTTTCGAATGTTGTGAAAATTATCCCGAGTCGAAGACGACAGATAATTTTCATACGTCGATGATACCAGTCTAATTCTAATTTCAGAGTTATAAGAAATATAAAAACGTCATACGGGTGATTTAAGACGCTTTTTAATATTTCTTATACCTCTGAAATGAACTGTACCCATTACCTTTGTTACAATTTCTATGACATTTTTGATTGGTTCCAAAAAAAGGCCAAATTTTTCACATAATTTATTAATTTCTTTGTCACAAGGGGAAATTATAAGCGCGTCTCTAATGGAGAATTATTTATAAACTTTAATATTTAATCTCAGTATTAGTGGATTTTATTTAATAGTAGTTTGAGAAAATAGAGTATAGGAAAAATTACTTATAAAGTAATTTTCCCGTAATGAGTTCTGTTCTCCGTTTAAATAAAGGCTTTTCCGTCATTGAGATAATTATCGTGATTAAATTTTATTGTTTACCAATGTAAAATGACATTAATAATACATTTGAGGCAACATTTCTACCTACTACCTACTAATTCTATGAGTTGAAATTTACTGCATAACTAATCGCTGTTGATTATGCCTAAAATATTGAAAATTATACAACAACAGATTTAATAAATATTTAAAATTTTTATGCTTAATATATAATTTTAGACGTAGCAACTTCCTGTTAAATGTAAAAAATGTATATAAATATGTTTTATTTCTGGCAACTATGTTTATGCTTTACTCTTATAGTTTTCTTTTCTTTTTTTATCTATTTTAGAATTACAAGATATTTTATTTATCTATTTTTAAATTGATCTTTACGCAACACATAATATACGCTCGATATTCGAATTATGAAATACGAAACAGGTTATACGTTCGCCGTCATAACCTCGGAACCAACTTATTAATCTAACGGATTATTAAGTTTTTACTGCTAATAATAATTAATTAAGTCGAAAGTACTGCCTAAAGGAACAGTTGGTTATATAAAATAATGTTTGAAAAAAAAAATAACTGGAAATATTTTTTTCATTCTGTAAATATTGCATTTTTTGCATTAGTAATTAAATTTATCAGTTATCTTAGGCAGGGGAAGTATTTGTCACATTTTAGGACCGACATACATATAAAAAAATCCTATTTTTTAAAGAGCGTTTTTATATGTATAATTGAATTAATTGATATATTATTGATCTATATGCGGTTATTTATATACCTGTAATATATGCAACCAGTATTGAGGCAGGAAGTCGGGATAAACGTATATAATATTATATGTGACTTTGCACTTGTTCCTCAGCGACACGACAGGGTACAGTTATTTTCGCGGAGCGGTGTTTGGCATATGGTCCGCTAACATGGGATACAAAACAATATGTAAAATTCGTGAAAATTATCTGCGCGGTTTATCGACTTATCATTAATCAGCATATTTTAATAATTGCCTAATATTAGTAGTACTAATTTTAGCCCTCTAAGTTATTTGTTATTTTTGTATCATGTTGGGCGCATTTATTTATAATTAATAGAATTAGAGGTGTTACAAAACCTTATGAGCTTCGACCTTCGTACTATTATAATAGTAATAATCGTCATAATTAAACCATGTAAGAGCACCCGCGCACTGAGGCCAGGTTGCGACGGTCAACGGTTTGTATGTAGTTATATGCCCTACCGCACACTGGCCGCGACGGCCGGCGAGTCGCGACGTCCAACGAGAATAGGAGCGCTGCACACGCGGCTAAGTGGCCGCGCGGTTGGAACAGAATGTAATGGCACTAGCAGTCGACTACACAGCGGTCAGTACAGTACAATCCGTATAGAAACATTGTCACGCATTCAAACTCGCTAATTCAAGTACAGCGTGTTTATCCTCTCTTCCTAGCTGACTGTACACACTTGCTGGCCGCTCTGGGGTGGTCGCGTTCTCAATCGTGTATATCCTGATCGCGACGGCCATGGCCGTCACTTAGTGCGCGGGTACTCTAAGTATATCAGCTGAGTCAATGTTTTTAAAATATATTTATACCGACTTTCGCGCATTTCGCGGCCCTTAAAAAGATTTACACATTTTCGTACTAATTTTTGGAGTGTTTTATGTTTTATTTACTTTATAGGTAGCAATAACTACTTATTTAAAACTTAACTACTACTTTTAAATTATTTCACACTAAAGATGTACCTACTTATAAAAAATGCTACGTTTCGCAAATTATTGTATCTGGTTTGCTAAATCAAATCTATGGGTTTGCTGTACTTTGTTGTTGCAACTAACAAATTACCTACTTTGTACTTTATTGTGTTCATCAATCGAGGAGTCCAACTTCGAAACCGAAAGAATAATCGAATCTGACACCGCCTCATTCAGCAATAATGGTGTACAACTAATTTTCTTAACTACCCGAATTTTTAGAAGTCATAATTGATTATCTCGAGATATTTAAATAATCGATTAATTCGGTTATCGTGTCTTATATCAATTATATCCATCACTACTATTAAATGAACTATTTAGAATTTGCACTATTAACCTTGGTAGATGTGAAACGTTCATTTTCCTTGTACACACATGAATGGTGTAGTTCACACGTGGTAAGTGAATTTTTGGACAAAAATAAGTTAAATACACTAAACAATTGCAAACACTTGCAATTGTTGTTTAGTGTATTAACTCATTTTTGCCCAAAATTGCATTTACATGTGTGCGCTACACCATAGAAATGTACAAGGTGGGCAACTCTAAGAGATACAGAAAAAAATGGAGGACACATTCTCGATGTCTTTTTTTTTGTGGCGAAAACAAAAATTTGCTATCGTCTTTTGTTTTCGAGTTATAAACAAAAGTTCGATTTTTAGACTTTTAGATACGTCAATATCTTGGTTGTTTGTGTAAAGTTATGAAAAAACAACTTTTACATTCTTCAGGCACTTTTTTCTGTATAATACAGTGGCATCGAGAAAATTTAAAAAAAGTTGCAATTTCGAGTTATGCCATAAAGTTGTATTTTTTTAAATGGGAATAATAGTTGGCTATGGGTTAGTTAAAAACTATATATCATATGAGGGGTCGCTTTTGATGTGTAAGTATTTAATAGCGAATTTTAGTAGATTACTTTTTGTGTTTTTTTATATTTATTCCAAGTAGACGTGTGTCATCTATGACAGTGTTTATCCATGTGTCAGTAAATTGGATATTAATAATTTTGTTTCCGTCATAATTACACTCCATTTAATCGTAAAAGTGAAGATGTCTTACGAAAATTACGAGAAATATGATATGCTAGAATGCTTTATTCAAAGTAATAACAATTGTGATATTGCATCCGAAATATATTTCAATCGCAATCCAGAAAGAAGACAACCTAATAAAGTTATTTTTAAGAGGTTAAAAGAAAATCTCATTAATTGTGGGTCCTTCAACAGGCCAAGACCAAAAAATTACAACACTGAAGATGCTGAAAAAACTTCTATAACTGTAATTGAAATGGGGGTTGCAAATCCTTCAATTTCAAGTCGTCAAATTGAAGCTGATTCTGGGATTTCAAGACATCGAGCTTTGGGTATTTTGAGGACACACAAATTCAGGCCTTATACAATAAGGAAACAACATCACCTGCAACCAACTACCATAATCTTTAGCGACGATTGGAGTTTTACATATGGTATCGTCAAAAAAAGTCAACAAGATCCATTCTTCTCTAGAAATGTAGTTTGGACAGATGACGCCTACATTAGCAGTGCAGAAATTTTCAACAGGCATAACGAGCACTATTGGTCTGATATAAATCCTCACCGTACCGTTGACGTGCGATCTCAGGGACGCTTTGGTTTTAGTGTTTGGTGTGCTCTACGTGGCAATCGTGTTTTAACATATCACATATATCAAGAAAATCTTAATGGCCAACGGTACCTACTACGAAATCTTAAACCAGAAAATTATTGAGGAATTTATCAATCTACCCTTAATTGAGGCAAGAAATCAGTTCTTCTAACAAGATGGCGCACCACCTCATAATATCAAGGCCAGAATTATTAAATACCAATTCTGGAAATAACTGGAAGGGAAGTAACGGACCAGTGAGGTGGCCACCACGATCACCTGACTTAACGCCACTAGATTTTTTCTTTTGGGGCCACAATAAAGACAAAAGACAAACCAGTACCGATATAAATAAACTTTGACAAAATTTTATAGACTGTGTGAATTCCATTTAAAATCTTCATAGTTATAATGCAGTTCAGGGTGTTATCAAGAGGTGTAATTTATGTATCGAACATAACAGACATCAGTTTGAATATTTACTTTAATTTGAATTTTTATTTTGTAATTGTAATGTATTATAAAATTAGATATAAATATCTGATTTTTTGGTTTTGACTTGTTGAAGGACCCACAATTAATGAGATTTTCTTTTAACCCCTTAAAAATATCGTTAGGTTGTCTTCTTTCTGGATAACGATTGAAATATATTTCGGATGCAATATCATAATTGTTATTACTTTGAATAAAGCATTCTAGCATATCATATTTCTCGTAATTTTCGTGAGACATCTTCACTTTTACGATTAAATGGGGTGTAATTATGACGGAAACACAATTAATAATATCCAGTTTATTGACAAACGGATAAACACTGTCATAGATGACACAGCCTACTTGGAATAAATATAAAAAAACGCAAAAAATAATCCACTAAAAGATTATTTTCGCTGTTAAATACTTACACATCAAAAGCGACCCCACATATGATACATAATTTGAAAGAGAAAAAAATTTTCTTTTTAACTAAGCCATAGCCAACTATGATTCCCGTATAAAAAAAATAAAACTTTATGCCATAACTCGAAATTGAAAATTTTTTTCATTTTTCTCAACGCCACTGTATTATACAGAAAAAGTGCCTCAAGAATGTAAAAGTTGTTTTTTCATAACTTTACAAACAATCAAGATATTGACATGTGTCTAAGAATCGAAAAATCGAACTTTTGTTTATAACTCGAAAACAAAAGACGATAGCAAATTTTTGTCTCAAAAAGGAAGGGATCAAAAATATATCTTCCATTTTTTTTGTATCTCTACAGTTACCGAGTTACCCTATACAAAGATCAAAATTTGCCCACCCTGTACAGATCAAATCACTCAAACTTAACAGCCGCGATTGCAGGACGAATATTAGTTGTGATCATATATGCTAATGCGATGGCAGAGTTCAGTGATTCTGAATAATACATTGTATCAAGCTGTTTGTATTTCATTATTCATTTTATACTTGCTTTTATTTATTTACAATGTCTATGTCGTTCTGTCAACCATGAGGTGGTAGTAGCGACCGGTCCTGGAGTCTGGTCCAGTTTCCTCTCTCTGGATATCATTATACCTCTGCATAATATATGCTACATGAATGATATTGATGAAAAACTAGATGTTTTTAATAAACAACTCCTAACATTGTTTAATAATAAGCACTTGCCACTAAAGACGATTAGAATTACTAAAAAAAAAAAGGCACCGTGGATTACCGATAACATTAGAGAGTTAATGTAGCAAAGAAAAAAGATAATAACTAATGCAGAGTTTCGGTTTAGACTTGTTTCTGAGAAAGAAATTGCAGATAAAATTAATTATGAAAATAAAAAAATTCTTCCCCGGGACGTAATGGCTTGAATGTTAGCATAATTAAGTTATGTACTCCATATATCTTACCCTTTCTAGTTCACATAATTAACTCTATATTACTTAATTGTATGTTTCCTACTGGAAAAATTCCGGCATGTGATATTGCCGATTTACAATTTGATGGTAGACAATTATATTGCACTAGATGTAACAAAGCAATTTCGTGGTCATGCAACACAAATATTAATAAACATATTTTCTCAGAAAACCATAGGTGACTTTACTTACAGTGACATGCAACGTAATTTTAACTTAGATTTAGTGGAATTTATGATAGAATGTAACATACCTTGGTCGAAACTAGACAATTTTTGGAAAAATGTATTAGTGGCAAATATAACAATGTTAACATGCCTTCGAGGTCTACATTAATAAAAAAATATTTATCAACAGAGTGTGAAAATATTAGACAGAAAATTTCTTCTGGGCTTAATGGGAAGTACATCTGGCTTAACGTGGACGAAACCACTAATGCTTGCGGGTTTAAGGTAGCGAATGTTTTGGTGGGTGCATTGGAGGAAAATTGTTCAAGGAGCGGGCACTGGACTGCCTCTAAAGTTTTAGAAGCTACAAATTCTCGCACTATAGTGGAGATAGTGAATTCAAGTCTACAAGAGTTTTCGGGTGACAAATGTGCAGAAAATAAGGACAAGTTCTTATTATTTCTTACCGATGGTGTGAATTATATGAAGCTGCTGGAAGAATTGTGAAGGAAACATCAGAATATAGTTCATGTAACATGTTTAGCACGTGGGCTTCATAGGATTGCTGAAGCTATTAGGGGGTGCTACCCTAATGTTGATAATATGATATCTAGTGTAAAGTAAGTTTTTCTTAAAGCAAGTCGTGTACGATTGTTACATGAAATTATACCAAATATTCCATTACCTCCAGAGTCCATTATAACACGATGGGGAACTTGGCTAGAGGCAGCATCCGTACTATTACTGTCATTTTGAAAATGTGAAATTCCTAATACAGCAGAGTTAAATCTAAATGACGCAGTTGCTATTTTACAGGCGCAACAGGCATTTATGGATCCAACTGTTCAAGAAAATCTGGGGATCATACACGGAAGTTTTACACGAATTCCTCTAGCCATACGGGACCTAGAATATCAGCCAGCATCAGAATTTACCACAGTTGATGCAATAAACGTTGTTTTCGATCTTCGACAATATATTTTTCAATTACAGGGAGAAATTGCTGCGAGGGTATAAACAAAATTCAAACTGTTTTAAAAAAACCCCGGATTTGTTACGATGGTAATGCACCTTTTAAACGGCAAAGAAGTAGACTTTGCTACACCGGGCATGAATGTGGTGACTGCGAAAGTTTACATATTTTAAGTATGCTCCAGTTATATCTGTAGACGTCGAGCGGTCCTTCTCGCAATATAAATGGATTTTCAACGAAAAGCCGAAGTTTAACTACAAAACATTTAGAACACATATTATACTTTTATTCTTGTAACCGGCAGTGAAAAATACTTGTTTGTGTAGTTTACTGTGATGTCCATCCCCCCTATACCTCCAGTTCTCTTTGAGTGAGTGTTTATAATAAATTGACTTTATCAACTTTGTATAATACGGAATTCGCTAAAAAAAATCAAGATAAGATATCGTTTCATATATGCATGCAAATCTGACACATAACCACCCAAAGCCCACCCTGGTTTTACGTCATATCCGATTGGTAAATCCTACCTCTGTTAATTACACCTATTCCAAAATATAATGAGCCTCAAAGCTTATCTGATTTAAGGCCAATGAGTATTTTGCCAGGATTGTCAAAATTAGTAGAGAAAACAATAGAAATTCAGTTAAGAGAACACATAGATGCTAATATCATTTTACCAGATACGCAATCTGCATTTAGATCAGGACACAGCTGTATCAGCGCTTTATTACACACGGATGATATCATTCAAGGTACTGACCATAGAAGTGTACTGTTCTTGTGCTGCTAGATTTTACAAAAGCTATTAACACTATCGATCATAATATTTTACTTGCAATTCTTAGATCTTATGGGATAGGTGTTGAGGTCTTACAGTTATTAAAATCATATTTAATAGAGCGCACTCAATGTGTTACGTTAAAAGGTAATATATCAGATCCAAAACACTTATCATCAGGTGTTCTTCAAGGATCTATCCTAGGACCTCTTCTGTTTACAATTTATACCAATCAGTTTGCAAAATATCTTCAGTATGGTAATGTTCATATGTATGCTGATGACACTCAATTATACCATTCCTTTTATATTAAAGATTATATAACAGCAGAATTTAATATAAATTTTGACCTAGAAAAGCTGTCTCCTATTTCCTCAAGTCATTGCCTCATTCTTAACCCAAAAAAATTAGCGGCTATTCTATTTGGAAAAAAGTCGGACACCTCTACATTATCAGAAATCCTAAATATTAACGTTAATGGTACTAGAATACAACTGTCTAAATCTGCTAAAAATTTAGGTTTATTAATAGATCAGTCACTGATCAGGACACTAGGAAAATGTTCTGTGAAGCATCAGTATTATCGCAGTTTACATTCTGCGAACCTGTTTACGGACCTTGCCTCGATCAAGACTATGTAACTAGAATACAGCGTTTGCAAAATTCCTGTATTAGATTTATATTCGGCATAAGAAAATATGACCGGGTGTCTCATAAATTAAGTGAGCTATGCTGGATGAATATGACAACCGTCGGGAACTGTATTCACTCTGCTTATATTATAAATTAAATAAGACCAAACAACCATCATATTTGTACCCCGAAAATTTCACATGGCAAAGAGGATCAAATGACACACAATTTTAAATCGTTTTGTCTAAAGATGTCAAAATGGCATAAACCCGGATGAACAGTTTTCGGTGGGCTATCCTGTATTTATGTATCATTATTATTTTGCACATTGGATTAGGCGTGTAATTAGTTATTCCCAAAAGATCAGGGGAAGCAATTCCCAACCACAGGATTTATTTCATTAAATAAATAATTATTAATATCATATTTAGCAGGATTTGTTTATCCATAATAGATATTTATTTATATAGATTTGTATTTGTCATTTTAAGCTGGTCGAAAGTTATCTAACATAACACAGCATTTTTCTTTGGTAACAGCCAAATGAAACCACAAAATGATCGATATTTTAAATTTGCCTTTTTTTATCTTAAAAACAATAATTACAAAATTATTATTACTGGAAAAATTATAGTATTTAAGACTAATTTTTTTTTTCAATTTTAAATGAACTAATATAAATTAATTCTCAAATTTTAAATTCAACGTCTAGGCGTATCTCAAACCAAACTTATTCTTCTTAAAGAATTGACTTGAACTTGATTATAAGACCGTCCCATACTGAATGTTTCTTGAGTTTCCGCTATTCTATAAATATCACAGCAATACAGGGTCGCTTTTGATGTAACAAAGCAACCAGAATTCAGGCTAATACTCGTTCAGTAGAGTGCATGGAGTTTTTAAAATAAATTTCTCACCTAATAAATTCCCGCGCCACTGGTATAGCAATTTTACTAGGTATTTATATTTCAGTTTAAAATTAGCAGAGAAGCTCGAATAATCATCTCCTACAGTTGTATAATTTCTTGAATTTCAAATCTTAAGAGTGACATATTTAAGATTTGTGTTTAAACATTAAATGTATTATAAGATTAATTCTGAAAGAAGTAGAATAATATTGACAAAAAATAAAATCATTTAGATATATAGTACTTTACAGTCTTCTGAAAGGAGTGAAGTCGAGCTGATTTTTTATTTCCTAATGTAGTTAAAAATATTCGTTTTGGGGATCTATGCAATTTGTGTTAATTATATTATCAAAAATTAAAAGAAATACGAGTGTGTCCCCTTAAGAAGTGAAACACACTGTATATATTTATAATTCATATAAAAATAAATATCCCAAAATCGTTGGTAATTTTAAAGTCATGTACAAACATACATACATATGTGTACATTTATTTATATATACAGTGTTTTTCACATGTTCTAATAGTTATATTGTATTTATATTTTGACCTTGTCCGTCCATAATGCTTATTCCTTCATTAGCAAAAAGTTTACCTGTGCGTAATTAATTGGACACTATAGAATTCTCACTAGCTCATACTATACCGTGTGTCCTAAATTCGATGCTCACCATTGCGATCTCAGAAACCATAAGAGCTACAAATAAATGGGATAAGTTTTAGTGAATTGTTTGCTGATTCCAAATCCGTTAAGAAATTAACTAACTGAAACCGTTTTTGTGATTTTCTAATTAAAAAAAAAACCGAAAATTTTGTAATTTTTCTTTTTTGGCTGTAGCCAAGCAATCCTTGGTCAGACAGGTTTTAGACTTTTACATTATTATTACACTTTTTGGAGACTAATATCTTTTGGTCTAAAAACTAATGCTCGATAGTCTTTTGTTTTCGAGATATCCGAGGTAACTTTTATTTTTTCTTATGGCAGCCATATTGGATTTTTCGTTTTTCAGATTGCGCTTAAAAGACCTTTCACATGCCACGGAAAATTTGTTTTTCAAGGGACTAATGTAAGAAAAGTTATTCATTGCTTAACAAAACAAAATGGTTGTTCCTAATATAGTGTTTAATTCCTTTTCAAAAAATTCAGTATTCTTCAAACGATACCAGAAATACAGAGTATTGGGAGCTAGTCGTAACTAAGTCGTCATATTTCTTAAAAAATAAACTAATTATTTGGGTATTACGTAAGTATCCTTTCAAACCTAACATGATTTTTCCTTTTTCTTCGGACTAATTACCACATTAATAATTCTTCGTTATCTAAAAAATATAGTTAATATGATAATAAACCACCTATATTTTACACTATATTTTACACTGTCATTCTTATCTGATGCGCCGGTATAAAAGTTTCAAGTACCTAGACAATATATTAAACAACAGAATACTTTTAATATATTTTTTTCGCAGAAACTATTAAAACCACTACTTTTCCTAACTATATGCAAGAAGATATTGGATTAAATAACATAAGTGCCGTTTCACATGGAACGTACGGTCAGCACTGACCGTCAGTACTGACCGTCAGCGCTGACTGTCCCGTTCGACGTACTACTTTCACATGCAGTTAAAACACCGTTAGTTATCAAAATGTATCTTCGACACCGGGCAGTCGCTGTTGCCGTTGTTTTGCTGATTAAACGGAGAAGAGAGAAAAAAAAGAGATTATGGGTACATCCTATTATTAGCGCGAGGTATCTAAAAGGTGCCTTTGTTACATTATGTTCGAATTTAAGAGAAGACGAACGAAAATTTTTTTACTATTTTCGTATGTCAATCAAATCTTTTGACGAATTACATCACAAGCTAGAAAATAGTTTAAAATTTTCGGATACAGTTAGAGTGTCAATTTCATCAGTGGAAAGACAGTCAGTATGTCTCAGGTAAGTAATAATGCACCTACGTTATGGTAGAACCTCCATTATCCGGCAGGTGTTGGGACCTGGAAATGACGGGAATAGACGAATAATTGAAAGTCTAATTAAAATATAATTAATTATTTATTCTCTATTTTCTTCATTTGTTGTTTAATCATACATATTTTAATTTATTTGGGGTGCAGAATACAAGATTACGCCACTTGCACAAGTAGTCGGAACTATCGACAACTGACAACACCGGAATCTGTACGCAACCGACCATCAGTTCAAATGTGAAATAGCTCATTTAATCACATTGCTCGTCAGTCCGCTGACGATACGTCGCCGCACGAGCTCGACGTAGGCCCGGCGTATTTATTCGTACGGACTGATCATACGCGCTCCATCTGGAAATGTTCATTTGAACTCATGGTACTATCTTATACGTCCTGACGGTCAGTGCTGACCATACGTTCCATGTGAAGCGGCACTAATTCATACTAGTAGTATTAAAAGCAAAAAAAATATTGAGTTTAAAAATATTTTGACTCGCCAAAATGAAAATTGACATTTAAGAAATGATTGTCGCCAGTCGTTTAATTTATGTCTACCTAAAACTTTTACACAACGCAATCAGATAACAACGACAGCGTAAAAGTATAGGATAGCTGATTTATTATTATCATATGTATTAGGTTTAAAAGGACGTTTATGTAATACCCAAATTTATTTATTTTTTTCTAGAAATATATAAATAAAATACATAAATAATACGAAAGAAATAGTGTGAGATTTTAAGTTGTCAAATTTTGAATCATGGCAAATTTACCGACAAAACTATACAGGGTGTCTCACCAGGAACTGCATCGATCGATATAGAGAAAAGTACGCTTCAGAAAATTTTGAAAATTTAGGGAGCTACTGACGGCAGTGTGGCCAATCCAACTGAAATAATTACAAGCATCTGGCACTTCCGGTTTTACCGAAAGTAAATACCAACTTGCTTATTATAAATGGAACACCCTATATATTTTAGGGGTTTCAAGAGCATAAAAACACTGTAACATGCGTATTAATTGGATTGAAAACACTTTGCATAAACTAAAATTGCTAAGATAAAATCAGCTAAAAACTTGATTCCATTTTAATTTAATAATTGTTCAAAATTCCGCCCTCGAACCTCCACACATTTTTTGCACCTTCGGATTAGTTCTTCATGGGTAGCTCTTCTAATTGAATTTTGTGATAAGTTTTGATATGCATTTTTTACTATCTGCATACAATCCTCAATAGTTAGTAATGGGCTCTCATAAATTTTATTTTTAATAGTTCCCCAAATAAACTAATCTAAAATTCATAAATCGGGCGAGCGAGGAGGCTATAGGAAAGGTCTATTATTGGCGATCCATTGATTGTAAAAAGTTTCTTGTAAAAAAATTAATTATCAAATACGCGTTATGTGGGGGAGCACCGTCTTGCTGATAAAAAATGTTTCTATGTTCGGCGAGAGGTAAATTTTTTTAAATAGTTATTAATCAAATTTTGTAAAATATTTAGATCTTTCACCTAAAAAAAAAAAAAAACAAAACAAAAAAATTAACTATACCTATTAGCAGAAGAAGAAATCTTTATAACTTACTGTTTAAATTTTCCTGATAAAATTCTAATGCCACCACTCTATCATTTCTTATGGTACAGTAAACATTAAACTGCCAACTATTGAAAATTTTACTCTCTGAACACATGAGGATTCGAGTCACTCCAATAATGCGAATTGTGTCGATTAAAAAGTCCATTTTTGGTAAATTTAGCTTCAACTGACCATATAATATTTCCCAAATAAGAATCGTCGCCTACAGACCTTATTAAAATAAATTCAGAAAAATTTTCTCCTTAGGAAATCTGTTTCTTTTAATCGTTGAACCATTTGGAACAAAACGGGTGAAATTTATATATCGATCGATGCAGTTCCTGGTGAGACACCGTGTATTTACTGAAATGCAATTGAAAAAATAGTCTATTTCTCATAAAATTGTTTAATATTGCTACTACCGGTTTCGTGAATTATAGGTTATCATCAGGCAAGGTAGCAATAAAAAAGAATTGTGAGGAATAGACTATCTTTTCATTTCCAATATGAACAACTCAAATGAGGTCAACTTTTCGAATTTATAAAAAAAGCTGTACATTTTTGAGCCTCAACTTTTTTTCCCTATGGCAGTCATTTTTGATTTAATATAAACTGCTGGTCAAATAAAACTAATAATGTAATTTTCTTGTGTAATTTTGAGGAATATGTTCAAAACGATAAGAGGTATTAAGATGTGGTCTTGAAAAAGTTCTTGCAAATTTCATCAGAAATAAACTGGCTTAACCAAGATATTAAACTACGATAGAAAACTTTGTATATAGGGTACACAATGAAACTCTTGCAATTTTCCAAAATTGTAGGTTTTTGCCTGTCATATTAGGATGATCTATGGACAAATTGGAAGAAACGGTTTTAGGTGTTTTTTGATATATCTGATATTTCTAGAAATACAATTTTGTTCCTTAAAAAAGGAGTAACACTTTTACACATCGATCTATCACTCCTTAGCGAGCAGCGAGAACAAAGTTTTTTTTTACTAGAAATCGATTCAACAGACATGCCCTTAACCTCCCCAAAATATCCACAATTATATTTATATTTAGCTGATTAATCGAAAGATTTAAATTGCAGACATTGCTTATTTCTATAAGCAGGCCTTGTTATATTTTCGAAAACTTTCACGGTATGTCATTACTGAGTACCGTGTGGGTTGCTCTGTTGAAATAAATTAAATACTGAACAATTGTTTTGCTTGTACTTGATAATATAATTGACAATGATATTTTTATAAATATAATTTGTGGAAAATGGTATAATGACAAAGGTTGTTTGTGTCATCCTCTATAAACCTATTTACTTTTACAAATTTTTATACGTACCTATTATTAATTGCAAATAGTACACTGAAAAACCGACAAAAACGTTTCAAAAAATTTTTTTTTAAGGTACAACCACATGGGACCTTCACAGAATAATAGATTAGGCCCTTGGCCATCTAAAATGGCCAATTACAACATTTTTTGGGAGGTCCAACTTTTTTTATTATGAAAAATGTCATAAATCTGTCAAAATTAATTTTTCGTACTTTTTCACACATCCCTCACGATATCTCCGGAACCAATTGAGATAATCAAGTTTTTTTTTTTTTTAGTCGATAAAGGAAACGTGAGCGGAGGTGACTGAATTAATTTAGTCTTTATGGAAAACCTAGTTTTTTATAAAATTAGATAATACTTTAACATTTATTTTTCTTGCAGTATTTTTTTTCAGTAAGCGTAAAACTTTTCTGTTTTAAGGAATTTTGCCACAGTATATGCATACGGAATAAAATTAACACATCAAGGAAGTTTTTAAAAAAAAACGCAATACTCTACGACTTATACGTTTCAAGTTATTGTTATTTGAAATTAAGTTTCTGCGGGCAGGATATTTCCCCCGGTTCTACTGTGCTTTAATCAGTGTGTTATGCGTGTTGTGGGTGCATATTATAAAGTATTATTTTTGACATATCTTTAATATAAATTTTATTTTCATAAGCACTTAGGTTTTACTTATCATTATTTACATTGCACATTATTTAAAATCCATTATATTTATACATTAAAACCTAAAATTGAATTAAAAAAAATACGAAATAATTATTTATTTTAAAATATAAATTTAAAACTTGTTATAAAAATATTTTAAAAATCGTCAACGTCGGTATCTAAAAATATCTAGACAGTTCCTTGGTTGCAGCAGTTTGCATATTTGCACTCACTGCAGCATTTCAAACCTTGAGCAAAACAAGTACATCTGTTGTTACAGACCCTGTCGGAATATCTTATTGACAAACTTTGCCTTACAATATGGGGCACAGATTCTTGACTAGAAAAAGTTGCCTTCCAAACATTTTCTTCAAATGTCCAACCGTATCGAGTTGGATCTTCCATCTGCATGTATTGTATATGGCTATTGTACTAAATTTCTAATTGATATAGACATCTGGCTCCGTGGTCTTGAGGTAATGTACTTGCCTCAAAACTTCGGGGTCCCGGGTTCGATTCCCGGTCGAGGAATTGGGATTTTTCTGTGAGAGAGATTAATCGTAGTATACTCGGACATTGGGTGTGTGTCAATTGTCTCTAAATGTGTAGCCCTCTCCCACACAAGGTCATTCCAGACCTTCAGGGATAAAGAGGGTTGTAATTTCATGTGGTGTTATTATTATTATATTATTATACCTAAAAAGAAAATAATTACATGTAGGTGTTTTGTTTCTTTTTTAATAGGTATGGGCGATCTAGAAAAATAATTATTACCTTTTTAAATGTTGTCTAAAAGCATGGTCAGTAGGAGGCAGTTCAGAAGCTGGCCGATTTGTACTTGTTGTTAAGTCCCATCGCAGTTCATTTAGGGATTTTATATTTTTGTTTTTATTCTTATATAAATAAAGCGTATATTTTACCCCCTAATTCCATCGCTTTATCCTCTGACAGAAAAGGAAGGTTTTCTAAATCTTTTAAGTTATTTAAATTTTTATATAAAACATCGAATGCCGTTTTCTTCCCTATTTTATACATGGCATTAGTTGTATCACAACCAGTTAGGCAATGAATCGTTAATACTTTCTTGCAAATTTCCTCTCCTAAATTTGCCACAATATTGTTAATTGACAAAAAATGTATATTCTTAGTATGTCCTAATTGTATAAATATATTCCTTTGGGACATATCTGGTGTTTCACAGTAATAATGTGAAAGCAAAATCAGGACATCAGTATCAACAGATTTTACCAGAATTGTATTACCTGATTTTAATTTTGATAACATAAAATAAACATTCCATTGTTAAGCATTCAATAATATGTAAAAACTCAATAAAAACAATACTCATTCGCATTCACATTACACAAAGAAAAGTTTGTTTCTAATTGACAATGTATGTATAATATAAGATTACTTGTATTGAATAGTCTACACTGTACACACTTGAGTGGCGCCGCAGTGAGGCGCATCTAGGATCGAAAAACTCGTAACTTTAAAAAACAAAATCTCGAAAACTATAAGTCGTAGAGAACTCACTTTTTTTTTAAAAACTTCCTTGAAGTGTAAGCTTTATTTCATACACATATGGTATGACAAAATTCCTTAAAATAAAAAAAGTTTCTCGCTTACCGAAAAAAAATGCAGCAAGGAAAGTAAACGTTCCAGTTTTACCTAGTTTTACAAAAAAATAAAATTTTCCATAAAAACGAAATTAAAGCAGTGACCTTCGCCCATATTTCCTTTATCAATTAAAAAAAAATACCTATAATTATCTCGATTAGTTCCGGAGATATCATGAGGGATGTGTGAAAAAGTAAGAAAAATTAATTTTGACAAATTTATGACATTCTTCGTAATAAAAAAAGTTTGACCTCCAAAAAAAATGTTGTAATTGGCCATTATAGATGGCCAAGGACCTAGGCTATCATGCTGTGAAGGTCCCAAGTGGTTGTACCTTAAAAAAATTTTTTTCAAGAAGGAAGCTATTTTTTCCCCGTTTTACGGTGCACTAAAAGGCAAGAAAAATTAACAGAAATCGTATAAGTAAAAATTAAGTTTTCATTAATATTTTGATTCACCCTGTATAAATCCTCATTAAATTTCAGCCATAAGCATCCTGGTAGTGAAATACTAATATCAAAATTTTCGAAATTTTAAAGCTGTTATTTTTTCTGTAATTTACGGTTATACACAAAAATCGTATCATCAATAATAATGGAGTTCACGCAAAACTAAAGAAACCGCTTCGGCAATTTTCTCCAACTTTTGGTACAGACAATTGAAAAAAAAAATTAAATTTAAAAATGCGTTAGCACGGTTTCGTGAAGACATCATCGAGTTGAAAAGAAGAAGAAGAAAATTAACAATGACAGATACTGATTTTTTACGAGTAACCTGCATCTTTATTTCAGAAATGCAGCTATTTTGTTTTCAAAGGTAACTAGGTTTAATAAGATCATTAACGATATTTTAATATCAAAATCCAAATATCTTAAAAACTTTTTAAGATAACATGACATGCATTGTATTTTAGTAATCACAAAAACAAAAATAAATGTCATATTATTTCTTAAACGTGATGTGCAATAAATTGTTTTTTTGATTCCAAATTTGGATTGTATGAAAAAAATTAGTAAATGAAGGTCGTTCTTCACACCTTTTTGATAAAATATAATAAGTCATTCCAAAAAGGAACATTTTCGCATGATAACCCTGTCCATACATATATTTTACTTTTTGCTTTTACAGTTGACATAATTTTCAGTTAGATAGAAATCATGAACCGATGAATTTATGCTTTATAGAATAAAATTATGTTTAATAATTTTATCTTTCTAATGCTGACCTCGAAGTTCACCTAAAATGGATATCTTTCTTAATATAACTTGTTTGTTAAATTTTGGTATGATTCATACATGATGTGAATATATGGTTCACCATATCACGTATTTATCACAATTTCCAGTCATTTTAAAAAAGTAAATATAAAAGCCGAGATTAAAACAGTTTTAATCAACAGTAAATGTAGACAACTTAAATTAGGTTTTGTCAATCAAAGCTGCCTTTATTATTAACTTCCACGATGTATGTATATTTTTGTGTAGTGATAATGTAATAGAGGATTCCTCGGTCAGAAGGTGATAATTAAATCACAGTTACAGTAAACTGCACATTACGTTATAATAAACTTTGTACACCTACAATAGCGATTGGTTGTTTATATGGAAGGATATTTAACTCTCCCTTGGTTTATGTATGTTTGCAGTCAGAACAGTTTGTGAAAAAAATTGTGTACCTATAATAAATAAAAATGCCAGAACCCAGTGCAAAAATTTACTCTTTATGTACAAGTCGAAATACATATAGGTATACTAAATATATACAGGGTGGATCATCTAAGAGAGCACACGGTTTAGTTATTAACAAATTAAAAAAAATTAAAACTACAGGTGTATTTTTTCTAAATGTAAGCAATTATCGTAGTGGTTCCCCGATGTCGGTGATGTTATGACGTTATGGTAAAAAAAAAATCGTTAAAAAAAATTAACACCCTGTGTACTTTTACACAATATAATATGGTATTGTTTTATTTAATTTACTTTAGCACTTCAAATTTGGAGAAAATTCAGTTCGATCAATAAAAATGTGTGACCTACCCTGTATTTCATTTCCGTTGTCTTTAATTATGTTTTCCTAATCCAGCAATATAATACGCTACACTACACACTTAGTCCCAACACTTAGTCTAAAAATTTGTTATAACTTATTACTAAGGTCCGCGAGTAAATATGTACATTCAATGTGTTTATTGCTCCTGTTATTTTAGATAGTACAAAATCGCCTATTAAAATGTAATATATCATTTATCATACCTTTATACTGTGTATTATCAGCGCAGTGTCCTTGGATCAGCCCCCTGATTTTTACGTCGTGCAGTATTTACTCGCGAACCTTACTTATTAATTACATAAAAGGGTAATACTAATAATCCATTATATTATTACTCTCTACTTCCAGAGTGAATTTAACGGATGGTTCTTTATCATTAATGTTGTCTAAAAAATTATGTAATAGTTATTACATAATTTTTTAGAAAACACTAACCATCTGTATCCATTAAATTCACTTTGGAAGTAGAGAATAATAATACGAGTAATCGGTTAAAAAAATTGATAACACATTTGAAACCGGTGTATAGAGAAAATAACTCATTCTAATAGATCTTTAAATTTTAAATCTAAACAGGCAATTAATGTTAAAAGTGGTGTGATATGTTTGTATGACAGGGCAAAAATAATTTCATCTAATGATCAAATATTAAATGAGAAAAAATTATTAAAGAGGTTTTAATAAATAATGAATATCCTAAGCTTTTTGTTGATAGAACTACATAGGTAGTAAATATTGAGAATTCTTATGTATAGGGTCATCACGCGAAAATGTCCTTTTTTGAATTACTTGGTTATTTTTGAAGTTATCAAAAAGGTGTAAAGACTTTTTATTAACTATTTTTTTCACAGAATCCAAATTTTGATTCAGAAAAACAATTGTACATCGCGTTTAAGAAATATGACATCCTATTTTGTGTTTTTAAATAGAAAAGACTATATTTTAAAATAATTAGAGACTTTTCATTATTCTTATTAATAAAATTCTATACATGTAATGTTATCTCAAAAAGTTTTTGAGATATTTGGATTTTGGTATTAAAATATCGTTAATGATTTTGTTAAACGTCGTTGCATTTGAAAACAAATTAGCTGTATGTCTGAAATAAAGACGCAGTTTACACGGCAAAGTAATGTGCCTCAAAAATCAGTATCTGTTATGGTTAATTCTTCTTCTTCTTTTCATAGACAACTACATTTAACAAAATCATTAACGATATCTTAATACTAAATTTCAAATATCCCAAAAACTTTTGAGATAACATAACACATGTTGGTATTTTTGAAAACAGGAAAATGAGGAAAATCTAAATATTTAAAAATATAAAGGGTATTCCATTTAAAAAAACGAAGATGTCATCTTTCTTAAACGCGATGCGGAATTGTTTTTTTGTTTCAAAATTTAGATTATGTGAAAAAAACTTGGTTATTTTTGAAGTTTTCAAAAGGTTAAGACCTTTATTAACTAATAAAGGTCTTAACCTTTTTGAAAACTTCAAAAATAACCAAGTTTTTCAAAAAAAGGACATTTTCCCGTTATGACCCTGTACAAGGTTCATCTGAAAAACTACATCGTGTTAGAGATAATAAATTTAATTTTAGGGCGGTGTTTCAAACGAGTAATACTCCTTTGAGATTCATTTTTAACAAAAACAAAACTGTATTTAAAGTATTCCGTGTGAGTGTAATAAACATTATTATGTGGGAGAATCATCCACCTAACCTTACGTTGAGAGCAATATAGGTTAGAACATAAAAATTATATTAGGAAGGGTGAAATTGAAAATATCGATAATTTGCGGACATTCCTGGGAAAATGGATATAGAATAAACTGGGATTCGGCAAACATTTTAACGAAATGAGCGGAGCAAAAAAGAAACAATATGGAATTGGCAATATTTTTGAATGTGAAAAACGAAAAATGTTTATCCAATTGCTCTGTAGATTTTGGTACAACGTGGTTACCATATTATATTATATACTCGTCAACAAATAATGTATGTAGGTATCAAGTTTCACGCTTTACATATCTACAAAAAAGATAAATACATAACTTTGAAAAGGAAACAAATTCGTTTCCAAAACGTTAGGGAACCCATCTTTTGACGTAAAGTTTCAAGGGCAGAGGTGTATTTTCCCAGTATTATACTGCGTATTAACTGTATTTTTTAGAATTATTCATGTGTTAGTAAGACCCAAAAAAAAATACAATATGTATGCGTGTTATTTGTAATTCATCCCTATCACATTTGTAATAATGACAAAGATCATTTAATAAACTTACATAATTTAAGTAACTCCTGTCATAGTAACATGTTGACCACATTTTAGTATTCGGGGTCGACCACGTTCAACTGCAGCTTTTATTTGTTAGTACTAAACCGAAAAAAAAAACACGAAATATTGCTTTAATTATTTAGAAACATGTAAAAAACTGAACAATATCATGAAACGTTTTGTCTTCAAATATCGTTTGAAAATACTATGACCAAGATAAATCTTTATATTTCACATTTAATTAATTATACGTAATTTTCTATGGGTGTGACACCACACTAATTACGTATCATTAAGTAAATAATTTCCTTATTTTTTCATGCCATGAACATACGAGTATTATACGTTTCATATATCATTTTTATTTAAATGATAAAAATAGATGAGATGACTGACGGTACGCAGCCTGTTGACCTTTCACACATGCAATTAAAGCTAATAAAGACGTGTGCATTGCCGATATGTCACCTCCCTCGTCCCTTCTACGTTCATTACCGTCGAATAAGGTCTAAAATGAACGAAGAGTTCAGTAACCCCTATACAGGGTGTTCCAATAGTGCGGAAAAGTCCAACATCGACTGCATTAAAAGACTTTGGAAAATTATTTTTATGGGAAATGGTATAGCGCACATTTTTAAAATATTTTGAAATATACAGGGTGAATGACTACAACGGAGTATCTTCGAAGTCATTTTTGTTTATGTAGGGTGGCCCATACCCTACATATTTTTACATTTTTGTATTTAGTGTAAAATTACCTTTCCAACGACCTCCAGATTTTTTGTATTTGAAGTGGTGTTGCATGTTGAGTTATTCAAAAAATATGATCATTTTGGTCGGAACAAGGTTTTACAAATTAATTCGCTGTGTGTGTATTCTATTAAGATTTATTTGCAATTATGTAGACCAGGAATGTGCTTCAATGACACAACCAAAAAAATATTGATTATTATTATTCAGGGTATCTTTCACACTTACTAGCAATTTCAAAGTGTATTTTCTCAATTTTTTCAAATGGAATACCCTGTATATTATGTATTTTTGAATTGGCACGTTAATTCTCTACAATTTTTGTGAATGCCCCATACTTAAAAATCGATATTTCCAGAGATATTTTTACTTTCTCATTAAAAACCTTTAAATCATTATACTTTTTATTTCTAACGGATCTACAGTCCAGCCGATGAAAGAATACCCGCGAAAGGGAGAGTATTGCCGATAAGTTGCCAACTTTCTGCGAAATCATTTACTAGAAGTATAATATCTCTCCCAATGAGTAGGTGCGGATTTAAACGATCACAAAAATTTGCCGTGCACTAATTCATTTATTTCATTTACGCATAATAGTGAATGAAATGCAGAAATCACATTCTTTCTGTGGGTCTTCTTTCCCCGACGAGACAGTAGTAACCATGATTTTGACATAAAGTAAGAGTAATGGAAAGTAATATCAGTTTTTTTTCTGGGTGCGTCATGGTTACCTCAGTAGTATTTTTTTCATATTTTAATTATTATCACGTTTGAGTTTATCTCAAAATTTGTAAATAACCGTTTAATATTAAAAAAAAGTTTACATAAATAATAGAAACGGAAAAATATGGTATCAGGTAATAAAAAAATTGGCACTATTTTAAAAATTTAGTTCCAAGGTCTTAGTAAGAATATCGTACAACTTTTGCTCTAATTTAACCGTTGTTGTAACTCCCAAGATAAGCGAGATCTCTATGTTGGAAGAATTTTATATTTCAAAATATTTTAAAATGTCCATAAAAAAAATAATTTTTTCTGCAATCGCTCAAGAATGTCTACTTTCTCGGCGCAATTTCTGATCCCAAAATACGATATTCTAGTATTTTAGTCCGTTGCTAAGCAACCAACATAAAACAGTACGAGAAATTTACTTTTCCGCCCTAAGCCGGGAAAATAACTCGCGTACAGGTTTTTTATATATAAAATATATAGTCAGTAAATAAATACACGTAGACAAACCAACTCACATTAAACATGTATTTTTTAGTAAAAAAATACAACATTAAATTTAAAGTAACATTTTTTTGCAATTGCTCCTAACTGGTGGTGTCCCAAACATCTGGACATCATCATCACTGTCCATTTTAAATATTTTTTAATATTTTTTTAGCACTTACAAGTATTAAAGCGAAATAGGCACTGAATCTGACTTTTATCACAACAATAAATAAACAGTGATTGTCAAGGAAACGATTTCATAAGCAATTAGATTGTATTGAAAAAAATGTTATGCATTAATAAAAATTCCTTAATTTATAATAATATTGTATGCGGTGGGGGAAGAAGTTGCGTAATTAGTGGACTATTCAAGCTGTCGTAACAAATCTCAAAAAAATTTTTTTTTGAGTTATTTCGAAAAAAAGTAAATTTTTGGAATTCCGTTCCGGACACGAAACGTCGAGGAAGAAAATTGGCATTGTTACGTTAAAGCTTATCATAAATTGCAATAAAGTAGTATTTTTAGTTTTTTCCTATTTCTGATAATAACGTGAGAAAAAAATTAAAACAAAATTCCAAAAATGTTCCTCTTTTTCTGAAATAACTCAAAAACGAAAAATTTTGAGATTTGTTAAAACCATTTGAATAGTCCCCTAATTTTTTTCCCATTTAACCGAATCCGTATCTATTACTATGTCCAAGATCCCCATGCTGTGCAATTTTATATTGACACACTGTATACCAATTTATACCAATGATAACTATAACAGTATAAAACAAAATAATTTTTTAACAGCATACCTGAAAGGCAAAATTTGTCGTAGAGAATTATGTGGAATATTTTTACTGTAACATCAAAATATTTAGTTTTTTATCACTCATTTGACGTCGGCCTATTTCCGTTACCAAGGCTAATCATCGACGTCAGGACATGCGCTCGCCCGTGCTCGTGTGAACAATTGACTAACCTAAAAATTTCGCCGAAACCCCATTTCGTCGTGGATAGGGATCGTTGACATGCTCACATCTCAGATATACGGAACCCACAGTTTTCCATTCCTTTCACCAGATGGTGACGATAGTGGTTAGTTACTCTTTGTTAGCAGATAGTATCATAGTTTTTTATAAATCGTCTAATGCTTTGACCATTTCATTTCCATAACTATATATGGGATAGTTAGTCCTGAAATGATATATTAAACTGCGGCTACTTTTCCTGGGTCAAAGATGCAAAGGGAGGTCTGTGCGCAAAATATATTATCTATTTGTCAGGCGAAATGTTTCAGGTAATATCTTTTTTCGGCAACGGTCCGGAAAATAACCACTTCACGGACACTTTTCCTTTGAGAGAGTAGCTCTTTTATGGCCTAGTCCGGGAAGAATGTATTTCCCCGACTAGGCCGTAAAAGAGCTACTTTCCCGAAGGAAAAGTTTCCGGAAGTAGTTGCGATATAGAAAACATGCCATATGAAATATTTGAAGCTGTAACT
Source organism: Rhamnusium bicolor (assembly GCA_029963845.1). Classification (NCBI taxonomy): domain Eukaryota; kingdom Metazoa; phylum Arthropoda; class Insecta; order Coleoptera; family Cerambycidae; genus Rhamnusium; species Rhamnusium bicolor. Next base: position 422,924 of record JANEYF010003357.1, on the reverse strand, counting down.
CAGGCTACCATGCAGTTATTGCCCAACAAAACAGAGGTATCAGTATATAGCAAGTTTCTTAATCTGTGGTATTAGTTTACAATATAAACGATTTAACTAGTTGTAACTTTTTTTTTTTTTCGAGACGGTTGCCGAAAAAATAATGTACGAAACTCATCCGGAAAGTGTTTTTTCTGGACTCGCAGACCTCCGGCACTTGCCTACGGCTCGCGCTGGAATCTTGTCTACTAGTCCAGAAAAATATCACTTTCTGGACTTGTTACATAAATAACTATATTATACTAGTATTTACTAATTCTTTTATTACGAGGATTTTTGAAATCTGGATAATCTGGTAGTTCGGAAAGTAATTGAAGAGATGGACGGATAAAGGTGTTAATTGGCAAATTGCTAATTTGTCATCAGAAAAACATTTTTCCCAACCTTTATTCACACGGAGTTATGTTGTTGCTTAGCTCTTTTATCCATTTGGTATCCAAGTATCTAGTCATAGAAACGTAACGAAACATTGGTGATAAGTTGTAACATCACGGCACCTTTATTGAATAGGATACTTCAATTTTTTAAACAACGTCAGTTAACACCTTCAATTATACTTTGGTAAAAAAATTTATTATATTTTCGACTATAATCTGCTTCATAGAAAGGGCAGGTATTGCCGAATCAAAATGGAAAAATTGGACCACAAGCTTGGGGGTCCCAAAACGTGAGGTATGTCGAAATCTCGTTTTTTTTTTTTTCTAAAGCGATTGTGGTTAGTTTTAATTCCCTCTTTAAACGAGAAGTTGACTGTTCGAGGAAGTGTAGAAAATAATTGCTCGGGCTCAAATACGTTTCAAATGCGTTGAACCCAAATACCGAAAGATAATCTGACTGTATGTATGTATCTATATATTAGGTGTCAATTTGAAAATTTTCCATCCCAATTATCTAGGGAACAGAGAAAAATATTCAATAGTGGTTTTAACCTTGGGATCAAAGTATAGTAATTGGTGTAGCATGAAGATTAACAAAAGAGAAACACTGAGGTCTACAGCCACCCCCACTTTAGAATCTTAAACAGCACCCTACCTAGTACGATATATCAAATGAAAGTCCTTTTAAACTATCTTTCTACAATAATTTAATTTAATTTCATCAAATACTCTGCGTAGTTTAGTAAAAACTGATTTTTCGAAATTTATAAAAAAAAATACTGCAAAACCTGCTAATTTTATCCTTTTAATTAGAATTCGAATAACCATTGCCACATTTTAAAAAACCCATTTTACAGGGTATTGTTGAAAAAAATTCAGACAACCAACACATTTTATTTATAATATTTATTTTATTATTCATAAATTATAGCAAGTGTTCAAAATGTTATTCATTATTTTTCAAAGAGTAATACTGGGTGCCCGGAAATAACGTTCGAATATTTCGGTGGGTGGTTCTACACCCAAAAATATGAAAAAAAGTTCATATGAATGGGGACCCGGAAATGCTTCCTAACGGAGCTACGCCTCACCAAAGATGGGATAAAAAAATTGTTTTTCCTGATTTTTAAAAAACTCCTGCTGCTAGAGCGATGAAATTTCGTACATGTGGTAAATTTCATCGCTTTTTTATGTTAATTTACCTATCTACATACAGGTCGTTTAAAATATCTAACGTTTAGAAGCTGTAAAAATTAAATTTTATGTTTAAGCTATAGCCTGATAACGCCACACCATTTATTACTGTAAGTAGTGGTGGCTGAAGGTGAGGGGATTGCGCTTTTGTTGATCTTCATACTATAGTAATTACTCCCCCTTGATCCCATGTTAACATAAAAACCGTTTTTCAATGTCTTTCTCTGTTCCCAACATAATTAGGATGAAATCTTTTCAAATTTCTTTTTTCGTATTTATTTTTTCTGATTTTGGTAAATACATAAAATAGTAGGAAATCGTCTCTCTTTTGAACTAACTGGTATAACAGTATAAAATTATGTTAAACTTCAGAGTAAAACGTTGCTATTTTTTAAGCACAAAAAATACAGTTAATACAAACTGTTCAAATTGTACAATATACAGAGGGCGATTCCTAAGAGTCGAATAACCTTTTATAATTTAAATAAATTATTCTATATTATCTAAGTAAAATACAAGTCAAATAATATTCGTCGTCAGTAATGTCCGACTGCAGCATTGACTCATCTGCATCTGTGTTGTCTCAAAAGCAATTCAGCAGTAGTAACAAAAGCAGCATTCCTAGTATTGACATTGTAAATCAGACGAGCTTTTAAAAATATGTAAATAATTTTCAATTTTTACTGGTTTACAGCATGGACAGTTTTATATAATTTTTTGAGTTTTTCCAAACAAATGTAAAGAGTTTTAAAGCTATTTAAAATGCTTAACAGAAATACATACAAATAAAAACATTTTCATCAGATTTCTATTTTGTAACATTTTGCAACGATAAAATCTGTTTCTTGCATCTACCGATATACATCATTTAATATAAACATAACAACTGATAATACATATAATTATAAGAGACATTGACATTCCAGACAAATTACCAGTGCCACAAATGTTTATACTATGATTTTGTTGATTCTGTGCGGATCACTGACTTCAATAGAATTGTAATAGTTGTTAAAACCACTTAGATTGCTGATAATAATTTTATATTGCATACAGTAGATGTAACAACGTACACTTATCTTTATTTAATGAAATTAAGAAAAATTTATTCCGACATTTAATTGCGAATCTATAAACCTATGTATACGTAAGCACTTTGGTTTCTTGACTTTGACTTCGATGAAAATACTTTATTATGTACATACATATATTATGTCGATGATGTAGCGCACACATGTAAGTGCATTTTTGGACAAAAATAAGTTAATTACACTAAACAACAATTTCAAATGTTTGCACTTTAGTGTATTTGTATAATTCATTTTTGCCCAAAATGTAATTACCACGTGTGGGCTACAACATCGATGCACAATGTACATACATACATATATATACGTTATTTTAGATGGTCATATACTGATAGTGATAATATTATGCTGTATAGTAGAAAAAATTCTTTATTTTACAATGCTGCAAAATTTCATATTACGTAGCTGTTTCTAAAGGTTGTCCCGTTTTTTGCTTGAGAACACCGATGTCATTTCAAATGATGCATCCTAAAATAATTTAGGATTTATCATTCAAAAATTTAGTTAAATACTAAAATATAAAAATATATTTTTGTATTTTACTAAATTTTGGTATAACTATTTGTGTCAGTATTTTAAAAATTTTGTTTATATTTTAGAAAACAGCTATTCTTTCAAAATAAATAATTTGGCATTCCTATTATATGTGCCAAAAGAATTAATTATATTGGTCATTTCCATAAAATCCTCTCGAAGTAAATTACGATTTAAACACATTTTACTGAATATCTGTCCTGTTTCATCGACCATATATGTAATTATTCCTGTATTTTTTTAGAATTTAGACCTGGAGTACAGTAGCATCCCGAGGGAAAGCATTGAAATATTTATTACTGGTGGCCAAGAATTAAACTTTGGGACAAAAACTTTTAATTCACTGCCCGGTTTATCACTACTCTGGATTGATGGAACCAAAAAAATTGTGATGGAGAAGAAATCATTTTTTAATATTAACTCTTCTAGTCTGTTAATTAAAATACGAAACTGTGATGAACTAATAATTAAGACTGGTGCATTCGATAATGTTCAGGTAAGTAGTTTTAACATGATTGTGGTAGTCTTTTTTTTTTTAATTACATTAATGTAGGAAGTATACAAATTATTTACAATAGATAAAAAAACTGAAGGAATTATAAATATCTATTCATTTGTGCAGGATTGAGTTAGTTTAATCATTATATTGTTAAACAACCAATGATTTAATCTTAAGCTTGAGCAATATGACTTTTGATATTTTTCTTAATCATAATTTTGTAAACGTCCAATGATTTAATCTTAAGCATGAGCAAGATGATCTGATATTTTTTTAATCAAGAACGTCTTTAGTATCGTATACATAATGGAGTGGTCCGAATTGTATCTTCGGTAATTTGGGAATCAACAGAAAATGTGAAAATATGTGTTTTCACAATAAACCTATGTCGAAAATTCAATCGTTTCAGAAATACAGGACAATGAAGTTACATATATTTTTTTTATCCCGAACTAAATTAAGTTATTTTATTGAAATTTGGTGAGCATAATATGTTCCTCAATAAGTACCATGCTTAATTGTCACTTTCATTTTCCTACTTAAACCAGAGGCGTAACCACGGGGATGTGATTTCCTCTAAAAAAAGGTACGCCAATGACCAAAATAATTTACGAGTAAAAAGTTCTCTTGTAATTTTTCCGTAAACCGTACCGTTTTACAGTTAAAACTTCATTTAGCATTCCTTGCAAATAGACCACATTAGTTGTGACGTCATATAATTAATAATAATTATGCAATCTACGTGAAAGAGTCATGACACAACGATTGCCTATTACTGGAACCCGACCCTTATGCCCATAAATATAAAGGCGACATTTTTGACAGAAGCAGCACAGAATTTAATTTTTTTCTCCATTGAAAGAAGGAATATTTAAGAACTTTTACTTACCATCCACCATGCACAAAATATGTTAGAATATATTATCGACATCACGAAAGAGTACCGTTACGTCATCGTTATAATTCATATGAATCAAATCAGCATTGCGTTAATCAAATTAATTCATTCATTCATGTTGAAATAACGTCCAGATATAAACAAACTTTACTCGTTGATAGGTGAAAAAGTAAAATCATAACCTACAATATTTTCGCTAAATGATATAACAATTTCGTCAGTCTTTAAATCTGAACTAATTTTATGTTTTTATATAATTGGGCAAAATGCAGATTGCTTGTAGATATTAACAATTACATTTAAATTAATTAACATCATTAATAATAAAAAAAACTATCTGATAGTGTTTTTCTAGAAAAAGGTTTTGTATGTGTTTTAAGAATTATTATCATTACACATTGAAACATACCTTTTGTCTTGAAGATTAACTATCGTTAGTTCTGAAAAGATTTGTTTTTCATATACAAAAACAATAAAATACAGAAAACGGTAACAATCAAACTCAAAAATAAACAAATCCAAATTTGACAGTTGACATGCAAAAACAGGAAACTATAAAACATGTGACAACGACGCTAGTCAAAATCGTTCGATCAGATTGATCGATATTATTCTCGCTTGTTACTGAGTCGTACGAAATCAGGCCTTCTCTTTCTTTTTCGTCTAGGAAGTTAGGTTTTCGTATTATAACACGTCAATAACGTTAGTCTGAGATATTAAGAGGCACACATAATGGACTTCCTTGTGCTGTCTCTCTCGTTTTATTATTTTGTAAACAAAGAACTCTTGAACAGC
>JANEYF010003357.1:277500-412500 GCA_029963845.1 Rhamnusium bicolor | reverse complement strand
TGAAATTATGGACACAAATTTTGTAACCATAGAGCAAGGCGCTTTCAGTAAATTGCACAATAGTACATTTAAGGATATTAGAGAGATGACGTTATCTGAGGGTTCATTTGATTTTAAAAACCAAGGAAATATTGGAAGTCATGGACCTGTCACTATAGTAAGTAGTATTTGGATAATATAATTAATATAACATATTATTTATAACTCTTAAGGCTTGCGTTTACGACGCCGCGGTTATACTATTTCGCATACAACTGTGCCTGCGTCTAGTATAACTTCAGTGTTTGCTGCAGTAATAAAAAATATTATGTTTATCTATGCGTGTAATGCAGAAAACTTCAGAAACTGAAATGGTGTTAATCGAGTTTGTCTAAAATACATAATTTTAGTATTTTGTGGCCGATCCGCAATGTAATATATAATTAATCTAGTCAGTTGTCGTTACTCATCTTTTCGTTATTAGTGCAAAGTGCGATATACAGTATTGGAAAGAGTTTACTTAGAGTGCCTGCTTTGTATGTGTGTGCATAAAGGATAAAAATAGCAGTCATGTATACGCCACCAGTCCTCAGTCATCATCACATCCCTTCCCTTTCTACACTAAGTTTATTGTAGATAGAACAAACAACAGTGTTGCCAGATGCCTGGTAATTACCAAAATCTACAATTTGGAAGTTTAACTGGTAGTTAATGGAGCCTCTAATAATGGCATAATCTACGATAATTTTTTGGCAACGTCACTTTTTTTTATAAAATTATTTACACCTTGAGAAATAACTAAAATCGTTTCATGTAAAGTGCATAATACGAAATGAATACTGTTCCATTTTACTAACTGCGGTGAACATTTGGCGACATCTAGTTAGTAGTAGAGCGGCATACGAGATTTTGTTCATGCAGCTACGTTCATTTATTTTATAATTATAAAATAAATGCTACACTACACGAAAAATGAGAGCTCTACCCCTCTTTCTGCAATGAGTGCAGACTGCACGCAGTGCTACATGTGGACGCATTTTTTCAAAGGTTAACGTAATTTAATCAAAACCAAAAAGATCAAACCTATAACCAAAAATCAATTAATGACGAACATAGTAAATGGTATTTTATTAAGTTCTGAATGCGTGAAATAATCATAAAATTCCATAGATGACAATATAATTTCTGAAGTCGAACTTGACAGCCAATTGTTATTATTTGAAAAGTTTCTATTCAATATACTTACTTGTAACTGTTTTACTTTTGTTTATTTATTTTTTTATAATAAAGTTTTTAAATATTTGCGTATTATTTGAAATATCTGGTAATTTTTCCTAAAATCTGGTAATTTCATTGTTACTTTCTGATAAGCACACTTTCGCAATCTGGCGACGTGGTGAACTGCTCTCACGTTGCTGTTGTCTGATTTTTTTTGATTATTGCGTCAGCCGTTGGCGTGGTAAGTTAAACTGGCATTTCTCTTTAAGTTAAAAATGTATGTTTATACAACTGAAGAAAAAGTGCAAATGATCAAGTGGTATTACGGCGGTAATACTGCTGAGGGACTTATCGCCTATCGGGCGATTCATTTTTACATTTGAAAGCCGTCCTGCCCCGACGGTTCAAACTGTATTAAACATCATTCATAAGTTTGAGTCTGTGGGATGTGCGACAAATTGCAGAAAATGTTCATTTAAATGACGAAGACGAGCCTACGGTTTACTTAAGGGTAGATCGGGAAAGGTGGGAAACTGATGTCTGTAGTTTCGTCGAGGTAAATGCACCTTGTTCGAGTAGACAAATCTCGCAAGAAGTTGGTGTACAAGAGCGAACAGTGCGGAATATTATGAAAAGAAATAAGTACCACTGCTACAAAATTATGTCTATCCAAGAAATTTTTCCTGAAGACCGTACGAAACGAATAGATTTTTGTGAAACCATGATGGAAAAGGTTAATGAAAACGAAAATTTCATCAAGAATATTTTATTCGCTGATGAAACATCTTTTTCCATACGTAGCCGGCATAATCCTTCTGTAGTTCGATATTGGTCCAGGAAAAATAAACATTTGAGTGTGCCATTACGTACTCAATATCCACAAAAAGTAAATGTTTGGGCTGGCATTTTAGGTGATCATGTCATTGGTCCTATTTTCATTGACGGTAACTTAAATGCCGACCAATATTTAAACATTTTGCAGCATCAGATTATTCTGGCTGTTCAAGCTCTTGACGTCAACTTCGGGGAGATTTGGTAACAGCAAGACGGCTGTCCTGCTCATAATGCAAGAAGGGTGCAAGAGTTTTTAGATAACACTTTTCCCGACCGTCATATAAGTGGAAGAGGCACAATAAAATGGCCAAGATCCCCCGACTTGGCGCCTAATGATTTTTTTTTGTGGGGATATGCAACATCGCAAATTTATAAACATGAACACGAGCGAGCGCGTGACTTGCAAGAGTTATGTGCTAAAATTGTTGCCATCCTACAGAGTGTGACTCCTGACATGCTTTTAAATGAATTTTATCATCGATTAGGGTATTGCCAGGCGCAACAGGGCGACATTTTTTGAGCCCCTTATAAAGTAACATTTAGAAAAAATTGTTTTGTTTCATTTTTAATACGTTTTTTAAATCTATTTCATTTTAGAATATTTTATTTTATTTTCGTTAGAATATTTATTAATTTATTTTTATTTAATAGCAGAATGCCAGTTTACTTTCACGCCAAATGGCCCAAAATTTCTCAAAGAATTACCACTGAGTTTTTTTATGCATTTTAAAAACAATTATTATGCATCAAATAACTAGAAATTCTCGAAATAAAGAAGGATACATAGTTATTTACAGAAATAACAACTATACCCCACAACATTTTGAAATTTACTAACCAAAACATTACCAACAACGTCATCGGCTATTATACCTGATCTGATGAAGGGCGGGCCATCGCAGCGCATGACCTAAAGATGAATAATTTATTGGAAGTACTTTCCCCGCTACTAATTACGCATACCAATGGTCGTGCTCGCAACTTTACTTCACAAAGACAACGTACAATAAGGTAACGTTGATACACAAATCGTTTTCTCTCCCATGCATGACTGCTATTTTTATCCTTTATGCACACACACAAACAGGCACTCAAATTAAACTTTTTCCAATACTGTATATGCGTTCATGTCTATGAAATAGGTATTGTTTGTATTTCGGATTTTTGTTATTGATAAAGACTTGATTACCGTTTTGTTGAAATCTGAACATTTTAAAGGTAAGTTTCCGTTTTATTTCTAGTAAATTTTTAATAGCTAACCTGTATCTATATAGAAACTACAAAAAAAATATATTTATTGTTTTTTTTATATTTTACAACATTTTTTCATAAATATTTGGTAATTTTTTGTTTTAGTTGAGTGGTCTTGTATACGGTTTTAAACAAGATCAGCTTCGATTCCCGAGATTATGAAACATTGAAAGGTAAACATGTACTGATTGATTACGTTATTACATATTACTTGGCATCTCTATCGAATAGTAGACCTACTACATGGCAAATAAGTGGATTGTTTAAGGCCTCTTATAAATATGAAGTCTTTATAAATGTTCCCCTATTTTAAATATACGCCACTAACATCTGCTGAGGTAGAACGTTCATTTTCAATGGATTTTTGAAAACAGGCGGCGGATTTTAACAGTTGTACATATGGTACAACTCTTAATAATATACTTCGCTTGTAAGGAATAATACCAGAGCAAAAATTGTGAGTAAATGTGCAGTGCAGCGAAAAAAAGATATTGGTGTAAATTTCTAGTGCCAATAAATTTTCACTTTACTCCACTAGTAATTTTTAGAACCTACACTACAACATAGGCCATTGAAAGATACTAGTTTGCAGTAATATTTGGTATTAATTCGTATATAAATGAATAACAAATATTCCCTTGCGCTGACCCTGTTTTTGACGTCATGACTCGCCGATATCTGAACTCTAGTAATAATAAGTTATGGTTTTTATATCCAGGAACACCTTCCTATTACAGGAGCAAATATCTGTTACTTAATTGTTTATTCCAGGAATAAAATAATAATTAGCAAATAATTTTATCATTATATTTCTGTTTCATTCTTTATTTATTAATAATCACAAAGAGATTTTTTGGAGGAAACTGGATCGAGAAAAAATGCCAGTTTGTGTATAAACTTTACCTCGAAAGAGCACAATTTATGAGTTACAGTTGAATTTACAATATTTTTAAAATAATTTTGAAATATATGAAATGGCTGATATTACTACTCTTTAGTTTGATATCATTCAACGTTCACGCACATACGCTTACACGCACACATGAATACGCGCACAAATACCCACATACAAGCAAAAAATACATTTTTGATCAAGTGGTTATATAGAAAGAATTGTTTGTTATATATAATATTTTCTATTCAGGTTATTGACCATTTTAATGATTTTTTTGTTATTATCCAAACAAAATAAAAAAAAAGGTAAGACAATATTTTTAAAATGACAGTGAAATCGTTTTTATTTTTGTAATCTGAAAGCCTTTAAGAGTAGCATATCTATTTAAGGGTTTTTCTTAATATTTCTTGTTTTTTGATATTTAAAAAATTTAGAAAAAAATAAAAATAAACAAAACAGATAGTTGATTTTGTATTAATAGTAAAATGGGAATAAAAAATGTTAATTATAAAAATTTAGATGCAAAGAAAATTGATTGAAAATTACTGTGAAAATAAGTAATTCATGTATTTAAAAATGTGAAGGAAATGGTCACATTAATCAATATCATTAAAGGATCTCATATCTGAAGTAATTACACACAAGCAACAGTTATATATTAGCCATGCATGCCAATGTTTATACGTATATGATTTTGAATATATCTTATTTTCTCAGATCAGACTAATATATGGTAATACTATTTGTATACTGTATAGGATATTTAAATATTCTGTTTATTATTATTATATAGCTTAATTTTAAAGTAAAAACGTATGGTTTGTACGATTATATACGTACTTAAATACACGGAAATAAAACTATTCTATATCAAAGTAATCTATTATTCTTGAATTTTTGTACTTGTCACTAGAAAAATATTACTTGACATACTAAAGTATTATTATTTCAATAATATACCAATTATAAACCAAGAACCGATATATTTTTGAGTTTCATTAGCGCAAGTCTTTGAGTCAATATAAGTTTGACTCCTTCGAAGTATAAGTATTTATTAAATATACTCTTAATAGTACACTTCTTTCGAGTATTGTTAACAGTGAGAGTAAGTATAAGGACATCTTGAGGTAAATTCTTATTTAAATGTAGGTATATCAAAAATATGCGTGAAGTATTATATTAATCAACTTTAACCGACGTTTTTCTTGACATAAGAAAAATACTACCCTTGGAATAAAACTACAAACAACTTTGCTGGAAGAATTATACGTACCATTAATCCAATAACTGTTATCCTTGATTGAATACTTGCTAATCTCAATGTGAAGTGTTCTATTGTTGAAACAAGTGAATCGCGCAGTGGTGGGAGGTAGAAAGCTATACCTTTGCCAAACAAATACGACATACCTTACCTACTACGCGTCGAAGTGTCTGTGCTGTACTATCGAGCATGTTCATACATGTTGATTTATGAAATAATTTATATTTGTAAAGTTACACTTGAAAAAGAGTATATGAACATTATGAACTGTGAAATAAAAGTTAATGAGTGAGTCTACGATGGAAGAGCTATTAGCAAGTTGGGAATTGGAGTCCTTAATTTCAATATTTGAAGGTAAGTTTAATAATTCTGGTTTTACTGCATGCAAGCTATTTTAATTATATACTTTACAAGAAATGTATACACAACGTCACTATACTTTAGGTAAAAAAGGTATTCATCTGAAGTTGGTTGATGATAGATGGTTGTGTATAGATTTCCCAAGTTATTTTCCTTTTTGATCATTTTTGCTTGTGTATTATATCACAGAATCCTGATTCTGTGATTATATACAATCTATAGTCAAGATCGCATTTTTATTGTAGTGGCGTTTTATTATACAATACATATATATACAGGGTGACTGGTAAGTCGGCTATTCTTTTGAGGGTAGTTAATAGAACTCATTTGCAATTGATTTAGAGATCTAATAGTTTTTGAAATATTTTATTTTTTAAAATAATAAAACTTCTTTAATATTTCACTTTCCCGCGTTAGTTTACATAGTCATGTAACAAAAATTAGGTTAAATAATTTAATAAGATAAAAAGGCGACCTAAAAAACTACATTTGTGAAAACAAAATTTCAACCCAATCGTGCATTCATATGAATTTATTTTTAACACTATAATGCATTAAACGTGCAAATTATTTATATAAAAACTTCTCTACTTTATATATTACTTTTCAAATGAGATTTATATGAAGTTTCAAAAACTATATTTTACTTCCATAAATAATACAAAAATACTAGGTACAGATAGAGCGTCCATTATTTTCAAATTAAAGAGATACAGGGTGTTTCAAAAAACGTGTGCCATTGCTTAAACGGAGATTCTACACTCAAAAACAAGACAAATTTAGGTACCTAATTCCTATCAACATATGTCCATTTTTGCTTTGTTTCTGAGATATTGACGTTTTATTTTTCTTTACGTTAACTTTGTAAAATATATATACGACACTGATTTTTTTAGTTTTTGATGGCCCAATTATGTAGAAAGTTAATTGCCGAAAAATGTCGCCTCTTGACGTAAGTCTAAAAAAATAATAATAATAATGCTGTTAAGTACCCTACATAAAAAAAATTGCATTTATCTCCTATACGAAACCTAAATCTAACAAAAATCAAGAGGTGACTTCTTTTAAGCAATTAACTGTCTACATAACTGTGCCATCTAAAACTAAAGAAGTCAGTGGTGTATATATTTTCTTTACAAAATTAACCGAAATAATAATAAAACTTCAACATTCTGCATTTCAAGTACGAAACAGCAATGGACCCATATTGATAGTAACTATTTGTCTTATTTTTGAGTGAGAAATCTCCGCTTAAGCGATGACACGTTTTTTGAAACACATAAGGGTAAGGGAAGTTTCTAAAAAAAAACAATAAATAAATAAAATATTTCAAATACTGTCAGGATTTGCATTATGCATATTATAGTTAAATCAGTTGCAAATGACCTCTACTAACATCCCTTGAAAGGAATACGACGACTTACCAGTCATGCACCCTGATGTGTACCTATAGATAACATTATTAATCAATATTAATTTATTATCAGTGCAGGATTAAAGTTGTTTGTTCTTGCCAAAAATGCTAAGCTAACATATTAATTATGTATTTTAACTGCCTATTTACAGTTTGTATATATATGCTTAGAAATTTTGTGAATATTCAAATGGGCTTGAAAATTTCGGTTTCATATGTACAAAACTTGTTATGCCATACCTGTTTGAAAATTCGAGCATACTTTTCCATTATATAGTTATGTACAATAATTTGTTTAAATTATTTATACTTTAATAACATAAATAATTGTTTTCTAGGTCAAGAAAATAAACTAACGTTGGACAATTTACTGGAAATTTCAGAAGAACAGATTATAGAACTTATTCCTCAAATTAGAAAGAGAATAAAATTCATTAAAACACTTAATAGCATATAAAGAAATAATTTGCCTTCCTGTGGTAAATATACAGTGTGTTCACGAATGGACTTATACTTGTAAATTTTACTGTTTTTGGTTTCTTAATAAAATTTCAGTCTTCATAAAAACTTTTTCTAATCCTGAAAAGTTCTTAGCCAATCCCAGAAATTCAAATTCAATTCAAATAATTTATCAGTTTTATTTAAATATTGTCTGAACATTATTTGTGGCATTCTCTAAATTTCTTTTTTGGGACTTACTACCACATGAACAATTCTTCGTTATTTAAAAAATATAGTTAGTTACCCAGTATGTTACTGGAAAAATAAACCTCTTCGCTTCTAACTACGTCAAAACATTAGTCAGAGGGTGTTTTCTGACAACTAATATGAGACAGAAAAATAATAAAATGATTCCTCAACGTTTCAAAAAAACACCCCCTGATTAATTTTTTAATGTAAAGTCGCAAGCGCAGAAGTTTATTTTTCCAGTAACACACTGGGTAACTAACTATATTTTCTTGATAACGAGAATTATTCATATGGTAGTAAGTTCCAAAAAAGAAAAGAAAAAAGTTTTATTTAAATAATACAATTGTTGAACAAAATGAAATTTATCCTTACATTAAGTGGTAAATGTAATAGATCGCAATATTAAATCAAGAAAGAAAAGATTTCAGTCAACATCAAATATTTATCGATTCAAGTAATTCATCAGTTTTGTTTAAATAATACAGTTGTTGAATGAAATGACACATTTCTTACATTAAGTATTAAATGTAACAGATCGCAATAATCTCTACTTTTGAACTAAATAAATGAAATCTTAGATTAAGTATAAGTTAGTATTGAATATTGTTCAAAACTTCCTCTTAGCTGAAGTAGAACCATTATTCTAAAGTTAATAATTAGTTATCATTAAAAGAGGGAGACTAAGATAATGACTTTTAAGAATAACATTTTCCTTGATGGAAAAATATCTGATATATGAATGCAATAATGTCTTAGAAAAATAGTTTAGATTTTTTTCCGTGTATTTAAAAAACTGTCACTTAGCTTGAGTTAATACAACCAACTATTTAAAATACTTTACAATAATCATAAATATCATATCATTACAATACAACACAATATTCATAAATATTATAAATACATTACCCCTATACGTATAATATAAATTGCTGTTTTGAAATAGGTGTTATTTTCCTAATAAATGGAAAATGTCCTTAATAAAACCGATTCCAAAGATAAATGAACCTAATAATTATATTGATCTCAGGCCTATTAATATAATACCAACATTATCAAAAATGTTATACAAAATATCCCGATCTCAAATTTGTAATTATGTCATCAATAATAATATCAGTTCCTCATTATAATCAGGTTTTCGAAAAGGTAGGTAACACTACCACTTCTGTTTTACCCAACAGATTTGATTCTTAGATTTTAGGTTCTTAGATAATGGTTATGCTACTGTTTTGACTTTTCAAAGGAATTTAGACCAGAGCTTGTTGTGTGCCAAGCTAGTTAATTTTGGGTTTGATAATATATCTGTACATTTTTTTAAGCCTTATTTAGAAAATCAGTCTCAAGTAATTGTTTGTGATAATCAATAATCAAATAGCGCTCCAATAAAGGTATAAATAGTCTTATTGTAAACCTTAATATGCAAATAACAAATCATAATTAATCACTTAATTTTTTGACAACAATTTGTGATTTAAAGAATACAAAGCTAGCTAAAAAATCACGATGCATTAAACTTGTTATACACAAAAATTAGCATTATAAACTAAGAAAAAAATTATGTGAATCTTTTGTTCTCCCAATTTTAAACTAAGGTATAGTCTAATATGTTTACCTTGTTAAGCTAACACAATCCCTACTCCTAAGATCATTCAACCATGTTTCGTTTTCATATAATTCTGTAACTGTTTACAACAATAATACTAAGTTAGTCTCTCCCCGTAAGCAATTTGCGAAAAAAAAATCATGTTATAGTATTTTTCCAATCAATAATCGCCCGTGATTTGTCTGTCAATAATATTTATTTCAATGTAATCATGTATGTTTCTATACAATAAATATGCTATAAAATGTTCTATGCTTGCTCATAGCATGTTTTTATTTTTATTTTTCTGCTTTCAAACATTTTCTTTTTTGTATTTTTATATATTTTATATTGTATTTTAATTTTTGTTAGGTTAAATAGCTAGACTTCTTTTGTAATGAAAATTGTACAACAATACATACAATAAAGGCATATAGTTATTATATTAACATTACTATTTTTAAACATAAACACCACAGAAATTAGACAACCCCCGAATCCAAAACCAAAGCCGCACGGGCGAGTGTTACACTTACGAAAAAAACGCTGACACACAACCATTCTCACCGACATTGCCACTTCCGGTAGCGGGAATCGACCCGCAGGACGATGGAGAGATTATCTAGTTACACTTGCCATCACGTGCCTAGCCAACTACTCCACCGAGCCGGTAATTAAAAATGATAATTATTAAACTGCAGAAAAAAGCGGCTATTTTTGCAATGAAAATTAAAAAAATTATTTCAAAATTAAACAAAGAGAATTGTATGTTAGATCATAAGAGGTCAAAATGAATTGTAAAAAAAAAACAAAATGTATGACTGGTCGTGGGGGCAAAGCGAGAGAGATGATGTGTTGGCTCGCACTCGACCACATATGTCTTACCACGGCCGTCATCTATTATACTGTTTGCCTCCCATGTATGTTAATCGATGTTAATTAATTTACTTAATGAAAAGTATTTTTATTTTAAATAAGTATACTTATTTTTTTTATAATTAAAATTTATTGCGTAACTGCCAAGTTAAATTTGCATTGTTTGTTTTAGGTATCATTTGATTCAGTTGCTATACCAAAGATACCCAGGGAAGCATTTTTGACATCTTTAGCAAGTGTTACATTTCGCAATTGTGAAATTGGGAATATACATAGCGAAGCCTTTAAAGCCACACAGATATCTGCTGTAACAATGATAAATTGTAGTCTAGGAAATATTCAAGAAAAAAGCCTTTACAGACAGAACTTTGATTTGTGAATTTAAAATCAGCAAATGCAAAATTTTTAAACTGCAGTCAAAAGCTATTATGGCCGCTATTGGGAATTTAACTCTAAGCCATTCCACGTAAGTTTAGTAGTCATAGAAACTTTAATTATAAATTTGATAATTATAAAATCCCATTTTGAAAAAAAATACCATAGGATTAAACTGTGACAAATTATTAATATAGTAATAGTTCTTACACATAAAATAATTAATATTTTCTTATGTGTTTAACATACGTCATTTTCATTTTAGCATAACGGATGTAAAGTCGAGAGCAATTGTGATCACTGTAGCTAGAGTTGACATAATAGGAAATCAAATAATCAATTTTCAAAAGTCAGGTTTTATCTTTTATAAGTGGAATAAGATTACAGTTGATGATAATATAATAAAACACCTGCATTCCAATTTTATAGTAGCTCCAGTGAATTCTGATATAGAAAGATTTTCGTTCAAAGGGGAATGAAATATATATCATTGAGCAAGCAGCTTTACATTCTATATCAGAATTGGATGACAACGTCTTAATATTTGATGATAATTTTTTTAATAAATCATGTGATTGTTCTATTGACAAATGGTTAGAAGAAATCACCAATAATACTCAGAAAATAAAAGACATTATGAATACAAGTTTTTGTCCAATAAATGATTTCTTGTCAAAATGTTTTTCACTACCTGTGGGGATAATAAATATACAAAATTTTACAGAAAGGGCTTGTACTAATAGTACTATATGTGAGCCATATAATGGTGAGACAAGGACAGTGGATACAACTAGCAAAATTTTTTTAGAAGCTGATGAAAACGAAGAAGAAAACTTGGTTGATATTTATAATTACAATTGTAGGAGTATTCATCACGATCATAATTATATCTTTTGTAGTATCACTTATAAGAGGTAGTAGGTGGTTAAAACGAAAAGGATATTTTCGAAATATGCAATATAATAATAACGATAACAGTAATGACGAAAACACAATTGTTACAGTAGATGAAAACGAAAAACTTGAAGTGCCCGAAGAACTTACCATCGAGTTTCTTCAAGTTTTATCAAAACGATTGGACGATCCTACAACACATCAAGAAGCATCAGAAATGATTGAGAGGCTATATGAAATGTTTATTATTGAAGACAGCTATGAAAACAACAACAGGCAAGATGAGGAAGCTCACTTATATGAGGAACTTGGGAATTTAAATTTACAAATTCCTCCCCTCCTTATGAAGAAGAAAGGCCTCAGAATTGTAACGGAGCTAGAAGTATTTTAAAATTAATGGAAGAGAAATTTAATCTCCATGTCGATGAACAAGAAGCAAATAATATGAACCCAGCTTTAGTTGGGGAATATTCTGAACCAACAGATGCAGCAGTTCATTTATATTCAGAACTTAAAAATAAAACTGAGAAAATCAACAATAGTAAACATACGGATTCTTTAAAATCTAACAGTTCAGCTAAAGTGGTCTTTAGACCACTTCCAAATAAGCCTGATACTAATTTACTAATCAAAGCTGGACCATCATCTAAAATATAATGTTGATCTCAATTTAACATTTGTTTTATCTACCAAGGAATAATGTAACTAAAACATTTTTTGTTTTCACAGAAAATTCATTATATTCAAGATGTGCCAGATGACTGACTACAACTGAGAATAGCCATAAATATTCTAGTAAATGGTTTGAAATCCCCTTGATTTACATAACCATTGACCTAATACATATAATAATATATGTAGTATTTCATTTAAGTATCTTAAACTCCCCAAAATGTACTTCTTATTACTAAATTAAAATAACTCAAAAATGTAGAAATTTTTATTTTATACGACTATTATAAGTAGTTTTAATTTAAAATTTTATTTTACTTTTTGTCTTTATTTTTCATCTGTAGTTATGTAACGTTTCATTCTATGGAATCGTGAATGACAACTGAGTGTAGCAATTTAGGTGTGACAAAGGTAATAGGTACTGCAGCGTGATCAGTATATTTGCAGCAATGTATCTTACTCTTGGCGTTCCTAGCATAGGATTCTTATTTCCTCAAAGAACATGCTCTGCAGTCATTCACGATTCTAATAGTACAATACTCATATATTCCTTTATAAAAATTGCAAATGGTAGCAATTCATTTTATGCAAGAAGTAGTGTCTTGCCCTACTGTGATAATGTACAGTTTTAATATGTGAAATTTTATATTAGTTGTATATTTTGTATTTTAATCAAATGTACGAATATTGTATAATTTTTTATGAATAGTAAATAACTATCATATAAGGTCTGCATGTAATTTATTACTTATTACCATCAATTAATACCTACCTATATCCATTTCTTAAATATTTAAGATCAACTTACCCATAACAACCCACAAGCACGTATTTACTGTCGGTTATGGGGTGTAATTACCTCCTTTGACTCTCCAGAACTACGGATATTCAAACCGCTAACAAAAACTTATTACCTACTAATTTTTTTGTATACGGGTGGACACCTTAACTGGTCTGTTTGAATTTGAGGTCATATTTTCAAGGTACAATAAAAATTTAAAAACTAGGGCATGGTGCCGAGTGGGTAAAGCTCTTACAGCTATTTACTCGGTACTGAATATCATTGGTTAGAATCCATCCTGGAGCAAGTTAGACATTTTATTTGTAATTTGTTTCGGATCAAGATGGGAGAGAACTGTCGATGCCTTAGATGTGGTTTGGACTCAACAATAAACTGTAGGGCCTTGTCTCTTTTTTACTCGACACAAAATCCTAGGATTTTCTGGGAGTTACTTCGGTGACTTGAGAGGCGGTTAAGAAAACATTTTTTTTTAAGCATTTTTCTGAGGAATGTAAATATGAATATAGAAAAACAATTGAATATAAAAAAATAAAAAATGGTAGACCAATAATATAAAATTTAGTATCACCTATTTTACTATGTAATATAGCTTCCGCTTTTGAATTCTTGCCTTGACAGCCATAGTTTTTAAAATTATCCAGTATGCGTTTTACAGTGTTTGGTGAGGGTTTCCGTTTTTGTGGATATTGAGTAGCAAATGTACTACAAGTTCTTGATATTACTCTGTCACATTCTCTATAAATAATAAACAAATTCAAAAAGTATTCGTGGGTGTAATTTAAAAGCGGTGGCATTTTTTGACATAAGTGAATGACTGACATGACTGATTGTTTCTAATCATGGATAATTTAATAAAATGTTTACTAAAAATTCTTGATTTCTATGAAAATCGCAAATATTTCAAAAAGTTGTAACTTAAACCCCCACAATCAGAAAAAAAGGAATTTAGTTATACATAACTTGATGTAAAAAATTACAGGGTGTTTCATTTGACTTAGACAAGTTTTCGCGGTTTAAACTTTACAAAATGTAACGTCAAAAATGGAATATTTGGTATAGGTACTATTATTGAATTTCTTTAAACTGTAAAGTATAGCTCAGCTTATGGTCTTTTTGCATGCCAAAAAGCAAATAAGTATCTTTTACATGAAGAAAGTTATATAAAGGTTATTGTAAACCATTACACCTGTCAAAATTTTTTTAAAATGTCCTCTAAAACGGCTGGGTTTAGGCATAGGGTATCCTACATGTTTTTGACTCAGAATTTTATGCTCTTTTCGAAAACCTTAAAATATATAGGGTATTCCATTTAAAATAAGCAAGTTAGTATCGACTTCCGGTATAACCGGAAGTGCCAGGTGCTTGTAATTATTTTAGTTGGATTGGCCACACTGCCGTTAGTAGGTCCCTAAATTTTAAAAATTTTCTGGTGCATACTTTTCCCTATATCAATCAATGCAGTTCCTGGTGAGACACCCTGTATATTACTTAACATCACACGTCCAGCTTAGCCGGGTGACTTGTTTTAGATTATCCTATATTTTAAAGAGCTGAAATGGCATGGCATTTTCAATTTTTTGGAAACGTATAAATAAAGAAAATCTAAATCCGGTTTAACGGAAATGACCCATTTGTGCTTTATTTTTGCTAATTCTGTAGTTTTTTAGAAAAAAATAGGTCTGATGAATAAAATTTACTTGAAGTAAGAAGTAAAAGCAAAAGAAAATGCTTCAAAGCAGAAGGTAGTAGTAAAAGCATTTGCTTCATTTTCAATGAATATATTTTGCTTTTGCTTCATTGCAAATATTTCAAACTTTGTAGCAATGCTATGTTTTAACAAGTCTTATATTACTTGTTTAATGTTTCTAAAAACCTAAATGTTTCTTTTGATTCTTAGTACATTTTTTTATTGGATTTCAAAAAAAAAATTTTTTAACGAATCTTCATCTGACCAACAATATTTTACAAAAAAAAAATTAGTTTTTGAAAAAAAAAAATGTTTTCAATAAAATGTCATTTTTTGAAGATATTTTTTATCGAGAATTTAAAAAAAAAAATCTAATGAAATTTTAATTTTATTTTTTTTTAATACATTCTAAAAAGGTTGCTGCATCAGGCGGCTTCGTTCGATTTCTATATTGATTTGAAAACGCCATAATTCGTACATTAGGTGTTGCTTTACCAAATTGAAGTCTACTACTGAGGTACTTACACTTTTATTGAAGCAAATATTAAGTAGATAGTAAACACGCAGTTTTATTCATATAATTAGTTTTATTCATATTTGTTGAAGCATTTGTTTCTAGCAAAGCAAATGCTTTTACTTTATATATCAAGCAAATGCTCTGAAAATATTAACATACTATAGATCAAAGGTTTTGCTTCAAAAATATGTAGTAAACGCAATTGTTATCTTTTATTCATCAGAGCCAATGATATGGTGTTATATCTTTGCGTAAAATAGAGAACACTTAAAGTCATTTATTCAGTTTGACTGGAAATTAAATATCTTATTTTTAATTTTTAAAAGAAGGTATATTTAAAGCATAGTCAAAAGCAAGTGTAGTGTTAAAAAATAGAAATGTACAGTTTACAGTAAGAAGTTTAATTTTATAATAAAAATTAACTGAAAAAAAATTGGCTAATACTTACCACCGGTAATTCCTAATATCGTATCTTTAACAATTTCATCCCATATTTTATTTTTCATATGCACATTTTTGTAGTTAGGGTGCAACAGATTAAAATATTTATTGTGTAATTATTGTGCTAATTGTCCATATTTACTTCACACGATCAACGTCACCTGCAGCGTGTGAATACCAACGCAATTATATCACCGATTAGCACACGAACGATCGCTGCACAAGCTGATTCTATCGCAAACAAGTTGCAACAAGTATATGCGGATTCAACGGGAGAACAGATATACACGACCGCCATAGCGATGGCGTTGGCGATCACCTTGTCTTTATCTGACAATCAGGTAATTGAGTTCTGCTGAGCAAGAATATTATGACTTTTTTCTCTAATTTAACCGATGTTGTAACTCACAAGATAGGCAAGATCTCGTGTTGGGAAAATTAAAGCTGAACATCCTGTATAGTAAAACACATAGATATACCATAGCCATCGCCGCTAACAAAAACCACGAAGAGATACCGTCACCCTTTCAAAGAATAATTGTGCTTTTGGCGTTGTTTCATATGTTTACCACCAGCACGCTCCATAATCAAAACTTTTTTGTTTTGGTAGGACTTTCATGTGTGGTGGTCGCTTTGAGAAAGATTGTAAGTTTTTACATTTTTTTTTTTAATTCAAGATGGCTACAAAGCTACAAGTACAGGAAAAGGTAAGTCTTATTTCCAGGCACGATAGCGGTATTTGTTAAATGTATTCTTAAACACCGTCAAGTTTTAAATATTAGGCATTCAAATTTATTTATCTCCTTTTTTTTTCTCAAAATGCGGTAAGGCCTTAGTATGCATTTAGGCATTTAAACTCAAAATTCGAAAAAAATACACATACCCTTTTCGCTGACATTAGTGAAATATATTTAATAAATGAATATTTAAGTCGCCCAATTAAAAACTGAAATTATACCGTGTGGGCCAAAAAACCGTAATTTTTATTTTTCTTTGCCAAACGTCAAACATTATGATGGCTGAAACATGAAGTTGAAAATACGATTTCTTCTGCCTCATTCTTTTTAATTGAAAGTTGTCAAAATGACAAGAACTAATGACAAATTTCGAAACAATGAATTTCCTTCCATATTTTAAGACTACGATGATGGCGTCCAGACGCCATATTAGATTTTCCTACAGCGTTGTATGGAGGCGTGTTGCATATCAAATTAAAGGTCTTTATGTCGTCAAGGCTGCTCTAAAATTTCATGATGATTCCTCAAAGCGTATAGAATTGGTGGTCTAATAATTTTTTTTATATACGTAAAAATGGTTAGGCCGCCAATTCCATACTTTGAGAAATCGTCATGAAATTTTAGAGCGACATTGGCGACATAGCCCTTTAATTTTAAATGCAATACATCCCTATCCCGCGCTGTAGGAAAATCCAATATGGCATCTGGCCGTCATATTAAATTTTTTAACGTGGTACAGGAGTGTATTGTATATCAAATTAAAGGTCTTTATATCGCCAATGTTGCTCTAATATTTCATAATGATTCCTCAAGGCCTATGGAATTAGCGGCCTAATTTTTTTTTGTATACGTGAAAATGATTTGGCCGTAAATTCCATATACTTTGAAAAATAATCATGAAATTTTACAGCGACACTGGCGACATAAAAACCTTGAATTTGAGATGCAACACGCCTCTGTACCACGTTGTAGGAAAAATCCAATATGGCGACTAGACGCTATTTTGGAATATTGATAATCGAGTTTATACTCAAAAACTGCCTAACCTTCCCGGAAACATCGCTTCCAAATTTCAATACAAAATTCCAAACGGCTCAAAAAATAACAGGGAAGGGAGGGGGTGCTTTAAAACCTCAATGTATATGCGTGTACTGTCCAGCCGGCGAAAGAATGCCCGCGCGGCAAGAGAGTATTGCCGATAAGTCGCCAGCTTTCTGCGAAACCATGTAAACACATACGCTTTTAAAACGTATTCGTAACGTGTCATTGGTTGAAAATTCGTGTTACGTTAGAAGATCAACCATTCATTTATTGTTGGAAAAATAACGGTCTATCGTAACGTTAAAAATACGTGATTTTTTCATGAAAAAAGTAGTCCATTGAGGTCGAACAGAAACGTCTTTAAAACTTTTTGGAGTTACGTACACTAGTAATAGGATATTGCTCCCAAACGATCACAAAAATTTGCCATGCACTAATCCATTTATTTCATTTGCGCTTAATTGTGAACGGAATGCAGAATCGCATTCTCTCCGCGGGTCTTATTTTCCCCACCAGACAGTATATATACATATGGTATTCCTAAATTCAATGGCCCAAATTATATTACAAAAAAAATATGATGTAAAGTTAAATAAAATTGTTTCCTATCACTTCTAATTTTCGACCTACAAAGTTCCAAAAATGAGAGAAAAACATATATTTATTTTAAATATCTTCTAAATTACTGCTAATAATTCAGTAAAATTTGTTGTTGTACCTCTGATTATTTAGAACTTAGTTTAAGTAATGTGTAAACAAAATCGTTGAAGTGGAAGTGGTATTTTTGGAGATCTTCACTCCCCATAGATTTTTTTGCTATAATAAAATATATTGTCGATCATGAATTTTTATAGTATCATTCTTGTTTTGTCAAAAGTTTTTGTTACTTGCATTTTTGGTGTAAAACCAACCATTTTTTAGAATATCAAAAAAAAAGTGATTAATAAAATTAATAAAGATTTAATGCATTGCTGTTTATTTTCCTCTAACAACCATTCTCATAAATTTCTAGTAACTCTTATTGTAAACAATAAATTGCAAATTTGATACTGTTGTTACTGGCAAGTTTTTTTTGTTGCTTTTTATATTATTTTTGTCTTTAAAATTTGTATTAATCCGTTTGCTTCAGTATTTTTTTTGTATTATGAGTAATAATGATAGCAGTAAACTCTGCGCTCATAGCGGTCGATTTAAAATTAAATTCTACAATGTTTAGAAACAAACCTCTCATAGATATTATTGGCATTAAAATAATTATAAAGCACTATTTTTACATATTTACAGTTTATATTCCTCCTAGGATGTCGCTTAACTCGTACAATATGTTATTTGATGCATTTTTTCCTCTGAATTCGGATACTTTAATCTTAGGTGATTTTAATATACCTGAATATTGTAACTATGTTTCTGGTAGACCCACTACTGGAACCTCACAGGCTTTAATAAATTTTAAGAGTTTTCTTGGTCTAGATCAATTTAACACTATAACTAATTCAAACAATAGATTATTACATCTAGTAGTCTAACAAAATTTGCAAAGTTGAAAAGGCCATTGATGTTCTTATTGCTGAAAAGATCACAAAAATCATAAATCTAAGTGTAACTCTAATTATAAACTAACTTTAAAAGAGCCAACTTTCCTATACTCTATCAAACCAAAGCAGAAACAGACTTGGAATTCTTAAATAACAGTGACAATATTGATACAGCATGTGAAGATTTTTACTTGAAACTAGACACAATTTTTATGGACACTGTTCCTAAAACCAAAACATCTCAGCGAAGATATCCACCGTGGTTCGATTACCCACTAATAAGTGCCATTAAAGAAATATAAAAAGTATGGAGAAAATATAAACAAACGGGTGACTCCTCTTACAAGGATTAATTTAAAAGATTAAGGTGTAAAGTAAAACACGATTCATATAACTCGTATAATAAATATAGTAAATACACTGAAGATAATATAAGTCTATATCCCTCTACTCTTTGGCGTTTTGTTAACCATAAAAAAAATACGGATCTACCTAAAACCATGAATTATAATAATGACCATCTGTCTGATCCTCACCTTATCACAAATTCTTTTGCTGATTTCTTTCAGCAGTCTTATTGATTACCTGAGAATCACCTATCTGATTATAATTCTCATGAGACTTGTGGCCTGAATTTAAACTTAACCTGCTTCACAGAAACCGAAATATTAAATACCTTGAAACAAATGAAACCTACACTAACTTCTGCACCTGATTGCATTCCTGGCTGCTTACTGTGTGACTGTGCTGCCATCTTTGCAAAACCGCTTACAGTATTATATAATTTATCGCTAAAGTCTTCCAAATTTCCATCACAATGGAAATTGTCAAAAATTATCCCAGTCATTAAGAAAGAAGATAGATCAGAACTTAGTAATTATCGTCCTATTGTGATACTAAACAACTTTGCTAAAGCCTTTGAAATTATTTTACACCAGTACATTTTCAACCATGTAAAACATCAGATAACACCTTTACAATACGGGTTCTTTAAAGGCCGCTCGACGGTTACTAATTCATTCCAAATCACAGAATTTATATCAGATTCTATAGATAAGGGTGTACAAAAAGATGTAATTTATACTGATTTCTCCAAGGCATTCGATAGACTGAACCACAGAATACTACTAGAGAAGCTTAATATATTCGGTTTCTCTGATGCTCTTATCGAATTCTTCAGCTCGTATCTTGGTGATAGAAAGCAATATGTGGTATACTGTTGTGTTAAGTCTAATGAAGTACTTGCCACTCAGGAATCCCACAAGGATCAAATTTATGCCCATTCTTTTTTAACTTATTTGGCAATGACACAGTAGAAAATCTTACCTTAAATTGCCTTCTCTACGCAGACGACTTGAAATTATATTATAACATCACATCTGAAAAGGACTGTATTGAATTGCAGAATAATCTCAATAACATTAATAACTGGTGCATGAGAAACAAACTACCATTAAACGAAGCTAAATGTAATGTCATGACATTTACAACCAAATGTAATATTGTAATATTTGATTACAATGTAAACAATCATGCACTCTCTCGTCCTTACAATTTTTGTTACTTAGGCGTGATAATCGACAAAAGACTCATTTGTGGATCATATTAACCACATTGTTTCTAAAAGTTACAAAACACTCGGCTTTATTATAAGAAACTCCACGCAGTTTACAGACCCTAATACTTTAATACGCTTGTACACAACGTATGTTAGATCGCATCTTGAATATGGTCCCCTAATTTCGTTACACATATTGAAAATCTGGAGCGAGTTCAACGAGGGCTTTTAAAATACACTAAGTTTAAAGTAGAAGGGACTTATCCTGCTATTGGCTACCCGCATGCTTATCTTCTTAATGAATTCTCGATGAATAACCATGAAAATCGAAGGCATAAATCGTACTTAATTTTTCTCTATAAAATTTTGCAACATCACATAGATTGTCACATGCTTAACTTTCAAATACCCAGGGGCAGCATCTAGACACAGCAATCTATTTCACTTGCCAACACAGAAAACTAACATAAAAAGTTCTCTTCTTATCAACAAATGTGTAATATATATAATAAGCTAGATCCATCGTTGGATATTCTCAGTTGTAGTCTTGTAAATATAATAAATATAGTTTAAAAAAACTAAAAACACGCTTTTAAAGCACATCAAACTAAAAAGTGAAAAATAATTATTAATATAAACTGAAGAATAATAATGAACGAAAAATACTAGTATTATTGTGAAAAAGCGTGGGGTGCTTTGTGCAATATTTTTCGTATATCGAGTATATATATATATATATATATATATATATATATATATATATATATATATATATATATATATATATATATATATATATATATATATATATATATATATATATATATATATATATATATATATATATATATATATATATATACATATATACTTATATATATATATATATATATATATATATATATATATATATATATATATATATATATATATATATATATATATATATATATATATATATACACATATACTTATATATATATATATATATATATATATATATATAATGTTGTTTTTCATCCATCTCGGCCGAGAAATCAAGAGGACTCGAACAACCCATAGCAAAAGCCTATCTGCCATACATAAAAGGAACAACGGATAAAATAAGCAAACTTCTACGTAAACATAAAATAGAAACAACTTTTAAGACCGACAAGAAAATCAGTACCATTCTTCGAAATCCAAAGACCAAAATTCCTCTAGAAAGTCAAGGGGTATATGAAATACCTTGCCAAGATTGCAACAAATCATACATAGGACAGACCAACAGAAAAATAAGTGCAAGACGCGAAGAACACATAAACGCTGTTAGAAAAGACGAGAGAACATCATCTTTAGCTCAACATGTCAAAACTACAGGACATAGGATTGATTTCGACAAAACAAAAACACTAGCCAATATCGAGCATTACAAGTCAAGAATCATCAGGGAGGCCATAGAAATAGAGAAAAGACCACACAATCTAAATACACGAGATGACACCCAAAGACTACCTACCACATGGAAGCCTGCTCTGGTATTGCATGCTGCTGTCCATGAGGAAGCAAGAAACATAACGCAACGAACACACGAAGAAGAATCAACCAGAGCTAATCTAATAGGACCAAGTACACGGAGTCGCCCTCGAAATCAGGAGATGGGTGCAACAGACCGTGACATAAGTACAGACACACGCATGCGCGTCCGAACAGGACCGATTACACGAAGCCGAGCTCGAAATCAGGAGATGGGTGCAGCAGACCATGACGCCCGGAGTGTGTCGAGAGCAACAGAGCGTAACATTGGTAGAGTATGTAAAGAACTGCCAGATCCAGAAAACGTCATTTCAGTTCGAGTAACCAGAAGCCGCAGTAAGCAGTTATCGGTTAGAACCTGAAGATGGCAGATGAGATTCTGCCGAAACGTCGTTCAGACAACCACGGTCCCTCTGGGGGCCTATCACCTACGCGGGAGTGTGCCCGGAAAACGAATTTAACATATAATAATATATATATATATATAAAATATATATATATATATATATATATATATATATATATATATATATATATATATATATATATTTGACTTTCAGTAAATCGTATTTTCTATATATACATATATTAAATAGATAATTTTTTACTTGCGGCTAGGCAAGGCCTGTGGGCATCTCTTCCATTAATCAAATGTTTCGAATATCATACAGGGTGAGTTCTGAGAACGCTTTCTATATATGACTTAGAAAAATGCACGAAAGTCAATTTTTTTAAATGGAATACCTGTATATATATTACTGATTCGGAAAGGCGATACATTTACCTCTTTAAAATATAGGTCATATACTCTATACCTAATGCACACCGTTTTCGATTTAATATATATATATATATATATATATATATATATATATATATATATATATATATATATATATATATATATATATATAATATATATATATATATATATATATATATATATATATATATATATATATATATATATATATATATATATATATATATATATATATATATATATATGTATATATATATATATACAGGGTGAGCCACGGTGGGTGGAGTATTAGAAGTATATGGAGAACGGATCAACCGATTGCTTTGAAATTTTGGTTACCAAGATAATCGAGTATGATCTCTCCAACTAAAATATTTTCGAAAGTGTGGTGTTGCCACTTATACGTAAAACTGGCAACATCTTCGTTATTTTAAATGGAATACCCTGTATATTTTTGCGTTTTTGGATTGTCGTCTCTTTCTGAGTAACTTTTATTAATATTTCCCTATACCTATCTCAAGCCGTTTTCGAGATAATAATTCTTTTCTGAATTTATTGCGAAAAATTTGACTTTCAGTAAATCGTGTTTTCTCCTACCTACGCAGCAGTTAAAAGATAATTTTTTAGTTGCGGCTAAGCAAGGCCTGGGGGCATCTCCTCCATTAATCAAATGTTTCGAATATCATACAGGGTGAGTTAGAGAACGCTTTCTACAAGTGACTTAGAAAAATGCACGAAAGTCAATTTTTTTAAATGGAATGCCCTATATATTATTACTGATTCGGAAAGGCGATACATTTACCTCTTTAAAAAAGGTAATATACTCTATACCTAATGCACACCGTTTTCGATTTATGGGCATTTTTCTGTAACCTTA
Source organism: Rhamnusium bicolor (assembly GCA_029963845.1). Classification (NCBI taxonomy): domain Eukaryota; kingdom Metazoa; phylum Arthropoda; class Insecta; order Coleoptera; family Cerambycidae; genus Rhamnusium; species Rhamnusium bicolor. The sequence goes on along the minus strand of JANEYF010003357.1, from coordinate 388,726 downwards.
CCCAGAATATTAGTCTTCTGGTATATCATAACGGGTGGGCCATGAATTTTTTTGTTTTGTCGTTTTGTAATGACAACAGATGTTATTTTTCTAAATAAATTTGACGTTAGTAATATTTGCACCTAATTTGAATAGCTATGTAGCATAAATATGGCAGAAAATAATTATACAAACACGGTTTTAATTAATTTGTTTATTATCCATGGACAGTGCAATAAGATTATCAGCAGAACTTGTAGAAGATTTAATGAGAAATATCCGAATTTGCCGCAGATCAGAGGAATTTTATAAATTTTGGTTCATCATTAAGAGAACAATAACAGTGTCAGTATTAGGAAAAAATAATAACTAAGCAGCAACAACAGTAACAAAGTCTAAGTAGCAATAACAAATAATACCAATAACAGTAATAAATATAAAAATCTTAAAAATATTGTTATAATTGTTCGAAATGTAGACCGTTAACTTCCAGACACTTTTGTATACGACGATGGACGACGTTTGTTGTAGCAGCTCTTATTTCTGCGGGGTCCAAGTTTTCAACCTCTTGAATCACTCGACGTTCTAATTCTTCCCTGTTGTGGACTGGAGTTTTATAAACTCTATCTTTAAGACTACCCCAAAGATAGAAATCTAACGGGGTAGGGTCAGGGGACCTCGGAGACCAATTCCACGGTCCCAAACGTCTAATCCAACGATCATCTTTTGTGAATTCCCCAAACCCCCAAAAAAAAAAAGCGGTCCAACTCCATACTAATTTCCTGTGTACAATGTGCAGGAGCCCCGTCGAGTTGATACCAACAACTTATATATTTTTCAATTGACATAATATCAAGGAAGTCTTCCACAATTTTTCTAATTATATCTAAATATTTTCTGGAATTCAATTTTTCGTCGTATATGTAATATTTTATTTTGTCATCCATTAACATACAAAACACATTGAAACGAAATTTGACTTGAAATCCAGCCTCTCTAGTAACGTCGGGTTGTCTGTGGCCAAATGGTGACGATTTCGTGTGTTACAAATCCCTTCCCTAGAAAATTTTGATTCATCAGGCCATATAATTTTCTTTAAAAAATTGGAGTCCTCTTGCATACGTACAAGTAACATTTCATAAAATTCTGTTCTCTGTACCTACATAATCCTGAGGCATGAGAAATTGGACTCTTGTAAATTTGTAATTATGCATTTTATGGTTTGCTAGTATTCTTCGAATGGATGAATATGGCAATGCTAAATCCCGCTCAGTACAACGTATGGAATACTGAGGATTTGCATGAAAATATGCTAGCACATTGATTTCATTTACCTCGTCAGATGTTACAGGTTTAGGTAAATTTCTTGCTTCTCTTAATGACGAACCAAAATTTATAAAATTCCTCTGAATTCGTAAAAACTTTCTGTTGTTCATCTGCGGCAAATTCGGATATTTCTCATTAAATCTTCTGCTGAAGTTCTGCTGATAATCTTAATGCACTCTCCATGGACAATAAACAAATCAATTAAAACCGTGTTTGTATAATTATTTTCTGCCATATTTGTGCTACATAGCTATTCAAATTAGGTGCAAATATCACTAACGTCAAATTTATTTAGAAAAATAACATCTGTTATAATTACAAAATGACAAAACAAAAATTTCATGGCCCACCCGTTATGATATACCAGAAGACTAATATTCTTGGTAAGGTTACAGAAAAGTGCCCATAAATCGAAAACGGTGTGCATTAGATATAGAGTATATTACCTTTTTAAATAGGTAAATGTATCGCCTTTCCGAATCAGTAATAATATACAGGGCATTCCATTTAAAAAAAATTGACTTTCGTGCATTTTTCTAAGTCACTTATAGAAAGCGTTCTCTAACTCACCCTGTATGATATTCGAAACATGTGATTAATGGAGGAGATGCCCCCAGGCCTTGCCTATCCGCAACTAAAAATTGCTGCGTAGGTAGGAGAAAACACGATTTACTGAAAGTCAAATTTTTGGCAATAAATTCAGAAAAGAATTATTATCTCGAAAACGGCTTGAGATAGATATAGGGAAATATTAACAAAAGTTACTCAGAAAGAGACGACGATCCAAAAAATGCAAAAATATACAGGGCATTCCATTTAAAATAACGAAGATGTTGCCAGTTTTACGTATAAGTGGCAACAGCACACTTTCGAAAATATTTTAGTTGGAGAGATCATACTCGATTATCTTGGTAACCAAAATTTCAAAGCAATCGGTTGATCCATTCTCCATATACTTCTAATACTCCACCCACCGTGGCTCACCCTGTATATATATATATATATATATATATATATATATATATATATATATATATATATATATATATATATATATATATATATATATAAATAAATAAATAAATATAGCATATTTAAACTGAATATAAAATAGATACGCATTGGTATCACATCTCCAAAAAATACCACTTTCAATGAAACAATCTTTTTTTACACAATACTACTTAAATTAAGTTATAATAATAATATCAACTAGAAACGTAGAAACATTTTATGAATGAAAACTGCAAATAATGATGTCATGTAATTACTAAATCAAGCGAGGACAGCTCATGAATCATTAAGACGCATTATATTGTATGTATTTATTAATATTTATTATTTTGACCTTTCAATTTTGATATACATAGGTATATACAACCTGTATATACTTATGTATATACAGGCTGTCTATTACAAGAGGGCCACTTCAATATATCTCGCTTAATATGCGCCGTCGACCAAGTGTGTAAATATCGTTGTTCTATTTTTTTGGGAGCTGCATGCCAACAAAATCAGATTTGAGCCAAAAAAGTGCCAAAACTCAATTGTTAGTAATTTTTTTATTTTAAAAGGTACAAAAAGTTTTCATTAATGAAATTTGAGTTTGACGGCAAAATGAATATCTTTTACATTGTGTTAACGGACTCCAAATTTTTCTGCACCCTCTTTAGACATAGACAAAACTGTCTCACTCGAAGTAGGCTGTAGTACCAAAAAAATTGCTTTACTTTTCTCTTTCGTACGATATACTACAAGCCCAACCTATCTTTTAAGTTTATTGAAATTTTCGCCATTTAAGAAAAAAAATTAGATTTTAAAGTCCTTTAATAGAGACATAGAAATATATAAATATGACACATCGTGTATGTTCAGTATAGGCCTTACAAACAAGAAAATATGTTTACCCTTCTATTTTTTATGTAAATTTATATGAAACTAAAAATAATAGTAAAATAAAAGTAGGTAGGTCTTTATAACAAAAACAGAAAATACAACAATTAGTTATGTTTTTATTACTCTAGGTAGTACGCAAAACATTTAAAATTTCCATTTTCTTTTTTTAATAAAATTGCGGAAAATTCGATAAAATTAAGAGACAGGTAGGGTATGTAGTATATTGTACGAATGACGATTATCATTATTATTATTTTTTAGGTAAACATCCTGTATACCTATATACCGGGTGTCACTGAGATATGGTTCACCCTCATTTTTTTGTTTGATTTTTAACTTGGAAAAATGATATTATATATAGTCAAAACACAAATAAAAAGACATATGACATAAAAAAAAGTATTTATCACTTCTGGTTTCAACGGAAATTATAGCAACTTTCTAATTTTTATCATGACCCCCCGTATATTTTTACAGTTTTGGATAGAGCATTGAATTATGAGTTCGACAATGTGACATACTTGAGTGCTCTATCCAAAACTGTAAAAATATACAGGGGGTCATGATACAAATTAATAAGTTGCTATCACTTCCCTTGACAGCGGAAGTGATAAATACTTTTTTATGTCAAACAATGTATTTTTATTTGTATACTGACTGTATATAATATCATTTTCCTAAGTTAAAAATTACACAACAAAAGGTGTGAACCATATCTCAGTGACACCCGGTATATGATATGTTGGATTTCTGAATGTGTTCCCGCGTAGCTGGTAGGTCCCTAAAGTAAATGTAATTGGTTAAACGACATTTCGGCAAAGTCACATCTATCATCTTCAGATTCTCGTTGATAACCGCTTACTGCGGCTTCTCGTTACTCGAACTGAAATTCACAACTTCGCAAACAACAATTTTGTTATTTGATTAGGAAAAATTGTAATATATACAAGAATTTGTTAATTTGGCTAGAAAACAGTGTCGGAAATTTTTTTGCGAAATCCTTTTTTAATGAATACAGATTTCAAAAACGTTGTAGTATTTTATTTTAGTCAGTGGCGTACTAATTTGTTTATAAATATGCTACTATCCCCCAGTATTTACGCCACTGGATAGAATATTCTTTCTGTTTATTGTGCCATTCATGAAATAGATTATAGTCACTAAAGTGGGCTTATTTTAAGAAACTGACTGGCGCCGGTGAGGGGCGTGGTGTATCTTACAAAGGGGTAACGCATATATCATATCCATTAACAGTTGTTTATGATTGTCACCGTACACTTGCATTATTAATAAACATTCTATAGTGTCCTCTGCCGTTTGTGCAGCCAGGTGTATATATTTTATTTTTTGACACTACATGTTTAAAATAAAAAAAATAGAATGTAGAATGAAACAAAATACACAATAGGTGAACTATTTTATTATTAATAATTAATTAATGATTGCTAAACATTTTTCAGGTTGATGTCTTCAAATTATTAATTTTGTGTTTTGTTTGCCAGTTTTAAAATTTCTATTAACACATTTAAAAATGTAATATTCGTATTTTTTTCTTAAAATATCTTTTCTCGATATTTTAAAAAAATTTTCAATACAGCGTTTCTTACTCACATGACATGGTATGGAAGTAAAATAGATTAAAATAAAGAAAATCGTTGAAAAAATATTATTATTATTATTATTTTTCGTATAATAAAATATCGATGTCCTTGGTAATAATTAAAATTAGTACAAATTTCCTTTTGTACTCTCCTTAATATTCTTACTAAAAACAAATTGTGCTTTTTTTTGTAACATCAGAAGACGCCTTGGAAAACGAAAAAATATGATTTTTGTATGCAAGTATTTTTTTATTATCAATTTAATAATAATTAAGATTGATGTAAATAACAAACATATACTTTATATTTTGCACAGATAAAATTACTTACCTTTCAAAATCAAGAAGAAAAGAAAAAAATCAATGTTCCAGTGTACATTTGATTTTTACAGCTTTTGCAACAAACGTGACCTGCTTTTTTTCTTTGCCGATTCCATTACACGATATTAATAAACAAACTAAACACTAAATGCACAGTGAAACTAATAAAAATATCTATAAACTGGAATGTAGTAAACGCACTAAAGGCCACCGATTACTGTGTCTAACGACAAGCCGAGATAATCTACTGATCGCTGGAAACCTGTTGATGCGTAGTTCCCAGAGCATGTCGTACATTCGCCCTTTACCTCCGCACGATAGAGTGCATTATAACGGGCCGGCTTTAATTATATCACTTACAAAAGAGAAAGCCTCTTCTCGTTTTAGAGTTATTAAATAAATTTGATTTTAATAACTTAATTTGAGCGCCGTGTACCTCGCTTGCTATATATTTTTTTATATAAGTTGACAAAGGTTCCCCCATTATTTTTAACTTCTGTTAATTCCCGAAGATTCGTAAACAAGATTGATACACAGTGTGTATCACTTAAGATGAAATTATCTGCATCTCCGTAATTATCCGTAATTGGCTGAATCGAATCGCACTTTTTTTTTGTATAGAACTTTCAGAGAATATTTCAAATTGATTGTAGTATTTCATCCAGCCTTCTATGATTAGAAAAAAGAACGCGAAAATATAAACAAATATATGTTTTTTTAACCATAAAAGTTATTTAGAAAACTTGTTTAGAAGCATCTCAAATACCCAAATCCAAAATTTTGTTGCAATATCATTCTATAGACATTCAAAATAAAAAATTAAATTTTTATTATTATTTTTAAAAAATTCTGAATTTTTCTGGCACATCTGTCCTTAATTAAGTCCTAAAGTAAAGAATTTTTTATGTGAATATACAAGGTGGTGAACTAAAGCAGTTAAAAAGAAATTAGTTTCACGAGGTGCTCTTTTCGTTTTCTGGTGTTACTATATTTCTCACTGATTCAATAAAATCGATTTTATATGTTGAAGTATAACTATCAATACAGAATTTTAGCTGTGAACGGATACAAAAAATTGTGTTATTAATACTTCTTCATTATCATTTAAGAAAAGAGATATATTTATTACCTGTTAAATTTTTTGCAGAATTAATAAAAAACCAAAAACCAAACGCATCTATTGCCATTACAATCGGCAACATTTTTTTGAAACAACTCACTATTATTACTATTTTTATTTTTGGTAATATAATTTGCCATGCCATTTTTGATTTGTTATATGAATTAACAAATTTAATCTATTAATTTCTTTTTGCCTGTTAAATTTTATCTCGATGATTTTTTTTACTTTCTCATCTATCTATTGATAAAATATTGTTAACGTAACAAAATTTAAGTTTCAGACTATGATGAAAATGGTCGTTTTGAGGCCTCAAAGTAGCTAATTAATCCGCATCGGCAAGCTGTCTGTGCTGTGTATATTGTGACACATTTTTCTCGAACACCGCTCAATATGGAAATCTACGAAGGCGTAGAAGGGCCACAATAAATTTTATTTTATTTTTTCTTAAATTCCGACTTTAAAGTCGAAAATTAACAAAATTCCTACTTTAAAGTCGGAATTTAACAAAATTCCGAGTTTAGAGTCGGAATTTAACAAAATTACGACTTTAAAGTCGGAATTTTGTTAAATTCCGAATTTAAACTCTGAATTTTGTTAAATTCCGACTTTAAAGTCGGAATTTAAGAAAAAAATAAAATAAAATTTATTGTGGCCCTTCTACGCCTTTGTAGAAATCTGAATCTTTACATAACATATAAAATCTGGATATCCAAGGTAAAACTGTGGAATATCAGTAAAATCTGTTGGAGTTCCCGATCAACAGACCACAGTATCCTGACATATAAATGTGTAAATATTTTATAACAGGAGTTAAAGCAAGTGATTGGCCCATAATACATCGGGTCGAAAGATCCCTGTTTTTGGAAATGAGCACAGTAAATCCCTGAACGGAATCTGTTTCCCCTCGCTCAACAACTCACGCCAAAAAATTTCTCCTTTTTAGCATTTGTTTATGTCGGCTGGCATTAGATAAGTTCTTAATGTCAACATGAGTTAGTTAAAATTCCTCCGTATTAACTACTGGTTAAGCCTGGACGAGTCTGTCGTAGAGAGCCTCGAAGTAGGTATGCAGTTGTTAAGATGTTGCCTTTAAATATGCATCGTTTCATGGATTTCCTTCCAGAAGGTCCTCTACATTCGGTAGATTATCGACATGTATTTAAAACAGGTGGAAAATGATTTGTACGGAATAATCTATTATTCTCCTTTCAAGTCTGACAAGTTTTTTTCTTTATTCTCATAAAGTGCTCGAATTCTCTTGAACAACGCTACTTGATAGGCTGCAGCACTGTTTCCGCTTTAGAGTGTGATGCTGGTGTTTTAGTCCTGTTATATACAGGGTGGGGCAATAGTGCGTCCGACCTCGATATGTCGAGTTCTATGTAAGAAACTTGATTTAAAAACATAAATAAACTAAGACAAAAAAAGTCTATAACCGAACATTATTTTCGAATATACAGGGTGAGCCAAGACGATTCTACAGGGTCAACTAACCTTTTTTTTAAATGGAATGCCATGTATATCACATTTTTTGAAACCTCTTTGTGGCCTCCTTTTATTCCTGTATTAGGTATTATTGACTCTCTCCCAACCACTTGGATGTAATGATTTTTTTTGTTGAAATTATGCCATTTACACGAGTATATTAAAAAAATCACTACAGTCATAATTATCGATTTATAAAAAAAATATGTTAGTACCAATTATGGAACATCTGTGTGATGACACTCAGCCATTTTCACTTCCTAAAAGTATATACTATGTTTGTTAGTTTTAAAATGTCTGTTAATAAATTTAAGAGTGTGAAATATTCGTATTTTTTTCTTAAAGCACTTTTTCTCGATATTTTAGAAAATTGCCGATATAGCGATTCTACTCACTTGACGTGATGTGGAAGTAAAATAGAAAAAAAATGTTGAAAATAAAATACATATATATATATATATATATATATATATATATATATATATATATATATATATATATATATATATATATATATATATATATATATATATATATATATATATATATATATATATATGTATACAAACAAAATGTCCTTGATATTAATTAAATTTAGTACAAATTTAGTTTTGCAATTTCCTTAATATTCGTACTAAAAACAACTTGTGCATTTTTTTGAGAAAACGCCTCTGAAAACACAAAAATATGATTTGCATACATACGTTTTTTTTATTATCTAGTAACCTCTTTAATTTAACAATAATTAAGATTAAAGTAAATAACAAATTTATATTTTATATTTTGTACAGATTCAGTTACTTCCCGTATCGCAAGGAAAACAAAAAAAATTCCAATATTCCTTTTAATTTTACAGCTTTTGTAACAACAAACGTGATCTGTTTTTTCTTTGTCGCTTCCATCACACCACATCAAAAACCTAACAAAAAAATAAATAAAGTATATAAATATTAGAAATGTTTTTAGACCGGCTTATTAATAGTTGGAAACATTTTGTTGGGTAAGGGTCCCTATTTTGAGAAAAACTATTTTATCAACTTGTCGACGTTTCGGTAAATTTTATTACCATGTTCAGGGCACTATAAGAAATAAAATTATGATGTATGTATAAAATTTGTAAAAAACGTAATTTTTTTATTTTTAATCAACTAGTAATTTGTACTACTAACAAACATTATTGTTAATATTTTATTAGTAGCGCCGCCGTTTACATGGAAATTTGGCGTCGTGATATATTAGTGAATTCGCAAACATAACAAATATATAAATATATCGTCACTCATAGGCATGCACGTTAACGTTAAATAGAACTAGTAGAAAAGTATACAACAAACAGTTGTGCAGTGCTTTTAATTTTACTAGTGGTGTTAAGTTAATAGCAAGTATTATTTATAATCTATTATTTTAAAACTTACGTGGACAGGTGGATGGAACATTTATTTTCATCATATTATATTATGTGCAAGCAGACCTATACGAATTTTGATTACAATGATTTATTAAAATTGTGTTCACTATATATTCCAACGAATTTATATTTTCTTTTCAATGATACTATAAACTGTTCATTGAAATTTAAGAAATTATTTAAAAAAATATAGAGACAGGATTCACACTTCACAGGTAGGCGTAATAGTTCTAAAAAATTTTAAATATAAAAACATGATATATAGCTGTGTACATACATACTTATGTATATTCTATTTTGATTGCATATTATAAATTATAGGCATGTAGGCAGTACTGAGTACGAATAGAGATTATTTGTAACCATAGTATTTAATTTTGTACAGTTATAAGAAAAAATCGACAATGCAATTTTGTATGTAGGTACCAAATTTTCAGTAAAAATTTTAAATATAACAGTTGTTCTGTTAACAAGAAGTAGATGGATATACATAAATGCGTCCCCCCATGAAGAACTTTGACTTTTAAACAATAAACTGAGGTATCCAATATAGGAATCTTATAAAAAAATATATACATGATTAATACTTTTTTCTAAACGGAGACGAGGTGACAAAGATGTAGGTTTAATATCAAAATAAACATTGGCATCAGTTTACACAAGTCAAGGTGAATAGTACATAAAATAAAATTTAAATGTGATGTCATGTCATTAGCAGTATAAATAGAAACAGAAAGAATAATAAAATAGGAAAAGCACATTACAATTTTATTATGTAAAGAAATAGTGCTAAAAAAAGATTAATTGGTTTGAAACGAAAGAAACAGATGTTCATAAATTTTGATTTATAAATACACAATACAATTATTGTCTATCAGAAAAGTGACCAATAAATAAAATTATTAGTTTAAATAACCAATTGGACTAACAATTCAATATATGTATATGTATTTAGGTATAACGAGAGACTGTGATTGTGACTCGACTTGGAACGCAGTCAATTTAGTTTTAAATTAAATAGTGCAATCCAGGCTCCTAAGAATCAAATAACCCATACTGACCGATATAAAATTTTTGACACAAGAGGAGCAATGGTCAAAAACAAATTATCCTATTGAATATGGTCTGAACTTCAATTTTATAAACAGTCATGATCTCATTTATATTTACGTACACGGTGGGCAAATTTCGATGTTTGTACAGGGTAACTCGGTAACTGTAAGAAATACAAAAAATAATGGGACACATTCTCGATCTCTTTATTTGAGACAAATTCACTGGCGAAAACAAAAATTTGCTATCGTGTTTTGGTTTCGAGTTATAAACAAGAGTTAGATTTTTTGACTTTTAGCACGTCAATATCTTGGTTGTTTGTAAAGTTATGAAAAACAACTTTTACATTTCTTCAGGCACTTTTTTCTGTATAATACAGTAGCGTTCGAGAAAATCTAAAAAAGGTGTAATTTCGAGTTATGGCATAAAGTTGTATTTTTTTAAATGGGAATCATAGTTGGCTACAGTTAAAAAGGAAATTTTTTTTCACTTTCAAACTATATATCATATGTGGGGTCGCTTTTGATGTTTAAGTATTTAATAGCGAAAATAATCTTTTAGTAGATTACTTTTTTCGTTTTTTTAATTTTTATTCCAAGTAGGCGTATGTTGTCTATGACAGTGTTTAACCGTTTGTCAGTAAATTGCATATTAATAATTTTGTTTCCGTCATAATTACACCCCATTTAATCGTAAAAGTAAATATGTTTTACGAAAATTACGAGAAAGACGATTTGCTAGAATGCTTTATTCAAAGTAATAACAATTGTGATATTGCATCTGAAATATATTTCTATCGCTACCCAGAAAGAAGACCTTGTTGAAGGACCCACAATTAATGATATTTTCTTTTAACATCTTAAAAATAGCTTTATTAGATTGTTTTCTTTCTGGATAACGATTCATATATACCGATTTCGGATGCAACATCACAATTGTTATTATTAGTTTGAATATAGCATTCTAGCATATTTCTCGTAATTTTCGCAGACATCTTTACTTTTACGATTAAATGGGGTATAATTATGACGGAAACAAAATTATTAATATGCAATTTACCCACAAACGGATAAACACTGTCATAGATGACACACGCCTACTTGGAATATAAAAAAAAACGCAAAAGTAATCTACTAAAAGATTATTTTCGCTATTAAATACTTACACATCAAAAACGACCTCACATATGATATATAGTTTGAAAGTGAAAAAAAAATCCTTTTTAACTATAGCCAACTATGATTCCTATTTAAAAAAATACAACTTTATGCCATAATTCGAAATTGCACCTTTTTTTAGATTTTCTCGAAAGCCTATATTATCAGAAAAAAGTGTCTGAAGAATGTAACAGTTATTTTTTTTATAACTTTACAAACAACCAAGATATTGACGTGTGTCTAGAAGTCGAAAAATCGAACTTTTGTTTATAACTCGAAAACAAAAGACGATAGTAAATTCTTGTTTTCGCCAGTAAATTTGTCTCAAAAAACGAGATCGAGAATGTGTCTTCCATTTTTTTTGTATCTCTTACAGTTACTGAGTTACCCTATACAAACATCGAAATTTGCCCACCCTGTATCTTGTAAGCACTACCGATGTGTAACTTATTTGTATTTAAGTTTAAAATTACCAGAAAACAAAATGTTCTCAAAGTGTCTGTAATTCTTCTATTACACACCATGTTTGGCATTACTTATTGGGTATATTTCAATATTTGTATCGTGTCCTCCCCCCTCAGGGGGCGCCTGGATCCGCCTTTGGTATAAAGGGCCACTGAGGTCACCAGAAATGCCTTTTTTAACTTTTGTTTACTCTTGCATAACTTCAGTAATTATGAAAAACCGTGGCGGACGATTAAATGCGAAATAATCGTTTTTGAACTCTCTCACGCTAACAAAACTACCTGAGCGCTTGCCATTTTTTTTTAAATAATGTTATATTTGATTTCTTAAAATTTGTATAGCGAAAATTACGATATGTGGGTGAGTATCTAAGCCAAATTTTAAAAAAATTTCATATTCGTGACGCATGTTACATATATTATATACAATACATTAGAATGCTGACGCTGATCTATAAGGATACTGAAAAATTAGAATTTGTAGTGGAAAATTGACGTTTAGGTATAGTTTTAAATATTTTCAGCTGAGTGGTTTTATTATTATTATTTTTTTAGTTATGTCGAACTTAACGTATCAACTCGTTTCGATAGTAGGTATTTGGGAATATTTGAAAAATAATCAAAAAACAATGAGCTTTGATCAGGTACCTCAAGGTTTAAAAACATGCACTTTGGTCTGAATCACTATCAATAAAAAGCGGCCCGGACTGATATGTTTCTTTAAAACAATTAATCGGAAAATCAGCACATGTACCAGGTGATCCACTTAAGGTTGACACTGGACTTTCTGGCTTTATTATTAAAATAAACGAAAATTTCAAAAATTAATAACATGCACTTTTTGTCCGTATAACCGGAAAACGACATCGGTTTTTAAATTTTTTTGACACCCTGTATATTCTGTGGTAGTGATTGTAATGAAACTATGCTCCCTTTAAAAATCAGAAACTCAAAAACTATAAATGATAATTACCTTACTTTTTGTAAAACTTTTTCCGTCTTTAGACCATATTTCGTTCACTCACTGTATATACAAATTTTAAAAATTTACATAAAAAATTTTCATCACAATTAAGATATGTATAGTATTTATTAAAAAAAAAAAAACAGAAAATATTTAAGAAATGTCAGTAGGTTGGAAAGAGGCGATCATGTTTCTAGTATACCACAACAAAAAATCAGATAAATTTCTGGTAGTTTTTGTAGAGATTTTTTCGTTATTTAAGAAGTTGTGCAAGAATCAACAAAATTCAATAGGTCATTCTTAATGACCTTAGACTATTTCGAAATCCGAAAAAAAAAATTATTTTATTTACGGCCGAATGGGTTACACAATATAAACGCTATTATTTATAAAAGTACTAATCGGAACAATTACCGAAGTTAAAATATTAGTACTATATGTACTATAGACAAAGGTAATATTTAATTTTAATTAAATTATTTATAGAGGGCGAGTTAAAAAAACTGGGCTATAGAGTAACTAGAGATTTCTTGGCTCAAAATATGAAGATTTAGCCAAACATGCTTAAACTAAAATGCGCCTAATTAATGAGATACAGGGTGTTGAAAAAAATTTTTTTAAATGATTTTTTTTTTTGGCGCAACTCAAAAATTGACGGATCAAGTTTAAAATCGGCACAGGTAGGCTTCTTGTGGTGAGAAAACATAATTTCGTGTTAGTTTTGATCTAAGTTATACAGGGAGCCCAATAAAATGCAAATAATTAAAATACCGTGTGAAGTGTAGTATTCAGTTAACTTTTAATCCTTAAATTGCTCGAAAACGGTTGATTTTAGCGACTTCAGAATTAGTAAATACATCATTACACAGTGTTTCAAAAACGATTATTTTTGGCCAAAAATAAAAAAAGGCAACCTTCCTGGAATCAAACCGAATTATATGGAAATGCTAGTAGGATAATTACAGTACTCAGATATGTAAATATGTGTCACTATAAAAATTTATTCAATCACGTATAAGCCTTTAAACCGCGAAAATTTTTTTACTGTTTTCTGTTGTGTAATTAGTGGTATAATAATCCCATTCCATTTTGTTGCATTACTCGGAATTGGGGACGTGCAAGTACTTGAATAACAAATCAAAAGAAAGCTGGAGGTATATATTTTAATGTGCTTATGATATTTTGTAAATACGTTAATCCGTTTTCCTGTGTAAAAAATTTAATTAACTATTTGAAGAAATACAATGGTTTTTTATTTAAATTTTTTATTTGAGTTATAAAAAAATGTCCACATTTTTTAAGTATTCATTTTAAAGCTTCAAGTATGTTGTTTAAGATCATATTGCCACATTTTGCTTTTTGCCGCTTTTCATTGGAAAATATATCTAAATATAGCAGATACATGGGGCTGATTTAAAAAAATGTTATAATGTATTTTCTAAAAAAAAAAAAAAAGATTTGTAATGCAAGATACAAATTGTTCGTCAAAAAAATGTCTGTGAAATTCTGGGCATTCCGGAAAAAGTCAATAATGCAGAAAAGAGAGCACCTATCGAAAAAATTCGTGATATTTGCTTTAAATTCGCATCAAAATGGAAATAATCTGGGAGGCAAAATTTGAGATTTTTTTGCATCAAATAAAACATTGTTGACTAGTGTACTTTAAAAAAACACTAAGAAACATTTGGAAATATCTACATCGACACATCAAGCTCGAAGTCGACCAGAAATCCTGCAACAAAGATCTCAAATTATATAGAAAAAATTTTACCAGAAAAATTTCGAGAATTAATCAAGACCTACTAAATAGACTTTAGTAAGTTCTGATCCATACAATACAAGTCTTAGACGTTTACAAAAAAAAAAAAATCAGTGTATCCTGAAATGATTTTTAGTTGAAGCAAGACCACCGAGAATAGGAGACTGGACAGGAAGCGATTTTGATGAGAATAATGCATCAGAAGATAAACTTTCATCTTACATTTTTACTAATCTTATTATTGTGTCTATTTTTTTACTAAATTTGACATCAAATTAATTTTGTGTATTATATAAAAAATTAATAAACATATTGATATACGTATTTATATATTTATAAGTTCTTTCTTCAACCATCTAAAAAGTTAACTGTTTTTGGTAAATTTTTTTAGTGGAAAATACATTTTTACTAGTTTAGCCCGGTAACGTAACATAAGGGATTGGTAAAGTCTTTACCGATCCCTTATGTCACTTTTGGTCGACAACAATAGGGTAGGTACCTAATTAACCACTCTAGAAAACAACGTCTGAAATCTGTCAATTGATTTTATAAATTTTGTTTACAAAAGATTTCAAGTTGAAGTGTTTTGAGACTAATAAAAATGGTTGCAGAAAAAATATTGTATGCAAGTTACGCAACTCACCCGGAGAGTGTCTTTGTTGGGCTCGTCGGCTTCCAGGACCCGCTGGCGCTTGCCCAATAAAGAATCACTTTCCAGGTTTGTTACGTAAATAAATATTATAGAGTGTATATTATTAAACATTTTAAAAATCATTTTTAGTATTTCATATTTATTAAAAATTGGAAAATAATAAATAACTTAAAATTCGATATAATTATAGAATATCTTATTTTCACCCAAAATAATATCTTTCTTCGGTTAAAATAAACTATAAAGTTTTCTATTTCTGACCAAAATTAACTGTCTTTGAACCACTGTGGCATCATTTCAATAAAAAATATCCGTACAGCTTTTCTAAAAAAAAAGATCACATTCTTATCATTTAATGTAATATTTGATTAGTGTTGGTTGAAAATACCGACTCCAATCTTGATGGAAATAACTGTTTTCATTGTAGCTACGTACATGAAAATTTTCTTCAAAAACCAGTGGGGTCAGAGTTAGGGCGGGTTGGAGTGATATATTTAATTATACATAAAAATGTTATTCGCAACTGAACTGATTTTTGGATTGTTGATTTGGATGCACCATCTTTAACCAAAATTTTTGTTCCCCTTTAGTTTTTTTCGTACATCGTATGAGTAAAAATTAAAAAACCATCGAATTTGCTGTTTTTAATTATTGGTCCATTTGTTCCATCCAAGGATTAATGGAGAATCTTACCTCAATTTTCTTCAAAATGATTTGCCACTTCTAATAGAAAATATTCCACGAGCAGTACGCTCATAGATGTTTCCTTTATGCACGATGGTACTCCACCTCATTTTTCCTTGATCGTACGAGGATATCCCAATGAAATTTATCCTATTCAATGGATAGGTTGTGGGGGATCGATAGATGGCCATTTCGCTCCCCAGACCTCAATCCTCTGAATTACTATTTATGAGGTTTTCATTAATTTTTTCACGTTGAATGCCATTTTAGTCATGTGTTGTATACACAAAATTCTATATCAGTATCTTCATTTGTTCAAAAGATATTTAAATAAATATTTTTTGTTTTGAAAACTTTAACGCCCTGCAACTTGGGCAAATGTTTATATAACAAAAAATTCTTAAATTTTGACAAGGAATACGTTCCTTCTATGACATTCCATTACATTACACCCTGTACACTCGCTATTAACTAATCTAGGCACCAAGTTACTATAGTATTTTCGTAAATTCTGTAAAAGGAATGCGGATTCAATGGCGTGCATGCGTAGGAAATATTAATACAATAATAAAGATGAAATAATTTGATTAAGAATACCTGTGAACTCATATTGATGATTATTAATATTTTCTCTCATAAATCGATATATTTCATTTTAGGTATGAACAATCATTAGGAAAAGTTATGTTGTAATTAAAGACATTTATTTATATGATCTGAATTTTATAAACATTTAACAATATATTATTCATTATTGGTATTGATTAAAGTTCTAATTAAAAAAAAACTCACAAATGGATTATTTGTGATTTTCCATATAAAAAAATTGTATTTACAACACTCAAATAAAAACAATGAATATCTTTCTTACTCGCTCGTCTGTCTTACTCCAGATGTTTTCTCCCGCTGCTCGAAAGTATTTCCTGCGTGTTACGCTCATTACACCATGTTTATAGGAATAATAAGACAAGTGGATGGTCTAAGATCAATTGCATTTCGATTTCCGTATATGTAGGTACAGTCGTGTGCATATTGTCATTAGCACCTTAAAGTTCAATTTCGTTTAATGCGTCTCAACCAATTAGGATGGCTATGTTCCGACCGCAGTCGAAAGCGTGCCGATTGCCGATACAAATTGTAAAACTTTACAGATCTAAATGTTTGAAAGTATTGTCTCTGCTAAACTGTTTGCTTTTGTTTATTCGAGATGTTATAATATGAATCGGAATAAAAATTAGTTTCTTAAAATTTTAGAAGGGTATACTGAAATTAAAGGTAATCCATCCCCAAATGTGTATATGTGTTTGTTTAAATTTAATTATTATAAAGAAACTCTCTTATAGTCGTTGGTATCACTGTGAAATAATTATTACCAGTAGAAATAGAACCAGGAATTGAACAACTTGACTTTTTTATCACAGATTTAAACCGACAGTGTAATGGGCGATTGAGGACGTCGAGCTGATTCCAAAACACTCCCATATGTGCCCTCAATATTCCTTCGTTGATATACAGGGGATTTCCTAATTTCTTCCAAATTTTTGAGACGTCATATTTTTTAACAGTTTTATCCAATTAATTAAAAAAAATTGTGCACAAATGTCTTTGGTATTCCGGCGTACACGTAAAAATACTGTGTTTTAAAAAAATACAGAATTGAGTGGGGAAAATTATGGTTTTGATAAGTTATCAAAAATCGCACTATATTTTATGGATACGAAAATTACATAAATAATAAATAATAACAATAATAAAATGTATTTATTGAGGGCGAAGTTAACCTTAGAATTATGTATCAATAACAAACAAAATACAATACAAATTTTTGGCATTATTATAACAGATTTTTTTTTAAATACCATTGATTATTGAGCAACATCAAATGGTAAATTTATTTTCTTAATCACTGACCTTATTTAGATCAATAAAAAGTGGAGCTTTAAATGAATTACAATGCAAAATTAAATAAGAAAATAAGATTCCGTTAGATAAGTATGTTATTTTTTAAAATCCAGTCCCGCACTTTGAGTATTTTGTATTTTTTAATTTTGTTTAATGAATGAGCCTCTAGTATATTTCAAATATTCATATTACATAAAATTTTTAAAAAATTTTAAGTTTTAAATTATTAATATTGCTTGTTTAAAATAAAGAACAGTGTAATTTTTAATTCGTTAAATGATACCGTACAAAATCAAAAAATCAACTTAGAAAATTTCCCTATACATCAGTAACGATTAACGAAGGACATCACGGAGCAAATATGGGGGTGTTTTGAAATCGGCTCCACGTCCTCTATCTCCCATGAACTATATAAATATATGAAATTGACCGAAGTAATTAAATTAAAATTATTAAAATGGACATAAACCAAACCAAGGAAATGATATTAGGTTGTTACTTCAAAATTATCAAAAAAATAATAATAAAAATAATAAATAAACAGCAAATTAGATTTATTTATTACTTAACAATAAAAGGAACAACAAAGGAATAAGATCTTAACAAAATTAAAAAAGTAGTTAAATCAACACAATTATTCACACGGAGTGAAGAATATTTGAGGAGCAGACTTTCTATTATATGCATTTTGGTCCATTATTTTAAGTTTTCTACCGAAGCGAAGGTGGAGAGACAAGTTATCAATTGCAGGCGACAATCTTATGTAGAAAAGGACACAAAAAAATGCACTTTTCCCATGTAAAGTAATTGATGAAAACGTCATGGACATTCTATGTGTAGCATGCCTTAACGTTGAAAGACAAACAAGCAGCAGTTTGTCCTTTAAATGTGGACTGACTATCATTTGATTGTCGTCGTCTGCCCAGAAATGACGAAAATGTTGTCTAAAATGACCAAAATAATATTGAAAAGATAATGGATATCGAAGAAGATCACATATTATGCGATTGTAATAATACGCTGTTTTTTACAATAAATAAATAATACTTTTCTTTCTTATTATGTTTTTTACAGCTCCATTACCAAGTTAGTAAAATTATTTTGTGCACCCAAAAAAAATTCAAATTGACAAATTAAATGCAATTTGCCCATCACATTTTTTGGAGTTATTTGGAAAATGATCAAAAGATATTTTTTACATCTAGGTGCGATGACTATGTGATTTTTGTTGCATTTTTTCCGAAATTTACTTTCTGGATAAATTAATCCACAAACCTGTCATAGATTTTCTTTATTTCTGAAAATTACAAATAATGGACAAAAATGCATATAGAAAGTCTGCTCCTCATTTATTCTAAAAGGAACTCAAACGTGACCATAGTTTTGTAGTATTTAGGCACGTTTAAACACATTATAGAATACAAATTTTACTATGCAGAGTGGGGCACGTGAAAGTCCCCCCCCCTTTATTTTGTTTATTTTTGACATTTTCAAAAATTTCAAAATATTGCCCCAGTATTTACCGAAATTTTCAGATTTTCTACGAAAAGTACACTATCTATAGTATGTCCACGGTTAGAGTGGATAAGAGAAAAACTTTTTAATTTTCATTTTACGCGGAAAATTTATTCTTCATAAAAAGTTTTGCTTTTGTTTAAAATAGGATTGTCATGGAGTAAGTTAACATGTCATATACAGGGTGTTCAAAAAAATCTAAAAATGATGTAGAGTAAACTACGTTCAATTTTTCCGATATGAAAAACTGTTACTAAGAAAAGTTGTTTAGAATTAAAATTTATGTCAGAATTCCAATTTGTTTATAAATCGGCATAATTTTACTATTTTGAAAATGAAAAGAAAAACTGTATAACTGAAAAGTTGACAGTTAATTGACTGTCTTATTTAATAATTTTTGTAAGAAGAAAATTATTTTTATTTTACCGGAAGTTTTACCGCATGATACCACTTGATACTTTTTTGAAATTTTTTAAAAAAAGAATCAGGCAGATTTATTCACAAATTGGAATTTTGACAAATATTTTAATTTTAAACAACTTTAGTAACAGTTTTTCATAATGTTAAAATTGAACGTACTTTACTCCACATCATTTTCAGATTTTTTAATTTTCTGAACACTCTGTACATGACATGTTTACTTACTCCATGGCAGTAATATTTTTAACATAAGCAAAACTTTTTATGAAGAATAAATTTTCAGCGTAAAATGAGAAATAAAAAAGTTTTCCCTCTTATACACTCTAACCGTGGACATACTGTATACAGGGTAGGTCAACAACAAGTTTTTTATCTCTTATGGAACACTCTGTATATTTTTACACATTTTGAAAGAGGATATCGATTTATATATCTCTTAAACATTTTGGGCTTCAAAAATTGATAATGACAAAGTTCAAAGTTATTAACAATCAAAGTTCAAATATCTACTTCTCACTTCAAAGTAAATGCCTCTTTTTAAAAAAAACACCTGTTACAATACAATCAAAAACAGCAAATATCTTGACATTTATGTCAAACTGAAATTGTAGATGAGTTTTTACAACTTTTATGTTTCAAAACCTACTTCTCAATACAACTCGCCGGATTAGTTTTCCGCACACACCAAAAACAGTGGACTCACACTCGGCGCGCGTTTCGCCAACTAAGTTGACATCATCGGGAGATGATTAAAACTGCAAAATGTGTACAGATATACAGGGTTTTCCATAAGGGATAACATACTTGTTGTTGACCAACCCTGTATATCACAAGATCTTGGTACACCCCTTTATTTCTTCCTTATTTGTTTAAGTAAAAATTTTAAAGTTGGCTTAGTTAATATTTGTAGAGGCCCATTTTTTTGACAAAATAATATTTCCGGCCACTTCCTGTTTCACCGGAATTTATTAAAATTTAGTTATTTTCATGAATTACTTTCTATATTATTTTTGTAATATACAAATGATTCTGAGTACTCTGATGCTACATAATTGCACAGTTGGCAATGATTTTTTTTTTGGAAATTAATTTTACATTCTATTTTAGAGTGCTTTCTCCTAAAAAAAATGCTGAAACATTCCTGACAATTATATTATTACTTTATTAAAACTATTAAGCCATCAGTCAACTTGAAATAATGTAAACATGATTTTGTGGTAAGGGGTTGTACAGCTAACGTTTTATTTGAAAAATAAATAATTACAAGGTGTAATAACGTGAAATAAGAAATTATTATTTATTTATTTATGCATTATTAGGAAAGTTTGAGCTAGGGCACTCTAAATGAAAATTTCAAATTTATTTCCAAAAA
This sequence comes from Rhamnusium bicolor, assembly GCA_029963845.1. NCBI lineage: Eukaryota > Metazoa > Arthropoda > Insecta > Coleoptera > Cerambycidae > Rhamnusium > Rhamnusium bicolor. The sequence goes on along the minus strand of JANEYF010003357.1, from coordinate 367,646 downwards.
AATCATAGCCAAATATGCAATTGTCTAGTTTTAAAGTACTCAGAATCGTCTCTAGGTAACGAAAATAAAATAAATAAGAAGTGTTCATGAAAACAACCAAATTTTAGTCTTTTTCGGTAAAACCGGAAGTGGCCGGAAATATTATTTTAGTCAAAAAAATGACCTTTTCCAGGTATGTTTATTACACCAAACTTCAAAATTTTCCTTCCACAAATAAAAAGGAAAAGGGGTGTACCAAGATTTTTAAAATGTCACAAATAATTAAAATAAAGGAGGAGGAGTTTTACGTGCCCCACCCTGTATAAAGACTAGAAAATAACAATAAAATTGGTACTTCGACCATTTTGAGATATAAAAGAAAATACATATTTAACGAACAATCAGCAAACGGCGGATATACACGATATTAACATTAATCTTAATATCGTATATCCTCCGTTCGCGTCTATCACAGCTTGCAAACGCTCATTCATGGAGGCTACAATATTCCCGCAAAAGTTTCTTCTCCTCATATCCTCCCCAAGCAATGTTGGTGTAACGCCTCAGTTGTTCGTTCATTTCTATGGTCCCACATCTGGACCATTAAACCCCATTAATTTTCTATGGGGTTTAAGTCCGGGGACCTGGGAGGCCATAGAATACGATTCACGTGTTCTGCGTGCTCAACAAACCAGTTACTCACAATGTGCGTACGATGTATAGGGCAATTGTCATCGACAAAATTTATTATAGGGAGTTCATCTACCGGATAAACGGTGCGCACAGAGGGCAACATAACGTCATTTAGCACCTCAAGGTAATTGTGTGAATTGGCCCGCCTCGGAATAAGTATAAGCTCGCCTGGACCACCATCACTCATCCAACCCCATAAATTTACCGTTATGCGACCGGACACTGTGTTCGGTATGACGTGGTTTTCATCATATCGAGTACCGGTTACCCTCCAAAGGGATACCCTACCATGCTGGTTCGACTGGAAGCATTTTTCATCGGAAAATATTGTGTTCCTCCAGTCGAAATTTAAATATTCCCGGGCAAATGCCAACCTAGCTCGCCTATTTTCTTCTGTCAGGAAGATCTTATGTTCTGGTCGCCGATTGTGCAACCCCTCCCTATGCAGCGCCCTTCTTATTGTGCATGTTGATACCTCGAATTGATTGGCAAAAATCCGTGTGGATTCAAAACCATTTTGAAGGTAAGAATTTACCATTTGCTGACTTTAAGCCGCATAAATAAGCCGTGGACGGCCCGTACTAGGAAGAGACAATAAACGATTTTCGTTTGCATGATTCCTCAGCCAACGACTGACGGTCGATCTCTAAAAAAGAAGAATGTAATAATTTTTTAAGAGTTCAATACTCTATTTCCGAAAAATGTGTAATAAAATTATTTATGTCTTAACGGAATTAATATGTATAATGCCTGGTGTGCAATATTTTTTTTCTGTATTAAAGAAACATTTTTAACCAATGCCATTGAATTCAAGCCTTCACATGTTATGACAAAATTCAATGACCCGTTTATTATCAATAATACCAAAAATTGTTTATCGTAAACATAGACTAAATGCCTATGACGTAAATGTTAAAATTTCAATTTACAGCTTTATTTAAACATTTGGACACAATATTATGATGGATTTTGTATAACAGATCTGATTTATTATCTCATCACGAATAAATTTTTCTGTAAAGTTAGAAGTAGAAATGTTGGGCTCCGGTAGACCCAGATCCAGTTGACCGATTTTGCTCATCAACGAACTCAATCTTTTCTTTGGCCTCTAGAATGTGTGTACCAAATTTGAAAGCTTTATCTCAAAAACTGTAGCTGCTATCGCGATACACACACGCACAGACAGAAATTTTTTTTCTTTCTGAAATTTTGTGTATCGTCATAATTCGGCGAGATTCGTCCAGAAATGCAATAAACATTTTAAAAAAATTTGAAAACGAATACATACCTTCCTCATTTTGAGGGGTGAGGAAGTAATTTACTAATTGTTAAATAAAGGGTATTGAAATTTGTGGAATATTGTCTGCCTAGGTTTTATCAACCTATGATGTCAGGGTCGCTAATCACCCTGTATACTACTTATAACGCAAAATAAACTCTACTTTTTGCGTATTTCACGGTTCATAAGATTTTGAAATACCTATAACCATCTCGTTTCAAAATAGTAATTTTCGTTACAAGTCCGGTACGAAACTGTAACAACACCTTAACGGACGTGTATCGAATAATATTTTATTTCATACAGTCTTTATAATTCTTTTTAAAATGAATAAAAAACTATAATTATTGACTCGTTGGGTTCATATTAATCCAATATAGGTCCAAATAAAATAAAAATTACTAACTTTGGTTAAGCAAAATATTAAAAATTTTGTAAATAGGAGCCTAATCTATATAGTTGTATAACATTGTTCATTTACTAAAGTTGGTAGAAAAGTATGTTTTATAAGTAGAGGTAAGGACCAAAGTGTTTAATTCACAACTGTGTGAATATTGATCAATATAGGTCCAAAGAAAATAAAAATTACTAACTTTAGTTAAGCAAAATATTAAAAATTTTGTAAGTAGAAACGTAATCTATAGTTATCTAACATTCTTCATTTACTAAAGTTGGTAGAAAAATAATTTTACAGTAAAAAACGCTCTATAGCGGTGGATGATTTTCTTCACTAAAATACTTGTCGGGTTGCATTTTTATAGTTGGCTTTGACTTCATTCTTATGTGTTTCTTTGAATTATGACAGTTACTTTTGTCATAAATTTTGAATACGATTGTTGTAGTTAGTGTAAAAATTAACTTTTAATGTATTAAATAATTGCTATACCTATGTATTTAAATATCTTATTTATTTTATTTTTAAGTGAAAATGTCAAAAGTCAAAACTGCAAAAGAATTGCTTCCTAATAACAATAGTATAATAGCGTTGCTAGGCAACACATTACGGTATCAGATACTGTAATGTGCAAATGAATTGGGATCTAGTCATTTACCGTATGAAATAAATATGTATGTATATTTTTCCAATATCCACTTAAATTGTGCACCAGTTTATTTAAAACAATGATATCAAAAGCCTGTTCTTTTTAACATTTGTGAACCCGATGTGCCTTATAATACTTGTTAAGATAATAAGAACCAACATCTTAAAAAATAAATAAAATCTAGAGTTTGGGTGTAATAATCTGTTTAATTAAAATGTTTCATGTTTAAAATTTAGAATATATAAAATAACAGCATAAAAATACCAATATTTACAGAAATGTTTAATTCCCTTCCTATTTGGGATATATTGAGCCCTTCAAAAATATTATTTGATGTCGGGTATTCGCGTCAATGGGTGCTTGCATTTTTTGTTTTCTTTGCGACTGTTAGCTCTAATACAAAATTGCACACTAAACGACTGGATGACCGCGGATAGGCCTGTGACATTCTTATCCCCGCCAGTGGGCGGAAACCTGCAAATCCATTGCATACGATTTTGTTTGAAAATTGCTAATGACAATATGCACACGACTGTACCTACATTATCGGGATATTCGCGACGCATAACGTTCAAATTGATACATGTGAACGAACTGCTCTTAGCTGTATTAAATGAAGTGAAAGCGGAAAATTGGATTAAGTATATAGATCATGTTAAAATGATCGAATTACAGATGTGGGACCTTTATACCAAGATGGATAATCCCGTCAATCCAGTCATAATAAGAGTAGGTGAAAGCAGTACTGAAAGTGAAGAAATGTTTTTTTCAGACAATAAATAGTGCCATATTATATATATGTATAGTCAATAATAAATCAGTGATCGTGTATAAATAGTTTTCGTCCACAACTTAAGTGTTCAAGTGGTTTTTTTTATGTGTGTATAGTATGTGTTACGTATATCCTATATAGTGTATTATTAGTATGTATTGTGTTCGTGATTTATGTGTAGTTAAGTTAACATTGTTTTGGTGTTATTTTTTCATTTTTATTGTTGAATTTACTAACTGTCCTACCTATACTAATATCTTCCTCTACCCATTCCCCTCCTGACAAGGGATGCTTTTACCTCCCCGTGGTCTTTGCTCGGCAATAACAATTTTCTAATGAGGTATCGTATTTTTTTGCTATGAATAACAATTTTATTTCTTTAAATTGTTATTGGCTAAATAAAGCAACATATATTCTAAAATATTTTCAATTGCAGGTACATATTTTAGAGAACTAAATTTAATTATTCTGCACTGATTACTAATTACAGTAATTCAAAGTTCATTTAAATAAAACTTTTAAATGTTTCAAAATATTTAATGCATAAATATATATCTAAATCACATATATACAATTTTAAAAAACAAATTAATTTTCAGATCTATCTATAATATGTCCAACGTTACGTTACGCCCCTGACTGCACCGCTTCACTAGGGTTTAAGCAATTAACTTTTTTCTACCTGGTCTCGAGAAGGGTCGCTAAGTCGCCCAACGGTCTTAACATTCGTCTCGTATACGTTATCAACTATTTTAATTATATGGTCCGGCAAGGTTTTTATTTCACTCAAACGAAAGAGGCGGGTGTATATAAATTGCTTGAGACGTGTACAGTTTTTATTTTTTACATGTGCCCCCCCTGTATTTAAATAAATGCTCTTTCATTTTGATAAATAGCCGATAAATTTTTTGTTCTCCTCTACAGAATTTACGAAAACACTATAATCGATACGAATTAATTTATTAAATAATAAATAAAAGGGTCTTCGTATATAATATCAATCTGGTTGTTGCCATCAAGTCTGGTTACCATAACTTCACACACAGAATGCCCCAAACAAAATATACCACGGCACATATTTGCTTAGGTGAGATACCTACTCACATGTTTTATTGCTGACACACAACATACATTAACCAATGCATCAGATGACAATAATTCAACTCTGTGTAGTGCGAGCTCATATATCCTTTTTAGGTGGAGCGCGATAACTCTTATCTAAAATCGTGTCAAAAACGCGCACGTAGATATTTTTTTTAAGTAAATAATAATTTAACAAATAATAAGTATGATATATCGGTTGTGTCTGTACTGTTCTGTGTGAAATTTGAAGAAAAAGAAAACGATTAGAGATTGCAGGTAAACAAATTAAACAAACTTGTTACAATAGATCATTATTAGAACCAATTTATTCATCATATTATTATTCTGCAATAATACTTTTGTTATGAGGTAGTTAAACTACAATTAAATGCAAGTAGCATGTTACATTCGTTTGATCGTTTGAATTATTGAATATTAAATAACTCTATCTAATAAGTAATAACATAATAATTTAATACAAATTTATTGAAGTACTTTGTTATTAATTAAAGTAACTGTTTTAACGATATCAAGGCATTTTTTGCATATTTCGACAATTTTAAATGTGTCATGAAAGTAAACAAATAAAAATAAGCACCTGCGATAACCTTATCAGTTTTATCAGTAGTAGTAATACTGTGTCTACCCTACATAATATAGTATATGAATTAATTGATTCGATTTTTTCTTGATGGAAATAGATGTTATGAACACAAAAATAACACATTGATTTGATGTTCAAAACATTTTTTATTTTAACATAAAACAACTGATTCATCACGCAGTGGTCCTCAATGTCCTCATCAGATATGTTGGGTACAACTATTGCTTAGAACAAAACATTATAAGCTGATCATTTAAAATACTACCTCAGTATTTCTTTATTTATTAATTTCTTGTGGCACAAAATGATAAATTTAACAACTGTTTATTTCGTATATAAAATTTCAAAATTATCATCAAAGTTAAAGTTAAATTTATTTGCGTATGTTGTGTCTTGTTTTTTATGGATAGAACTTCTTCCATGTTCTGGAATTATTTTTCTAAACCTTCTTCCTGTCTCTCCAATATACATACATTTTATGGCTTGTACCATAAGCTTATAGAGACTATCTTGTTTTTCATTTTTATCTTTGTTATTTTTAATAAATTTTACTAAAGTATGGTTTGTTTTGTATGCAATCCTTACGATCGTATTGTTATGAATTTTGTTCAGTTCACACGATATTTCCTCAGTGGGTAAGTCAAGTTTTATATTTTAAATCACTTGCTTTAAAGTTAGTAAATTTGTTCAATTGTTAAAAATTTTGAAGTAAATTTTCTGTAGTAATATATTAAGTGCATGAAAAATTATTGAAAATTCAGCGTATGAAAACGTGTTGCCTAGAAACTGCTTGAGTTCATTTTGATATGATTTGACAAAAAGGGCCCGAGACGCAATCGAGCGTACTTTTTCAGTCAAATCACATCAAAATGAACGGATGCTGTTTCTTAAAGGTAATATGCTTTGAATGCTGAATTTTCAGATTATTTTTAATGCACGAAATATATTTATTAGACTATTTCCAGAAAAGAACATAGAATAAGAAATATGATTCAACTGACGTTTTGAGCGTCAAGCCCAGTGTAATTTTCGCTGTTATTTTATGTAATTTTCACTTGGAATGCAATTTTTCCTGAAAGTTTGTTTTTATTGGTCCAAATTTTCAAGATCTTTGCTATTTCATTAGTTCTAATAATGTGACGGAAATAATCAGTTACATTTTCTTAAAACCCTATTATTTGTTTTATAATAAATAATAATATTTACTTTAATGTAGTTTTCTTTGGTTAAAAGGATATTAATATTAGTTATTTCTTTTTTATAAACACTTACATACACATGGTGTTTATGTTTTACAGGGTGTGTTGAATAGTAACATATGTATGTATAAGGTTTATAAAAAACTGAAAATTCGTGTGAATTATTAATTTTGATGGCAGTTAGATCTTAAAAATTAATGACACTGTCTTTTTCATATCCCACGGTGAAATTTATATTGGATGTAAATTATTAATACATTCAACAAAATAATATAATCAATTGTCTGTAAGACATAATAAATACTAGCCAATATAAAAAAGTTCTGCTTAATTTATTTTCATGTTTAAATTGGACTTAATGGAGAGCTTTTCATCAGAAAACCAATATAAATCTGAAAATCGTTCTTAAACTATCTGTCATAACCAAAATCAAAAATTATTAGGTCATAGTTAATCACCATGCAGATGTATTAGAAGAAATTACAGCCAATACTAATGTCCATTTTTCTATTTGTGCGAAATACGAATTTAGTGTTTTTTTATTTAGCGAGTTTTTCGAACGTTACATTTTATGGAAATAAAAAAAGTAGATATCAGTTTTGCCTGTAATTTCATCTACTAAATACAAATTTATATTGGCCACTTTTGGATGTATTTTTATATATTTTATTATTGAGGACAATTTTAGTTCAAATATTTTGAAACTCAAGATTAGGTTTTAAGATTGGGCTTTTTATTTTACTCTAATATTTACTCTAGTATTTTAATATTTTAATGATATCTGTTAGCGGTATATTAGGAAATAAATTTTGAATTATCAGGTAATTTTTATGTTTTTAATTTTATTAATTAAATCAAAAGAATTTTTAATATCTATGTCGATTAATTTTTTGTTTTAGGATGCTATCGCATAAGAAATAATAGAGCGGTCTGATAGATTCTTTTTTTATAAAGAACAAAGTTTGGAAATGTGGGGATTAATATCCCAGATAGCATCTGTAATATTCTTAAAATGTTCTCAAAGTATATTGGATTATTCAGAGAAACTGATTCTGTATAGAGTAATCGAAGGTACCCACCCACCTATATATGTATATGACTAGAATATTTTTTGTAAAATAATTCTAGAAAGATTAACAGATCTCAAAGATATTCACATAATATTTTTAAAATGCCATCAAAACCGACTGGATTATTCAGAGAATATCGAAAATAATTGTTTTTACATATGACCAGGCTATCTCTAAATTTATTCTAGGAATATTCGCAAATAACATAAACGTATTATTGCCTTCAATGCTGGCTAAATTATTCAGAGAAAATTGGAAATGAATATTTACGTAAAATCGAAGGTACTCACAAACACCGTGTTTTCATGTTTTCACACTACATAAATACAGACTACAGCTGCAACGTGCAATGCAACGTGTAATGCAACATGGACGATTTTATTACGTTAATGTGAGCACCACCGTTTTCAGTTATTTCGCATCGTATCCGCAGTGATCGTAGTTGTGAAACGAATGTTGCACGATGGAGTCAGCTTCATCTATCTCATTCCACTTAGCTGCTTTAATATTAGTTTTGTTTTTTTAATTTATATTCGCAGGGTTCTATAATACATTGTTCTGTTGATAGAGTTGAATTAACAATATTTTTTTTGTGATACCATTCACTTTCCATTTTATTTTATTTTAAGCACAGTTTACTGTTCGAGACGTATACATTACTTCAACTTTAAACATTCGCGTCCACGCTGCAACTGAATATTCCTTTTTTGTTCGTTACAAAAGCCGACAACTGATAGATCACTATCGTTCATGATGCTCAATAGATCGCCACGGCGCATGCAATGCAGCGTGCCCTGCAACATGCAACTCGTGTCCCCACAGGTTGCATTGCAGCTGTAGTTTGTACCCGGCTTAAGCCGGGTTCAGACTACAGCTGCAACGTGCAATGCAACTTGTAATGCAACATGTAATGTAACTTGTGTGGACCCGAGTTGCATGTTGCAGTTTACGTTGCATTGCATGAACGATAGTGATCTATCAGTTGTCGGTTTTTGTCGCATACACAAAGGAATATTCAGTTGCAGTGTAAACGCAAATGTTTAAAGTAGTGTATACGTCTCGAACAGCGAACTGTGCTTAAAATAAAATGGAAAGTGAATGGGATGGCGAGAAACCATTATTGTTAATTTAATTATATCAATAAACGATGTGTTATGGAACCCTGCGAATATAAATTAAACAAAAACAAATATTAAAGCAGATAAGTGGAATCAGATAGGTGAAGTTATGGAAACAACAGGAGATGGTTGCAAGAGAAATTTGATGTGTACTTGTCGTTCTTTAAACGTAAAAAAGGCAAAATTAAAAAAAGTAAGGGTACTGGAAAAGGTAACTTGGTTCTCCACCATCTTCAAGGTTTTCTATGCGTCGTTATTATTTTGTGTATTAACATGAAAGCACCACATGTCACCGCTAGATAATAAGCTGACTCCATCGTGCAACATTCCTTTCACAACTACGATCACTGCACTGTGGATACGATGCGAAATGACTGCAAATGGAGGTGCGCACGTAAAATTAAAAATACCGTCCATGTTGCATTACACATTGCAGCTGTAGTCTGTACCCGGCTTTAAGAAAGCTTCGTCGTTAGAACTCGTATATTGGAGGTAAAGGCACAGCCACAGAACAGATGAAGCCACATTCTCACAACGACTTTATGCTTCCTGCATCTCGCGTCGCTTGTTTTTAATTGGTGACTCGCTCCAAGAAGTTGAATATTTTCAACTTTTTTGCGTCAAATGTCCAATATCAGAGGCAGACGATGCGAGGTGCAGGAAGCAAAAAGTCGTTGTGAGAACGTGCCTTAAAGAGCACAGCATAAAGAAAGCAGATGGAGATTCCAGTCATAATGGGACCCATGCACAAAATATAATTTTGTCATTTTTAGAATCTACTTAATACAAAAAACAGTATGTAAAGGATTTTTTTATATTTTTTCTGTTATAAAAGTTATTCAACATTAAAGTTTGAATTAGTGTATTACGCGTGAGGTTACAGGACCAGGAGCAGTTCTAGACCTTAAATATTTGATGTGGCCAGCACATAACTTTCTTATATCAGTATATATCATCCTGATCTAAAAAAACATTTTATTTAATTATTCACTTACCTCAATTAAATTTTAATAGCGTACCTTGAAATGTTTCATTAAAATTTTTAAACAATTAATTATTATCAGCGTTATTCGATACTTTCAATAATTCATGTCGTATATTTTAATAATTTTTTGTTGTTGACATTGACATTTTTGTAATTAAATTAGACCTTTCAAACGTCAAACTGTTAAATTTATCCTAACCCCATTTTATGAGGCCAAATGTGTAAAATATTTCAGTTTACATCAGCTTTATTTAAGTACTTGGAAAATATATTTTATTTGCTTGATGTAGTAGTACCTAGATGATTTATCTTTCATCAAGAATATATTTTTTTGTAAAGTCAAATACATAAATGTTTGAGTCCCGCGGACCTCCTGATCAGCTGGCCAATTTTTATCATCACCGAATTTATCATTGTCTTTGGTCTTTAGAACGTGTACCAAATTTAAAAGCTTTATCTCAAAAGCTGTGGCTGCTATAGCGATACTACAGACATACGGACAGATTTTTTCCTTAAAGTTATGTTTTTTCATTATAATTCGTTGAGATTCGTCCAGAAATGCAATACAACTTTTTTTATTTTTTTTTTCCCGAAATTGTACCTTTTTTCTTCTATCATTATGTCTCTTCTGGTGGTACCACATTCACCAAATTTAATCTCACCTAAAATGTTGTTGAAAATCTGAATTACTAAATTTGGGAATTCTCCCATTAGTATTTTTTGAGTTATCGCACGCGCACGCACACCCACGCGCGCACACACGCGCTCACACACCCACACACACCACACACCCACGCCCACCCGCCCACTCGCACGCGCACCCCCTCCCACCTGCGCACACCCGCGCCCGCCCGCACACGCACTCACGCACGCACACACACACACGCACTCACGCACACACACACACACACACGCACGCACACGCACGCACCCACACACACACGCACGCACCCACACGCGCGCGCCCACACACACACACGCACACACACACACGCACACACGCACACGCACACGCACGCACGCACGCACGCACGCACACACACACACACACACACACACACACACACACACACACACACACACACACACACTAGAAGTTAGGACGCCTGGGCCTCTTAGGGCCCCTCGTAGAACCGACCCTGCCAGGACCCTAGTTCCAGTGCACAAAGCAGGCAAAGCATGTTGTTAAATGTAAACAAGTAGTGTTATTTGTGTTGTGAAATTTTAAGTGAAGTAATTATAATGATCAATTCTACTAAATTATCATCATATTACTGGCGCATCGTACCAATATGTGAAAATACTTCAATAAAAACGCCCGAAAAAATTTTCGTCCAAGTTCTAAGAAACGGAAAACGTATAAAAGTTTAATTAATGATGTAAACGGGATCCAAAGGAATTTTCGAAAACACGTGGAGTTTTTTCATGCGTGGATCTTTTTGATGTGAGTAACTAAAAAAATAATAATATTAAAAATAAATATGCAAAAGCAAAAAAAAAAAAAATATGTGAAAGTAGGCACGGTAACAACAGGGATCCTGGGTTTCGAACGATTTTTTTCAATTTTTTGTTATTTTGAGGCACTAAAGAAGATATTTTCCATCGTGAATTTTGTGACCTATTGGGTGCCAATGAAAATCATCGGGCACAGAGTTGTCAATTATGAGGCGAGACTAATTATTGGCAAATGAAACTACTTAAAAATTTCAATCGCACTCAAAATTTTTAATTGAAAACGATAAAGAGATCTAAAAATATTTTTTCTAAAAGTACATACATACAGTGTGTATATAAAATTCTTACACATATCTAACAAAGGTGTTTTTTATATAAAAAAAAATATTTAAGTATATAGATCAGGAGGTTTTAATTCTATGTATAAAGGAAAATTTAGAAACCAGAACGTCATTAGATATCTCCAGCCGTTCACGAGTTATACGGAAAAATTTAGTATGGTGTCACCCCCAAATTTGGCTGGTGTAAAAATATAACTTCTTTGTTTTTTGTCACACGTTTTCCGATAAAACTACTATACGGATCAAATGTATTGAGCCCTCACTCTCAAAAACGGAGGAGTGAAAAAAAATACTATTAGAAAATTTACATAAAACTAATGTGATTTCCGAAAAATGATCATTAAAGTTTAATGTGACGAAAGTATCGTTAAAAATGGGTACAATTTTTGGTATAAATTAAAGAATCTTCGTAACGTTTTAACGAAGGTTATTAAAACTTCAAATAAAACATTAGATAAAATAATTTATTAAATCCAGTAGATCATTAAAACTGGCATATGATACGTCATATTAGATGGAAATAGAAACAAATACAGTTACGTTGAAATAATATACTGAGTAATTTAGGAGGACATTTAAAAATTATATATAATCGAAATCACAAAAGAATGCCGTTACGACTAATCCAATCTAATCTACAACATACGCTTTTCAAGCGTTTTTTGTTTACAAAATAATAAAACGAGGGAGACAGCGCAAGCAAGGAAGTCCATTATATGTGACTGTTAATATCTCAGACTAACGTTGTTGATGCGTTCTACAAAACCTAACTTCCTTGACGAAAAAGAACGCAATCAATCTGATCGAACGCTTTTGACCAGGTTTCATGGTTTCTTTATGTCAACTGTCATTAGATTTGTTTATGAGTTTGAGTTTGATTCTTACCGTTTATCTACAAGCAATATGCAATTTACCAAATTATATAAAAAACATAATTAGTTCAAATTTAAAGACCGACGAAGTCGTTAAATTATTCTGGCTTTTAGCGGACAAATTGTAGGTTATGTTTTTACTTTTTCATCTGTCAACGAGTAAAGTTTGATTATACCTGGACGTCATTTCAACAAGCATGAATTTGACTAACGCAGTACTGATTTCGTAATGTAGATAATATATACATTAGGAATTTATTATATAAAAAACACATACACATATATAATGCTCAGTGCACAAGGCCATATATAATTCATCCAATTTTTAGGTATTCGTCAACACTATAAATACAGTTAGTAATAAGAAAAAGTTTATCGATATTTTTTAAAATTCTAAAATTATTCTGAATTATCAGACAATTTATTGAATAATTTTATACCTAAATAAGTTGGCAAGTACCTAATGAACACATAGTTTTTCAATTTTCCCCTTCTCCATTTTTGAGATATTCGCGGATAAAGTGAGAGCTCGATACATTTGAATCGTATGGTAGGTAGTTTACGTATTGACATTTTAAAATCAAATAAAATTCACATCACGGTGCATAAATTTTCGTTTTCTGTGTGGGAATGTTTCAGTAGGTGTTTACAATATAATATTACGTCTGTTTAAATATCACAGACCAGAAAGTACAAAATAATTTTAGGAAACAACCACATATACTTAATTAATGCATAAATTAGGTATCCTACACTTCACCACCCGCAGATATCGTGGCTGGTGACGTCGCGCCAATAGGACAGCATTCTCAGACACAATAAGATTCCCGGAAGTTCAATTAGTAATTTAAACATTTTCCAGGTAGAAATTATTAAAACAGATTTGATAATTGCTAATGTTTAATAAGACTATATTAGAATATATGAATTAATTTTAAAAAATCAGCAAATGCAAGCCCATTTGTATCGAGTGGGGTGGATGAGTCTAACCTAATGCTTTCCTATGTTGTGTTTTGAGATGAAAGTACGGTATACATTGCCAAAATATTTGCAAAATGATTCACTGCATGCACCTTGTTGTGGAAGTGTGCTATTATACCCTATGTATAGCGCCAAGTGTGGCCAGTTAGAAAAAGAATACGAGCAATGGCTGCGAACTAGGATGAAATGAGATGGAATAAGACACAGCCAGCGAACGTAAGGACCTGCTCAGTCTGTGTGCACCAGCCACCTATAATACACTCACACTGTTACGTCCATCTCGCTTGTTCAATCCGTCTTTGTTAACATTTGACCACAGCCGTTTTACACACGGGATAGATGCTTTCGTGAACTATGTGGGATTGTGGCTGCATTGTATAACGTGGCGCGATCTGTATGTGTATAGAACAGGGAGCTAAATCATGTTAGGTTAATAAAGAAATATTCAATATAATGCTTTAATAAATATTCCAAAATTACTGCTAAAATATCCTAATAGAATTATTCTGAACAAAACATCACGGCGATTTTTATATAAACATTGTGTAAGTAATATTACTAATACGATTAAAAAAAGGTAATATGAAAATAATAATCTATGGCGATTATTACATGAATATTGAAATTAAATATTATTTTACGCATTCTACGAGAACAACTAGAATAATAGTTATAGAGGAATCATAAATAATCCAGGAACTATTAGAAAATATTATGATAGTACCACATTGGATAAAATATAGAAATATTCAATATAAACATTGTTTAAGTAATATTCCTAGAATAATTAAAGAAATATTAATAAGGTAATATTCTGTAAATAATATTTTTCTGCAATTGTGTATAAAGGGACATTGAATTTTGAATATTGTCTTACAGACACCATTAGTATGAATAGAATAACCGTTACAGAATATTCATTTACTAAGATTTTTAACTGAATAATAAAGGAATATTCTATATAAATATTCTTTAATAAACATTCTAAAAACAAAAAATTATTATTCAAAATGGAATATTAAAGAAACATCCAGTATAAATTATGTTATAAAAGTATTCCGAGAACGATTAACTGAGGATATTATTACATTTACAATATTCTGTTCTGATTAATATAATAATATTGAAGAAGTTTATTGTTTTACAAATATTATGTAAATGACTTTAACAGAATATTCTGTTGAAAAAATTCTAAATCGAATATTTATAGAATATTTACTATTTACATTATTTTACAAATTCTCTAAAAAATACTGTAATAGAATATTATATTATTAATATTCTAATCTAAATATTACAGGTATATAATAATAAATAAAAATAAATAAAAAATAATAAAAATAAATAAAAAATAATAAAAATAATATCCAAGATATTTTGAAAATAAAAATTATACGCAAGATATTCTTCTATTAATGTTCTAGGCAAAATGATATTATAATTTGATTATTCTATTATTACAACAATAAAACAGTACAGATATAATTTTTTTAGAATATTCAGAGCTTATTCATTTATTATCCAAAACGAATAATTCTAATCGACGATTTAGGGATTAGTCAAAGAATCAGATGTGCTATCTGGGATAGTTTAACAATAATGAATCCGTATGCACCGAAACTTTGCTTTTTAAAATTACACAAAAATAATAATCTACCCATCCGCTTCGTTGTTACTTATGTGACAGCAAGTATTTTCCACGCCTCGCTCCTTTAAAAATAAATATCTCCCTGAAATTTAAAAAATAAAGGTATGGATATACGTACATACCATACCAAATAAATTAAGTTAAAACCAAATTAAATATCTACGCGTTTACAATAGTTTCACTTCTGGGAAAACATGAATAACACTATTTATCTAAGGAGTGATTGTAATAAATGTTTTATAACTGACTAATAAGTTTACTAATAAGCTACAAAATTTAATATTTTTTTAGGTCAAAATACGATAAAAACTGGGAAACAATATGTAGTTTCTTAAGAAAATGAAGACATCGAGAGAGGAAGTACTAGTAATAGTCTTGGTTATAATAACATCATTATCAGGATTGTGTAGTGCTGTCCTAACAGGATATGAGACATATGACAATCGAGATATTACTACACAGAGAGAGTTTGGGTGTAGATGGTATGGAGGTATAAGTTCAACAGTATCCTGCAGTTGTACAGAGGAAGCTGAGGTAACACAATAGATAAATAAATAATATTAAATTAGGAAATACTGGATATAATGTAAACTTATTAATAATTGAGTATCACTTCTAGTATGGGGATAGATTATTAGAGAAATGAAAAAGGAAAAATGCAAACCAAACTATTAATTAAATCATTTGTCATTGTCGATTGTCTTGTATTATTGTTATTATCACCATCATCATCTCACCATTTACTACCCGCATTTTCACACTTTAAATGTTTACACAATATGTCAGAACACTAAAGATTATTTCTTAAACATTTGCATAATGGTACACATTTGCAGACAAGTGAATAGAGAATAATGCCAGAAGCAGGCTGTCCTTCTATCCAGTCAATAACTAACTGTTTTTCTCCATCTTCCTTACACCACTACTCTCCTCCCAACAGGATTAGGTGCAGCCATCTTCGCTATGTTTCTGGTTGCTACGTGGTACTTTCTTTGTATGTGTTTCCTCAAACCGTGTCCACAAACAGTGTCCGTACTGTCCGTACCTCACATGATTATATAATTCACCTTTCTTTGTATAAAATACATTTTTTTTGGTTATTCATTTCCTGGTCTTTAAATGTTTCTATATCATCCATTTTAGGATAATTTCCACTTTGACCTAATTGCCTGTTTAGTACGTAGTTATCATTACACTCATCATCATCACAAATAACATTTTGTTTGTATTTTGTAAAAATCTACATTTTCTTCACATTCTATACGATGTGCCCACGAGACCCAATTTTTTTCTTTAATTTTCAACATAAAAATTTGAAATTAGGGTACTGGATATTTGGTATAAAAATACAGTTTTTGACCTAACCAGACCCAAATATACACTTCCGATTTAACCGAAGTACTAGTCACTACTTATTTTATTTTAAATAGCACCATGTATATTTTACAATTATATCCGGTAGAGGTTTGAATTACCTTTACAACGGTTTTTTCAGAATAAAATCGATTCAGAAATGACTTTGAAAAATTTAATTGTATGAGGTTACTAAGTGGTCATGAAAATCATATTATTAAAGTTTATAATACCTAGTAAATAGAAACGGCTAGGTATTAACCAAATGGTATTCTGAAACATTTTGCACCCAAAACAAATTTTTTCCAACCGAGATCGGTAGCGCAGTGCGCTAGAGCGTTAAGTGACAAACGTAGCTAGTTTACTGCCTATTGACTCCCGGGTTCAAATCCCGGTTTCGATTCTGGCAAAGTCGAAGGGTTTGGTTGTGTTTATGCGTTTTTTTCAACTGTGTAACCCTTGTCCGAGCAGCTTAGGCTTTGATTTGGGGGTTGTCTAATTTATTTGGTGTATTTTTAATTTAATTAGTTTATGGCGTTTTTTTTTTAATAAATATTTCTTAAAAAATAAACGTCCAAAACTCACTTTTTTAAAATGGTATCCTGTATATTTTTACATGCTTTCGGTACAGCTTTAAATTAGCTTTCCATCGCAATTTTAAAATTTAAAATCGGTCCATAAACGGACTTGAAACTGCGGTTTGAAGTTCGAGATGACACAATTAGGATTTAGCATTTTTGTCAGTAAATAACAAAAAATAGAATATTCTTTGAAATGGTTTCAAGTCCATTTATGGACCGATTTGAAATTTTTTTATAAATGCGTTGGAACGCTAATTTAAAGCTGTACTGAAAGCACGTAAATAATGTACAGGGTACCATTTAAAAAAAATGAGTTTTGGGTGCAAAATGTTTAAAAATACCTTTTGGTTAATACCTACATGGCTATTTACTATGTATTATAAACACCGGCTCGGTGAAGTAATTGGCTAGAGCACGCGATGGCAAATGTGACTAGATAATCTCTCCATCGCCCTGCAGGTTCGAATCCTGCCACAATACTGTCAGTGTCGGTGGGAATGGTTGTGTGTCTGCGTTTTTTCATAAGTGTAACCCTCACCCGTGCCGCTTCGGCTTTGGATTTGGGGTTGTCTAATTTCTGTGGTGTTTTATGTTTTTTAAAAAAACTTTAATATGATTTTCATGATCAAAGTGGTACAATCCCATACAATTCTATTTTTTCATTCTTTTTCCTTCGCACCTTTATTGGCTTTTTAGTGTGAGTGATAGGCCTCAGTTATACTTCTAGGTGGCAGGCGGCGGGTGACGGGTGATGGGCGGCAGGCGTCAGTTGATGAGGTGTTTATACTTTATTGGAGTGTAGATACGCATGCAGGAAGGCAAGAGGGCGATTTCAGTCTCAATTCAGATGGCGTTCAGAACGCGTCGTATGTTATTAATGTTAGATGGTGATGAGGTTCCAGCAAGAAGAAGGAGAAGGTACTGTATTCACCCGGTACACGAACTACGTGGCAGACATGGAGAATTTCACCATCTCTTACCTTCCTTATTCAAAACCTTCACTATTACGCGCCATTTCTTATCAATAAAATCAGAATTTTTGTGGTTTGGATCCGCATCATTCCAAATTGCAGATCTTGTCTGCACTTCACTTATTAGAACCTCACGATACTCTCTAGAAATTACGTATTTTGACATTGCATATAAATTTTACACGTTTTCAGTAGAAGTGTCGCTTAAAACTGCGGGTGTTGTCACTCAAATCTGTAGCATTTCAGGCCTGTTATACTTCTAGGTGGCAGGCGGCGGGTGACGGGTGATAGGCGACAGGCGATGTCACTTGTAGCTGTGGCGCATTGTTTTAAATGATATCGTTTATAGTATGATCAGGTGACAGTAAACAGCACGGTGACATCGCCAGGCCGCCACCCGTATCTGTGAAATGCTACAGATTTGAGTGACAACACCCGCAGTTTTAAGCGACACTTCTACTGAAAACGTGTAAAATTTATATGCAATGTCAAAATACGTAATTTCTAGAGAGTATCGTGAGGTTCTAATAAGTGAAGTGCAGACAAGATCTGCAATTTGGAATGATGCGGATCCAAACCACAAAAATTCTGATTTTATTGATAAGAAATGGCGCGTAATAGCGAAGGTTTTGAATAAGGAAGGTAAGAGATGGTGAAATTCTCCATGTCTGCCACGTAGTTCGTGTACCGGGTGAATACAGTACCTTCTCCTTCTTCTTGCTGGAACCTCATCACCATCTAACATTAATAACATACGACGCGTTCTGAACGCCATCTGAATTGAGACTGAAATCGCCCTCTTGCCTTCCTGCATGCGTATCTACACCCCAATAAAGTATAAACACCTCATCAACTGACGCCTGCCGCCCATCACCCATCACCCGCCGCCTGCCACCTAGAAGTATAACTGAGGCCTCAGAAGCCGCAATAGCTCAATGTTAAATAAGTAATTGTAATAAGTCGGTTTTATGGTATTTTTTATATTTCTTATATCTGCAATGAACTGTACAAGGTGATCCATATAACTTTCCGATCCTCATTATCTTGCTTATTTGAAAAAATATATAATACATATAAAATATTTTGGGTATAGTTGGCTGTGAAAATAAAACGATAAAGAAGCAGTAGCAAACAAAATATGTTGCAGATAAAGCATCTCTTTCACCACACGGCAGTTTCCAAAAAAAAATCCCCATTTTTGGTTTCCCGATACCTAAATCCACATGCATTTCAGGAGGTTCAGTTTTAAGGAAGACAATCTGTTGGTATTTGGTGTGAGGTTATAAATCAATAAATTATTAGCCCAATATTTTGTGACGGTAATCTATGTGGGCAGAAACATATGAATCTTTTGCAGGATGAAATACATACTACACTCGTCGCATTAAGATTAGGTACCATTTGATGTTATCTGGTAACAAGATGGGACACCTCCTCATAATATTAGAGCAATAACAAATTATTTAAATGGAAGATATCCAGAACGGATAGGAAAATGGGGTTCCATTACTTGGCCACCACGTAGCCCCGACCTAACTCCTCCCGCTGACACGTGTATGGGATCACTTGAAAAATGTAGTATACAAGAAAAAAAAGTAATAATTTAGAACTTAAGCAGAAAATAAAGGAAGAAATACAACGTATAAATAATGATAACTAAAATATTATGAGTAATGTAATGAATAACTCAAGAAAACGATACCTTCTATGTGTTAAGAATAACAGAGGTCCTTTTGAACAGTTTTTATTTTGTTTGTCGTTTTGATCATTTTCTTTGTTAAATTGTTATTGTATTACTGCTATCTTTAAATATATGTATAATTATGTTATTCGTGATTATTTTAAAGTTTTGTAAATTTTAAAAATATGGAAATTGAATGATTTTTATTTGAACATCTAGAAAATAAAGTGTTTCATTCGTAGATATATTTTAACATTTAATACGCAAACATGTCAAGTGGAGATAGATCTGGACTACAAGGTGGCCAAACAATGAAACTTCACTTCCTATCAATTCTGGGTATTTTCGATTTAACAAGTAAAATAATATCGAAATTGAATGATTTTCATTTGAACATTTAGAAAATAAAATGTTTCATTCGTAGATGTTCTTAACATTCAATACGCAAACATGTCAAGTGGAGTTAGATCTGGACTACGAGTTGGCTAAGCAGTGATACTCCCCTTC
Source organism: Rhamnusium bicolor (assembly GCA_029963845.1). NCBI lineage: Eukaryota > Metazoa > Arthropoda > Insecta > Coleoptera > Cerambycidae > Rhamnusium > Rhamnusium bicolor. The sequence continues at coordinate 347,431 of JANEYF010003357.1, read as the reverse complement.
TTATCAATTCTCGGTATTTTCGATTTAACAAGTGAAATAATATCAGTGTCGCCAGATAAATCAAATGGTAATTTTAAGACGGCATGCAAAATGACACAATTTTGCAAGACGATATATATGAATCATTGAATTATTTATATCTGTCGCTTCAGTTACTACTGATTTTTCTTCTGTTATTTTATTTTCATATCCAACTATACCCGAAATATTTTTTATGCTTACCTGTTGAATATAATATACTTTTCAAATTAGTCAATATCTTCACTATCATTAAAAATATTCTATAAAAACTATACTTATATTTTTGAAATCATCAGGAAAATGTGGATTAAAAAACTGTTAAATAAAAAATAGGGGTTTCCATTTTTAAAAAATATACAGTTTAGTCGTCATCCTTTTCTTTTGTTATTCAATTGCTTTTCTGTTGAAATAATTTAATTCCTCAAAAAATTACGTATTTTTTAGTTTTTTCATATATCTTCAAATAAGCGAAATAATGAGGATGGGAGAGTTATATGAATCACCCTGTGCAAAGCCAGCGAGAAATTATCCAGTGCGGCAAAAACAAAAACACCTTAAATAATTAGAATAATTAGATAAGTATTCCAATGACTTGGAATACTATGACTTCATAAATTAGGTCGAGAAATAATTAAAATAAAAATAAATTTTAAATTACACATAATGCTCTCAATCATCTGAAGGCAAAGACCTCATAGAAATAAATATGATATATATTTACTATCTTTATGATCAGAAATTTGAATGTTTACAGTACAACGACGACTACTAAGCTAAATATTTATTTTCATCTAAAACACAAAGTACCAGAAAAACATACTTTGGCTTATGTTTTGGGTAAAATGCATTTGTTGATATACTTATTTCCATCTTATTATATTATACTTGTATTTGCATATTATAGTTTATTAATTATTGTATTCTCAATTGTTTCCAATTTCTGGAAAGAAAACACTACAAAACTTAATCTACAGATAATAGATACAGATATTACAGCAGCAATGTTATCTTCACAAGTGGGAATGTCCAGTGCATTGAAAGGTGGATTTTCTTAATGTATATGACTGTATTATAAAGGGTGTCGAAAAAGCTACAAACTATAACCACGCGATTCTTCGTCAAAAAATAGGATGATTTTTCTAATACAGATTTTCCAAAAAAATGTTCCTCCGCAGAAATACAGCTCTCCAAAGTTGAAGGTTGAAAACATTAAATCCTCAATTTCCCGGAAACTGCTGAAGATTTTCTAATGAAATTCGACACGCTTAAATTTCATAGACATTCCAACAACCTTGTGTACTATGAAATAAATTAGTTGTAACATAGGGGTCGTTTGGGGCTATAGGGGTTGTGGTTATCCTCATATTTATTTGTCAGATGCCGAAATTAAGTTGTCGAGGTATGGTAAATTGGAAACTGCAAATTTTTGGTATCTTTTATTTTTTTCTTGATGGCAATGATTTTCCAGCAAAACGTGTGAAATCATACACGTGAAACTACACTTCCTTACAAACAGCTCACTTATTTACAAAACTATCAAGTGATATGCTCTCATTACTGTCAACAATACAAATACAGTCAGCCACACTTGGGTCGAATGTGCGTGCGTGCGTGCGTGCGTGCGTGTGTGTACGGTGTATGTAAACCTCTCACTTCTGAACGGCTTGACTGATCGAAACGCGGTTTGCGGCATTCTAAAGGGGTCGACTCACTTAGATTTCCTGAGAATTAGAACCGATTCGGCCTGGTAGATTTTGAGAAATCTCAAATAAAATTTTCAAAATTTTGTTTTTTTGGAATATCTTTTAGACTACCGACCGATCAATTCAAAAATCGAATCAGCTCTTCTCCTTATAAAACAACGTCGATCGTCGCAAACCGCATCAAAATCGGTTGATTCGTTCGAGAGATATCGATTACGAAAAATTCACAAAAAAATGTTTTTTGAAATAACATTCAAAATTCCTGTCGGATCGATTTCTGGGACTAAGATAACTTTTTGTACTTAAAAAACTGCGTTGAATGCCGAAAACTGCATCAAAATCGGTTGATTCGTTCAAGAGATATCGATTACGAAAAATTCGCAAAAAAGTGTTTTTTTTGAAATACCGTTCAAAATTTTTGCCGAATCGATTTTTGGTACAAACATAACTATTTGTACTTGAAAAACTGCGTTGAATGCTGCAAACTACATCCCGAACATTCCCAATATGGCTGACCGTTATACATCTCTTGCGGCTAGAAATAAGCGCGGCAGTTCGTATAAACCCTATTAGTTTTGAACAATTCTACTTCAAACATGTTTTGTCTTAAATTCCTATTAAATTACCAATTGCTCTTTAAGTATGTCGATTTGTATTTGTTCTTGTGGATGTATATTTTAAGCTTCATTGGCCTTATTATATTGCTGGAAACTTGTAGGCTTATCTTAAAACCCATTTTAAACCCTTTGAGCACATAACAACCGCTTTAAAATCTGTAAGATTTATGCGACGCTACACACGTCTGCTCTGCACGCCTCCCTTGGTTTTTATCCAGCGAGTCAGTTCTACTGTAGTCTTGACGGTGTAAGATTGCAATTTCTATTGCAATTTCTTCAAAGTGTCAAAATAATAAATAATTTTATTCCTTTTAATTGTTAGCAGACCAGTTGTGCATAGGTATACACAAGCGATTTATTTACAACTACTTTATTGGATGATTATTGCATAAGATTGGTGAACAGTGAATCTCAAACAGTAAATAAACATATTTGTGCTTCTGTTTTGAAATTAATTCAACCATTTATTTCGTGTTTTCTATTAGGTATTACTAAAATTAATATTACAAATTAGAACCATATGTAACATTAAAATTAGCTATTTTTAATTAGAAAAGATTTTGAGCAGGTAAAATTTTGCATCCCTGATAAAGAAAATCTATTTAGGTAAACTGGATAAAACCTAAAAGTTTTATGAGAATAATATGTTCTTGTCGGAAAACATAAATAAATTAATTTTATGTTTTCCTTAACTTAACGTATACTAACCGTGAATTTGTTTAATCGAAAATATTCGTATTAAAACAATCATAAATCAATCGAAAGATAAACATTTAACTTGAGACTCGACTCGAGATGAACGTCAGTTTATACGTAAGGTGGAGAATTATTTCACCCCTGAAAAAGGAAATGGTGAACCCTTGTTTCGTGTTCGAGCTGTACAACAGCGAACACTTGATCTGCGTGGAATTTCGAAAATTGTATCATATTGTTTGAGTACCGCTGACAATGGAACTGAACAACATTATTTATGACTTTGACTCTTTAAAATGTTAGTTGCAATCTTACGGGGGGCCCGACTATACTGATAGTTTAAAATATTACATTCTGGAAAAAGGGAACCAAACTCTATTATACTTAAAATTGATTTATTACAGATTTTTGTCTGCTTCATTAAAACTCTAATAAGTAGTTGGTTTTATGAAGGTTCGACCTGAAATTTAGTGATCTCAAAGCATTTTAGATTTATAACCGGGTATTAACAATTACCCCAAGATAATTTCATAAAGCAATTATAAAACCACAACACGTCCTAAATTCTCTGTAACACTTAATACACCTAACTTGGACTTAACAGCTATAAAGTTTAATTGAAGGATTGACAAATATCTTGATATATCAGTCATAAGCCAATAAAGATTAAAAGATAATTTAGTTTTGATATAATTTGTTGAAGACTTTTTCAAAACTTTCTTTGAGACAAAACTGTCTTTAAGTGCCCTTGACATATAATAAATCTGGCATAAATCACTAGTTTATGAGCTGGCCACTATAAAGCATTGATAAAACTTATATAAATCTAAAAGGTATTTAAATTGTTACTTGGGTTCGAATCCATATCCATAAAATTAATATAGTTTAGAATAATTAGTTATATTGACTAAAGTAGTAGAAATGAGAGAAGTATTTATATAAGAAACTTTATTTTTAATATACCCAGAACTCTTTCTACCGTTACAATCTAAAAAAACATGGAAGGGAACATAACTGAAATGCATTAAAATGAAAAATAAAAAATTAAGAACGAAATAAAAAATATAAAACAAATAACTCAAGCTGAACTCAAGCCTCAATTACATTCGCTTTCAGTAATACTAATATTTGAAATAACTCGTCACTAAGTTGCTGACAGGTGAATTAATCATACCTGCAAATAAAAATAACCGGTATACAGGTGCACAATGGTATTATTGAGTCATACTGCAGAAATAGTGTTTTAATTGCTGGGTAATCGCTATTGAAATAGATTGGAGTGACCCATCGCGGATCGCGCACGCGCAACTCCAGGCATCAAAAATATCAGGAGACTAAACCGTTCTATGACAAATTTATTCCTGCATGCTCTCCCCTTGTATAGGGAAAATCTGATTTATTCATTATTTTAATCTTTGATGTATTTGCAATTTAAATCCATGTATTCACATGGATATTAGGATTCGAATACCAGGATTCTTTTTTATTCCTCACAAATACAAAGATTCCATAATCGAGTATTCGAATATCAAGAAACGGTAACTAGGACAGAATACAGAACTAATACAGAATACAGAATATCAGCCAAAGAAAGTAGTTGCTCAAATACAAATATTCAATTTTCGATTGTATTCGAATACGAATACGAATATCGGCAATATGATATTTAGATTACGTTTCGAATACTACCCAAATCTGAATACAGCTATCGATTTACTGTTTATTATCATCAGTTGTGCGTATTATTTTTGTTGCAACGTAGCAAATTAATTTAGAGCCGGTCCGTTTTAATGCAGTCTGGCGAGCGGAAGTACGACATGCGCCGAAAGCTACGCATATTAACAGCACAGTAGAATAGAAGTTATTGCTAGACACAGTAATCGGTGGTCTCTAAGCGCGGCTATCCTGAGATTCTATCCCGAAACAGTCAGTGTTGTAGCGGCAATCGTGGGAATAGGTACGTTTTGTCAGGAAGTGTATGCTTTTCTGCGGTTTTGATTCGTGCGTTTACTGCGTTACAGGTTATAGATACTTTTATAGTTTTACTGTGCTTTTAGTGCGTATATGTATACTTTATTTATTCTGTTTGTTTTTAATGTAGTGGAATCTTTAGAAATAGTGAACAATGTAAATATATTACATTAGATACGGTAACAGACCCTGATAGTTTTGTTACCGAGAAATTTAAAGACGTTTTAAGTAAAAATCCGGATATTGACAAATTGCGTAATATTGACAAGTGCCTAAGTGATGGACGTGAAAGTACTTAAAACGATACTATGCGTATGCAAATATTACGTATTTGGATGTAGAACGTTAATGTTTTCAAGCCTCAACTTTAGACCGCTTTTAGGGGTGCAGTTTTCAAATACCAACCCCAATCTTTCACGGAATTCGAAAGAGTTCATAATCAAAAAAAATACTAACGTGAACAAAATATTTATAAATGTCTGATTACTGTCAAACACGACAGTACGGTTTTATAGGCTTCTTATGTATTGGCGCGAAATTAGTCGGATCACGTTAGAAAATAAATTCAAAACTGTTACTTTTTTAACCCTTCTATGAATTCGAATAAAAAATTAGTGAGTTTACATGTTCAGACTACTGGATAAATAAATTTAAAAAAATGTGGGACATACCTATTGTTAATAAGATGTGACATCCCAGTATCTCATATTGTGTAGGGGGGCAAAATTAATCTTTGCGCCTTTTTATTTTCATGTTGCAAAGATCACAGGTTTCGTTAAACCAATTGTTGTTGCAATCTCGGCTGATCTTAGTTTGTAGGTTATCTCTTTTATTGTTACTTTTATTATGGTATAGAAAAAGCTGTCGATGCTATAAATTACATTATGATATCAGTTTTCTAATTATATAAATATTTAATCGGGAATTACCTGTATCGAGCTTCTTATTAAAACGAAACAGAAATTTTTTCTCTCAGATACTCGAAATATGGTAGATACTCTCGAATTTATTAAGTATCCATTCAAATTAAACCAATTTAAAGTAGTTTTTATGATTTAATTGACCTATTTCCACTAAATTGTTGATATCGTCTGCATCATTCGGACTGGTTGATGATTATTCTGGGCGCCAGTAACGTTACACGGTAAAGAGAATAAACTCAAGGCGCTAATGTTTTCAAACAATTCGTAAATGGCCGAAAATTCAATTTCCAGCAACGGGGAACAAGTTAGGGTCAAAAAGTTTTTTGATGAAAAACTGTTTAGTTTAATTCAACTGGAGATATTAAAATTTTAATCAAAAAATTGTTTGTCAAAATTTTTGAATTTCTGAACGTCAAAAACCGTTTACGAACTTTAAATTTAATGACGTAATTTTAAAATTTTACACTAAGAATTGTTCAGTGACGAACATTCCGAGTTGGAAATACTCGAATACTTTCCGATAATAAGATGGCAACATTGACTTCCGAGTCGGAACTGTTGTCTAAGTCTGTTAAACGATGCACGTGATGCATACACTATTTTGCACCTTAACAATTATTTTGTGATACCTGGAATAAAAGTATATTATTAATTTTAACTAAATGTTTGGTTGCCTGTTACATGTATATTTTCATACACTGAACTGATTCTGCGGTTGGCTCCTTGTGAAACATTATTAAATATTTTAGATATATGAAGGAAAATTGCTTTTTAATGTTTCAAAAATATTTTATTAGAAACTCTACACGTGTTTCGGCTTTTTAGGCCTTTGTCAAGAGTACAGGGAATACTGAACAGTAAAATTTGTGTCCATTGCTTATATAACTACATCTGGTACCTACTATAAAACTATTGTAAAGTATGTTTTTATAAGTGGAATATTACTTTATTTTTTTAAATCTAAATTATTTTATTTAAAATATGGTGGCCGGTAAAAATTTGTTGTTCATTCGTTAAGTTTTTATTATTTTTAACAGCTTTACTTATTTCTAATTGTTCTAATAGATCAAGTTTCTTTCCTTTCTTTTCCGAATGGAGTAATTTGACATTATTTAAATCGATAAAATGATTGTTTTCTATACAATGTGTTGACATGCCCGTACTATATACATTGTTTACAATAGATTTCCTGTGTTCATCGATTCGCTTTTTTACATTTCGTCCAGTTTGTCCAATGTATATAGCATCACAGTCACTACATTTTAACTTTTTTCCTTCATATATCTAAAAAAAAAAAAAAATGTATATTTTCTTTAGACTTAGTGGGATTAAGGCTAATAATTAAAACAACAAACTGTTTTTTAAAAAAGTCAACGGTTCGAAATTAATTAATTTCATCTTCAGGATTTTAATTTGTCCTGAAGATGAAATAAATTTATTTCGAAACGTTGACTTAAAAAAAACAGTTTGTTGTTTTAATTATTGGCCTTAATCCCACTAAATCTAATGAAAATATATATTATTAACAATTGTTCTAAATGATATGGAGTTAGATTCCGGCCTGTCATAAAAAATCCATTTGTAGCCTAAAAACGACCGTTGCACGTACCTGAAGCGTATTTAAAATACTGGAAGTTTCCCAAAGACCCAAAGGAGCCACATTTACATTAGGATCAGTCCATCTCTTTATTTGTAAAAAGGTCCGCTATATGACACATAGATTAAATCCCGATTATTCTAAATTGTTTGAAATTTTTATATCACATGGTCCGCAGCAGTTCCTAATAACTGGAAAATAAATTGGCGTAGATCGTACACAACATTCATTGCCTCAACTACACAAAATTGTAATGTTGGTTGGCGTTCAAAACTATGTATGGCTGAGGGGAATTTGTAAAAAATTTTCATGCATGTAGGCCTAATTTTCATGAATAGTTGGATCCATAAATGCTCAATTGCAATGTATGTAGGTAGTGGGCGTTTTGTCTTACATGTATGTCTAGCTATTTATTTATTTGAACAGCGACATATAGGCGTTTTCAATTTATAACAGACCTTTTATGATCATACAAAACCTACATTTAATTTAGTGCTTTGTTGTTAATTTTAGGTAATTCATATGGATTTAATTAAGAAACATTTATTATAGATTTTTTTCAGTAATTGAGTACTAATCTTCTACATTTAAAAGATGACAATACAGCTTACATTTGTAACATGATGGCACCCATATTTAAAATAGTTTTTGTGTCTTCGCTGTTTCAATTAATTACGAAAGTACATAGATATATTGTATTTTGCAAGGAATTAGCAATATACAATAAAATAACATGAGAGGCTTTTAATTAATTTCTAAAAAAATCGTGTACCAATGCATTTCACAATATTTATTCTCATTTTATTAGTTGTACGAGAGTTGTACGTAAGTCTGTAACTGGAAAAAGTACCTTAGATGCGGTCTCAAGTTATATGTTATATCTTAAAATATGGCATGGGCCCCATTCTCTAATTGTTAGATATGGCATAACTTACATAGCCCCCGCTGGACGACCTACAGCTTCCGCAGTACGCCTGCCGTTTTGCAATTTTTTTCATCGGGTTAAGTTAGGCCTGGGTATCAAGCAAAAACAGTTGAATCCCCCCTTTCAGCTACAAGGGGTGGTAAGAAACTTTCTTGGCCTATGGATGGCAAAATTGTAAACATATCTTTCTTGACTACCAGGTGGGCACCAGGGTGTGCCACAGATTTTTTGGATGGGCAACGGCCCACCTGGGTTCACCCTTAATCCGCCACTAGGATCTGCGACTGATTTTTAATGTCACTTTTGATAAAATTGTGTCGTGTGGTTTTAAAATTTTAGTGACAAAAACACCGAATCATGTTTGTGTTTATAAAGAATTCTTTTAAAAATCATAGAATTTACAGACTAATTTTTCTTGAATTTCCCATAAAAAAACTTTAATCGATGCAAGGAATGGACAAAAAATATGTATCATACGAAAAATGTGTTTTAAAAAATAAATTAATTTGTGAAAACTAGTTTTTACCGAAAGGTAAATATTATTATAAACAATAAACGAATGTTGTCAACTAAAAATGCAATTCCTATAAAATTTATCGAAAAAAATATTTAATTTTTGTTTACAAGTACAAGCTTTTTCAAATTTACAATCGATTCGTAAATAACCCATTTATTTGTTTATTAAAGGCCATACAAGAATAGAAGAATGTATTCATAGAATATTGTAATACAAGTGCGGAAAGCCTACTTTTTCGTATGAGTATTAAGTTTGCAGAACGTTATTTAAAATTACAATTCCGAGATCGTCGTTTTGGAAGCAAAAAACTGATCAAACCACAGAATATCAAAATTAGTAAAATAACGAGTCTATGAGGCCGTACGAAATTACCATAAGCAATATCCAAAGTGCACACTAACCATTCGAAAAGTGGTATAATTTTGAACTGGGTAAATATTAATGTCGTTTGTAAATTGTCGGTGTAACACTCCGAGTGTACTCCACTTTAACCACCTCGATGAGTACGTCCTGCGCAGATGAGCTCTCAGCTAAGATATTTCAAATACAATTTTTTTTGCGAGGGACACTGAAAATTTCAATTTCAAATAAATAAAAAGAAAAATAATTGTGGTCGATACGTAAAACATTACAGCCTGTAGACACTCTGTTGTGAAAGTCTCAAATAGGAAAATAGTGTTGTATGATAAGCGTATCGAATAATGCAAGTAAGTTTATGAGATCATTAGCTGGATGAATAAAAATAGGGATGACTATAGTAATAGTCAATTATTCTTGGCCTCAGAAAAAGACCTTTTCAGGGTTTTACATCAAAAACATGTAATCAGCACAATAAATATTTAAACAATTTCAAAAAAACGTCCATGCAAAAATATCAAGAAATGCATCAAAAACAGAAACAGTAAAAAAAAGTAAATAACTTATACCAAACTTTAACTTTTGCGTTCATAAAATGGAGTAATTAAAAGGTCATGTGACGTTATACCTATACCTAAACTTATATAAAAGCTCTAGGTTAATTTCGAATACACTCTATGACTGTTAAACGACAACGGTGACAGCACTACATGGTTAACAACATGTCGATAGTGGGGTGCGGGGGAATTAAGTAGAGCGAGAGAGCAATATGAAATGCTTTTATTTTCGTCTCTTTACATTTATTCAATCAACAATAAAATGCAAATTTAGTAGATGAAATTAAGTTATCAGTTTCATTAAGAGACTGAACTTATTGGGTGAAATATAATTAGGCGTGAGCCACAATAGGCCTGCTGATGGCCGCAGTGGCTCAGCAGCGCTTTTTTATTTACAAAAAAAGTAACTTTCATAGTCACTAAATAAAAAATATTAAATTCGTATTTCGAACGATTAAGAAAAATTGACTTAATGTTGCCTATAATTTCATCTATTAAATGCAAATGAATTAAAATGACAATAGTTTCTATTTTTGGTTATAATTAAAGCTGCGTTTTCACCAGATATCCAACTTAAATCTATAAATTGCTGTTAAAATTGTTCTGTTAATAATATCGAAAAACTAAAATAAAAATGATTTATCCTAAATACCGTATAGATTTAATTTATAATATTATAGGCAGTACTGATGCATATTTTTTTTTCATTAATAGGAAATACGACTATTTAGTTTCATAAAATGACACCAAATAAAATATTTGTATTTCTTATTAATAAAAAAAAATGTTCTGTATTCCCTGATCTCCTTTTTATTAGTTCTTTAGTATTTAAGTTTTTGAATATAATTTTTCTTTCATTATTATCTTAGTGTCATGGAATAGGTTTAAATTATTGTTATTTTTTTTTATATTCATGTCGCGCCAATACTCGGTTTCACAAATCCCTACCTCTCGGCACTTCTACGTGGATGCCAAGGTGACACAAAGAAACACTTTGAATGTTGAATTGACTCTCTCAACACGTGTTCGTGTTTTTTTCTCAAAAATATCAATTTTTTTCGCTCATCATTTTTCACGGGAATTTTGTGAAAAGTGACTCAATATCTCAAGCTTGCAAGTGTTCGACTCACATCACACAGAACCCCCTACAGTCCGCTGCCACCTACCATAATTCAGGAGCAGGCCCACAACATCAACCTAACAAAGGTAGGAAAAGTGTTAACCGAGTTCGAATATTTTGTTTAATAGTCTTTACTTATTTTTATCTCATATTTTCGCTCAAACCCCCACAAAAAAATACGCATCAGTATTGCCTGTAATTTTATATATTAAATCCATATGGTATTTAAGATGAATCATTTGTTTTAATTTTTCGTTCTCATCAAAAAATGTTAACGATATAAAGTTTTATGTTAACAATCCTGGCGACAAGATCGTGTTAACGCAGCTTTAATAGGACAAGTTTAACAATGATTTACAAATTTATGTTGGTCACCTGATGTAAACGCTGCCTTAGAAAAATACATCTATAATGATTTGTGTCTTATATTTTTTATTTTATATCCTGATGTAAATATTGAAATTTGTTAACGATATTCTACTTGTATATTTTTCTTTTTAGATGATAATTGAAAGAAATTCTATCCCTTCATATTCAACTTCAAAAATAGAAATTAATGGATGCAAAAGTGTTATATTTCGAGAAAATTCTGTTGCAGATATGAGAAACCTGAGAAATATAAACTTAACTCATATAGATTCCATTATCTTTGATGAAGAAAGTGTGAACTGGTATGGATACAAAGACGTAGGAAATGAACATGAAGAACGGTTCGATTTAAGTGTACCATCCTTGAAAATTACCATTTATAACAGTAATATTACACGAATTTCTAGCCATGCATTTAAAGGAAGAATTAATGAAATAACATTTGATGGTGTTTTAATAGAACAAATATTACCAGTTGCGTTTGCTAATTTGTTACAAAATGAAAAAATTATTATAAAAAAATTCATTTCTGAAGAACGTCGACTTGCAGTCTTTTAAAAAATTTACCACAGAAACACTGGAACTTGATGGAGTAATAGCAGATATAATTCCTAGTCGAACTTTCTCTAATGTAACAGTTTATCAAAAAGTTTTAATTAATAATTGTACCTTTAACACAATTCGTTCTGGTGCTTTTTCTATTAATAATCCAAAAGTATTTCAAGTTACAAACAGTAATGTCAGTCACTTGAATGGTGAAGCATTTAAAATTATCTCTAGAGGAACAGTTTTATTCAAAAATAATACATTTAATACAGTTGATGATGGTGCTTTTCATGGAATAGTTTTAAAAAATGATGAAGTGCTTAGTGATACAGTATTTATATTTGACTCTAATACATTTTCCACATTAACTAGGAATTCATTGAGTGTTTCAGACTTCAACCCAAAATTTATAAATATATATATTAACGAACCCTGTGATTGTCAAAGTATTGATCATAAAATTAAAGAAACTGTATATTATACAGATATAATGTGCTTGTATGATAACGAATATACGGTTGTAAAAGATTATAAATCTAACATGTGTTCTATAATTACGAACTATTATATTACCTTAATAATAATTTGTGTAGTCATTGTTTTAGTTGTAACTGTTATTTCTGGGTTACTATTGTATTATAAAATTGTTTACAGAAGTAAGAAGTATGGTAGTGAAAAGCAGAACAAAAATGGAACTATTAGTTTAATAGTGCCTGATGGAAGAACTTACAGAGAAACTGAACTGCATGTGATAGTTGAAAAATCTGATCTCTTAACAACGGACTTGTAAATATATAATTTCTCAGAATATTCAGCTCAGTTTTTTGTTATGGACGTTATATTTAATTATTTTGACAAAAAACAAATTCTACACATACATTTTCAGTATTTTCTAAAATTTAAAATGCCAAATAAGATCAAGTTTTGCCCAATTCTTACTAACAAAATTATGCAACTTTCCCCGGGAAGCAAATAGTTGAAGATTGGGAATTTAAGCCTTCACATTGTTCTCTGGTGGCTAAAAATTGCACTTTAACGAAACGAGTAATATTCTTTGTTTACATTCGTTTGATCATATTCGTATAGTTTGTCGGGGCTTTACTTTTTTTTATTTCATCAACATTTATTCCACAATATGCCATAGAAAATAGTGTGTAATACGATTTGCTGTGTGTATAATTGTCACTCAAGGAAAAATGTGGACGGAATAATCCACTTTCACTATTTCCCCAAAAAAAGAAGCGGAGGTTAGTTTATATCACCAATAGCTGTGGTATTGTGGTGAAAAAAGGCAGAAGAAAAGAATGGCAGAAAGCATAATTGATGCCAAAAACCATTAACTTTAGCAATGCGTGTCCATTTCAAGCCAGAGGACTATAATACAAAAGGTATCTAAAGTTGTAATAGTGACATTTTAGGTTAGGTATTCTCACAAATTAACAAAAAATAGTGCAAAATAGTTAAACTTATTGAATTTAATTACCAATTTTCGATCAACGTAACAATATATATGTTTCTACCTAAGAAAGAACCCACAAAAGCAAATAAAACGAATGAAAACAAACCAAGAATCAGCTGATTATTACTCGCCTGATCTGCAGAGCCATATGCGCCATGGTGATTTCAGTTCCCAATAGGAATTGTATGTATCAATAATGTCTAACTTCAGGTGCATAAACAGAGTATCAATAAAACTAGTAACAGTATTTTATTTGATACTTTAATGGTATATACAGTATTTGAAATAAAAAAATATTCAATTTTGACATACTAGTTGAACTTATATCAATGTGAATTTAAAAAATAATAATTTTTTTAATAGTCTAATTTTGCCTGATATATAAACATTTGAACAATGACAATTGTACATACCATAGCATTTGATTCAAATGTAAATGAATTGAAATTCTATTAAGCATTTTTATTTCCATTAAAATTTACTTATACAGAGAAACCTGACAATTTTTAAAATGCATAGAAAGTTTGTTTATCTATTTAGTAATTAATATCAGTAGAAACTAAATTTGAGGCCGTTTTATTTTAAAATATAACATCATTGAAATATTTTCCATCGTTTCTCACATATGATTCCAGTTTATTTCGAAGATTTCTGGAGTATTGCACAGGAACTTCGTCTCTTACTCTTTAAGCTCTTTATGTTTCTTGATCTAGTGAAGTAACTTTACTTCTAAGTTAGCTTCATATGCGATGATATCTGAAAAACATGCAGGCCACGGATCGCCCGTTCCATTGTACTCGCCGTATATGCAGTTGCCCCACCATGTTGAAACCATATAGTCTTAAGATCAATTCCTCAGCAAAGCAATTATTACTCCAGAAAATTGTGTGGTATATTATGTAAGGATCCAAAGTAACCAGAACCAAAGCGCTTCCATTGTCTTAGAAGAAGTAAGGGTTTACGACCTAAATTATTATTATATACATTACATCAAACAATCAGTCTTTTGCTGTTTTGGATTTTCACCTGCCCAATATTATTAATCTCGTTGTTCAGCACAACTTAAAATGTGCATCGTCTGGTTAGCCATCTATTTCTCAAGTCATATAACCTGGACCCACATGCTGACCGGTATACTTGATAATGAGATTTGAAAATCACTTATCAGGTTTCTCTGTCTCACCCTATAATATATTTAAAAAAGAGTTTCAAGTCCGGTCAAAACCATGTGATTCACTGTTTCTCTGTAACTTTAATTTATTGTAATTTAAATTTTTTAATATAAACTAAAATTATCAAATTTTGTTTTATTTAATTTTCAATTTATGTACAATATTTGAGTCGATAATTGAAAAATTAGGAACACCATACTTTGTGCTGTTTTTTGAAATAATGTTTACTTAAGTAATAATTGTAAAATAAAAATATCCTAATGAATAATATAAGTGCAATCCTAAGTTGCACCCACAAATTATAATCACGCAATTCTATGTCGAAAATAGGATGATTTTTCTTCCAAAGTTAAGGGTTGAAAATATTAAATCCTCGACTCTCTTAGTTTTTGCCACGTGTGGCAAGAGTTATGTTAAGATATCTAGATGGAGAACATGTACTACTTGACAAACATATCGTGGCAGTGAGATAAAAATGCACAAAGGGCCATGGTTGTTTAAGAATGGGGACCATTATTCGCATAACGTTTGTATTAGCATTTACATCGGTACACTGTTATAAAACGTAGCCTAGCGCATATCTGTGCTTTGTAATGTTTGTCAAGTAGTAGCAGCATTCCCATGGTTTTACATACTCTTCAATTATTTTATGTATAAAACAATTCTGGATATCATAAGACCGAGGATTGGGCGATTATGAAATTTAATAGGCTAAAATCGATTGTTAAAAATAATCGATTATTTCCGATTAATCGATTATATCGATCAATAGTTATTTGAGGATCGATTATCCGACTGTCAATTTTTCAATGATCGAAGTGTTAATCGGGTGTGGAGAAATCACGGTGGGCCCACTCAATACTGATTTTTTTCTTTAGTTTTTTGTTATTTTGTATCCTAATTTTAATCATTATAGAAAATAATATCAGTGTAAAAAATTTCGAGCTCGAAAAATAACAAAACTGAAGGTACTTGTGTTTCCAATCTAGGTATTCCGTTATTTAAGGTACTCTGTGATGATGAGGAAAAATAATTCCGAAACACTGGTGTTTGTAACTCCATCATGTTTTCAGTTTTGTGGTGAACGATACAAGTATCTTTATTTTTTTCTAAGCATTTCGTTTGGAGACAACACACATTCACCCATTATCCATTATGGAATTAATTTCTCCTTCCACAAAAATCTCAGCTGCTCGGCCACGAATTAAACCCGGAACTCCAGGGTGACGAGCAAGTATCCTTACTGTTCGACCACAGCCATTTTAATTTTTTCTTGAGGCACCTATTAGACCAAATTTTACATAATTCAACACCTTCCGAGTCCAAAAATAAGCACAAATTTTACATGTTTTTACATAACAATAAATATCTCAGTCTATTTGGTGATGAATAGATAAGATAAATTTGTGCTTTCAAATAATCTAATTGTGCCGCCATCGGGATATACATGACGAGATTTTATGATTGCTAGCCGTTGGGTTTTGGTACTAAAAGTTTCCACTCCGAAATATTGGTGCGTAACAGAATTTTAGACATAATCAATTTAAAAAGATATTTATTTTTTAAGGACCACTTAGAGAAGCAAACTGGGTTCTCTACAATCTCCATACGCATTTTCTCATAAAATGGATCTTCATTAACCAAATTAATATCTAACGAAAGACAATCATCGGGATTATTAACTACCGTGATATCAATTACCTACTAACAAGATGCAGAGTCCATAACAACGCATCCGGAACCACATTATAATATTTACCTTACCTTTGTGAAGAACAATCTAATTTGAGAAAAATGACATTATTATAACCAACACCATGGTCAACAATTTTCAGAAGATTAAAACAGTCATTTACAGATTATTTCAATGAAAATTTTCAAATCGTTTACCAATAACAGGGGCCTACTATACTATAGACATGAAGTTGTATCTGCATCAGTCATATTACCCTTTTAGTTTAGAGTATAAACAATAAACATGAACTATCTGAATGCAAATTGTCAAACTAATAGCAAGTTTTAAATAGATGTACTATTTATGGTATTTCAAACCTAAAACCAGTGTATAGTGTGATCAATTTTGGTGGCTCATTCGATTACATGGATTTATTTTTGACCGAGGAAAAATTCAAAACCAGAAATTATAGTATACGAATGGAAACAAAAAACAATTAAACCTCGAGTAATCAAAAATGTTCAAAAAATTATTTTTTTTTTAAACACTCAGAAATGTAGTGATTAATTAAGTGTAATTCGAGGTGATACAATCATTTCGAACGTCCAGTTTAAACATAAATGATGTAATATTTAATAATTCGAAAACAGCAAAAAAAAATATTAAAAAAAATAAAGAAAAATTAAATAAAAAAGGAGAAAATATAAAAAAAGGAAAAAGGAATAATAATATAAGATTAAAATATTAAATATATAATATGTGTATGAATATAATATGTATAAATAATAATCAGTCAAAGCAATAAATTTAATTTTATGTTAATGGGGTAATTCAAGATAAGGTAACATTGTAATAATTAACTACTTTTTTGTCAGTCATTAAATAAATTTAATCAGGAATATTATCTGTCTCTATTAAAATTAAACTGCCAAAGCCTAATTTCAAACACATATACACCCACACAATTGTTCTTCTGTTTCCATAACGGCATTCCCTGGGTAAAAAAACTATAACATTGTTTTAAAAAATTTCCTAGCTCAAAAATAAACCCAGAAAATCGAAGCCTTCTAAATTGATCACCCTGTCTTAAATAAATCTTCCATATTACTGAAGTATATTTCATAAAAAAAACATTTCAACAAACTTTTTTTTTAATCATCTGACAACTCATTGATAACTGTTTCATATAAATTGTTGTTATTTTATGTGTATGTGTACACATGCGCACGTGATTTTGGATACGGTGCTGTTCGCCTCTTCTCACTAGGTAGTCAAGATTTGTAGAAATACTATTCACAAGCTAGCTTCAAGTTAATTCGCTCATTTGAAATCATTTATTTGATGCAATCTTTCAATGCATGGCTTTTAACTTCTGATTTCAATTCACTCGGAAAATGAATGAAAGCTTATGAATTGTTTTCATAATTCAGAATACGTTTTTTTATTTGAAATAATGATTGCTGAATTTAAATATTTTCTGTATTTTGAAGTTTTTTATTGAAAATGTAATAATACTTAGTCATCATTATTTAATAGTTTTAACATGTCAGATGGCACAGTGGGCCAAGAAAAACTAGGTAGCAAACTACTTTTAAAAAATAGTTAAACTGCTTTTCTAAAAATAATGGAAACAGATATTTTAAATAATAAGTTATTTAAATAATTTTCTAAAAAACTCTTTTATATAAATTAAGATAAATTATTCAAATTAATATATTAATCTCGAAAAATATACTAACAAATATTTTAGACTATTTCCCTCACATTATAAGAACCAATGAAATAGCAAGATTTTGAAAATTTGGACCATTAAGAACAAACTTTCAGCGAAAATTGCATTCCAAGTGAAAATTTTACATAAAATTACAGCGAAAATTGCACTGGGCTTGACAGCTTAAAACGATAGCACACTTAGCAAAAGAAACATAATTAATTAATTTGGGTTTTTCTATAAAAAAACAATAATTTTAAAATTCGATTTTTAAATAAATTCGCTTAAAAACTGTGACACGGGAATAAAATTATACCCAGCCGTGATTGTTATAATTTGAATTGTTAATTCAGTTAATAATAAAAAATATTTCTTGTTTTATGTTTTGTTCTGGAAATAGTCTAATAAATATATTCCATGCATTAAAAATAATCTGAAAATTAAGCATTCAAGGCGTGTTGCCTTTAAGAAACCGCATTCGTTCATTTTGATGTGATTTGACTTGAATGCGTCTAGGTCACTTTTTGTCAGATCACATCAAAATGAACTCAAGCAATTTCTAGGCAACACGTTTTCATGCGCTGAATTTTCTATCATTTTTAATGCACTAAATAATAATAATAATTATCATTTATTAATATCAGTACATAAAGATGTTTATGCAAGTCCAAATGAGAAAGATGAAAAAAAGACATATTAAAAAAATTGGTCAATATAAAATTATTTATATACTGAGCTTATTTTTAAAACGCGATTTCTGATAAAACGTTTATTGATATATAGATGGCATATATCTCGTTTTAATGAACTCTTTTAAAAACAGTATATTTATTTTCGGTAAAATATAGTTTTTGTAATTTAAAATTCATGATAAATATAGGGGACATCTTTTTTTTAGTTATAGAAAACTATGCAATTACTAATAAAAAAGTGTGTTACAGAAATTGCGTTTTGAAAATAAGCTGAATTATTAATTAATATTGGTGTTTGAAAATTAGTTTATATTATTGTAAGATAAATACTCTTGTGCAAAAATAGATGTTTTTCTAGAAAACATTCATAGCTGGTAACCTCTAACCTATGTAACGTAACTAACTATTATAACTGGTACCTCTAAAAATTGCAACCCTACACATTTCTAGAGCATGAGCCACACTGCAACTTGATAAATATAAAAACTACAGAGCAGAAGTAAAACTGTTTTCCGAGGCGTCACCAGCTATTTTTACAATTAAAATGTTTATAAGCAACTTTATCATAAATTGAAAAGATTGTATTGACAAAAAAAATGTTTTTGCACCCTACCTAAAAAAACATCAAAGCAGTGTTTTTGGAACCATTTTTTTTATATGTGGAGAATACTGAAATAAACAGGTTGATATGAAATGAATCCTAGCACATTTGGATATTGGATGTGCCCGTGCATAGGAGCATAGTCCCTCCAGCACAAGGTTAACTTAGATATACAGTTGGTTTTATTATATGTGGTGTTTAATGTTTAATATACATTATGAAATTAATAAATAACATTGTGAATAAATCGAGTTGACCAATTCAATTCAATTCAAAACAATTTTATTTGAAATAAAATAATGAACATTGTATATTGTTCTTGCCGGAATGTGCTACAAAAAAAATCAATACAAATTAAATTTATTACCTACCTGCTTGAATGAAATATATAAAGCTTTCCATAAAGTACCACAAACAATATTTAAAAATAAAAATATAAACCAGCTTTTTTTAAAGCAATAAACCTAGATAAAAAATAAAAATAAAAACAAAAAGGGCGAGATGTTACTATACTTTGTTGTTTTTATCTTTGTGTGTGTATCAAATTAGTTATGACCTGTGTTCCTTAAGATCGTATTTTATATTTGACATTGGAAGATTTACTTTTCTTGCCATTTTATCATAAGCATCTTCTCTTAAATCCCTATCTTTATATGCATTAGAATGTACATCCCACTAACATGGATATTATTCATCATATTCTAAAAATTTAATAATTTCTTCCGGAGCTCCACTCTTTGCTCATTATTAAATAAATTTAACAAACTTAAAATAAATACAAATCCGTGTTTTACAGAACTAGTAAGTATTATTTCGTAATTAAACAAGTTACTTGCAAATTTTATTTGTAGTGGAGTATGAGCCATTACTGGCGCATGGAAAATTTGAAACTCCCTATCTTTTGTCATCCATGCATGCACTAATACAAATTGCACAGCAGTAAAGGTTTACATATGAAATTTTATTTTACTGTCACGCCAATCACCACTGGCGCCACTAAATCTATGCATGTGTAAACCCGGTATAACATCTCATTGTAACAGAGAAATAAATTATAGAAATCTGTTATATATTTGCTTAATTCCACAAAGTTTATTAAGTTCTCTGGATTTAAGTAATTATCATAGGTGGGATTTACCGATCGGTTCCCAGGGATGGCATTTACAGATATAATATATTGCAAAGACCTACTGAAATATTCCCAAACTACAAAGTAATAATAATAATAATAATACTTTATTGTCGTATGATCTATAAAAGATATTGACAATTTACATTACTGAAGGCCAACGGCAGGCCCTAGTGTGGAGGAGAGAAAACATATAACACAATTAAATAGTATCTTGCATAACGTGGATTCATTCGGATGTAGGTACTAAAAATGCGCAGTTAGAATGTCATAACATACTAAACCGACGGAAGCTACAGTAAATTCTTGGTTTCGCGATATTGCCCATTTACAATTTGATGGTAGACAATTGTATTGCACTAGATGTAACAAAGCAATTTCGTGGTCATGCAACACAAATATTAATCGACATATTTCCTCAGAAAACCATAAACGTAGCGTAGGTGGCTACTTACAGTGATATGCAACTTAAATTTAGTGAATTTTATGATAGGATGTAACATACCATGGTCGAAACTAGACAATCCACTTTTTAGACAATTTTTGGAAAAAATGTATTAGTAGCAAATATAGCAGTGTTAACGTGTCTTCGGGGTCTACACTAAGAAAAAAATAATTAGCAATGGAGTGTGAAAATATTAGACAGAAAATTTCTTCTGAGCTTAATGGGAAGTACATCTGGTTTAGCGTGGACGAAACGACTAATGCTTGCGGGTTTAAAGTAGCAAATATTTTAGTGGGTGCATTGGAGGAAAATTGTTCAATGAGCGGGCACTTGATTGCCTCTCTAAAGTTTTAGAAGCTACAAATTCTCGCACTATAGGGGAGGTAGTGAATTCAAGTCTATAAGAGTTTTGGAGTGACAAATATACAAAAAATAAGGAAAATTTCTTATTATTTCTTACCGATGGAGTGAATTATATGAAAGCTATTGGAAGAATTTTGAAGAAAACATATCAGAATATACTTCATTTAAATGTTTAGCACATGGGCTTCATAGGATTGCTGAAACTATTAGGGGGTACTACCCTAATGTTGATAATTATATATTTAGTGTAAAGAAAGTTTTTCTTAAAGCACCAAGTCGTGTATGGTTATTTCATGAAATACTTTTATTCTTGTAACCGGTAGTGAAAAATACTTGTGTGTGTAGTTTACTGTTGAGTACATCCCCGTATACCTCCAGGTCTCTTTGAGTGAGTGTTTATAATAAATTGCATCTTACACGCAGATTAATAAAAATTTTCTCAGATAGCCAAGCAGCTATAAAAGCTCTTGGCTCCTACCGGTGTAACTCCAAAACGGTATGGAACTGTCAGAAAGCTCTAAATCATTTGAGCAAGAACAACAAAGTGACTCTGGTCTGGATACCCGGCCACTCTGGTATGGAAGGTAACGAAATAGCGGACTCCTTAGCCAGAGAAGGAGCGGGATCACGATTCATCGGACCAGAACCCATACTTGGAATATCCTCAAGTACTGCCAAGATAGCTATCTCAACCTGGGCTGAAAGGCAAACTCTCCAGTATTGGCAAGAGTTACCAGGATTAGTTCATTCGAAGGCGTTTATAAAATACCCTTTGAAATCGAGAGCTAAGAAACTTTTAGAGTTAAACAGGATACACCTGAAAACTCTAACAGGCCTATATACCGGGCACTGCCGACTAAAATATCATCTGCATAAACTCGGCCTAGCGGAAAACGCCGAGTGCCGTCTATGCCTGGAGGATGATGAGAAGGCAGACCACATCTTATGCACCTGTCCCGCTGTGGAGAGGATCCGATTCTCAATATTTGGCAAAGGGCAACTGCTGCCAGGGGATCTGGACACATTCTCACCCAATAAAGTTATCAGTTTCATTAAGAGACTGCTTATTGTGTGAAATATAATTAGGCGTGAGCCACAATAGGCCTGCTGATGGCCGCAGTGGAGGGTCTACTGAGACCCACTCACAACAAACCTAACCTAACCTATAATAAATTAACTTTTCAACTTCGGATAATATGGAATTCACTAAAAAAAATTTCAAGGTAAGATATTGTTTCATATATGCATGCAAATCTGACAGATAACCACCTAAAGCCAACCCTGGTTTTACGTCATATCCGATTGGTAAATCCTACCTTTGGTAATTATGGTATAAAATTTTTGTTAATTCTATAACATAAATATTTAAATGATTATTTGAAAGATGTAACATATTACTCGATAACTCCAAAGGGAATTTATGATCTTTATCAATTATTATGCTTTTAACTATTCTAAAATTAATGTAAAAATTCATAACCATTACTTACCTATATGGTAACATTCCATCTAGTGCCTGATGTACTGTCGGTGGTGAACTAAGTGCCAAACCCTTTGACAATAATGATCCATGCTGCATAAATATTTCTGACGTAATTGTCTCAGCCATTTCCATATCAACATCTCCTTCTTCTAGAAAAACAGATTTATTTATTTGTATTTCTGGTGATACATTACAACTTATTAAAATAATAATTGTTTAAACTATTAGTATCTTTTATTAATTTTCAGTACCCATACATAGCTATTTTAACTTTTCCAACCACTTATTTTATGATTTTCAACCTGAAATCTATTAAATAAATTATATTCTGTATTGCATTTCTTTCAATCTAAGACAAAAATTAGATCGTTCCATATTGTATTTTTTCCAGTAAATAATTAAACGATTTTTAGTGAATTTTTGACCATTCATTTATTTGTAGGTATTACACAATGTAAGATCATGATTTCACTTCTAATCAGTGTTATTGTTTTTTTTGTTTTTTTGGAAATACTCCGGCCCATCGGGTTTTAACAAGAGGACCTTTTCTAGATAAAACTGAATTCTCTTTCATATTTTTTTCAAATACTTGAAAAATGGCAATTCCGCAATACTTTTTTTGATAAAAAGATTCATAGATGCCTCTCTATCCTCGCCACTGGAAATAATAGACGATAATTTTTGTATCTCAAAAATGAAGCTTACCACGACCCATGCTTATAGAACATTTATTTTTAAATTGAGGAAGTCTAATGACTGTTAAAGTCCTGCTAATAAAATGTGGAACATCTCGTATCTATAACTATAAGCAATTATTCTAACGATGTTCAAGTTCAAAATAAATTTTATTCCTATATACACATTTATCTCTTACCTCCTGTTGAAGGAAGTAGTAAATCCTTTTTCATTAGACTCGCTGCACACATTCCTCCCAAGAATGAGAGTTCAGCTTCTAAATTTTTTAGCCCTGTGTTTAAATTTAAATTACCCTCGGGTGGCCATTCATAACCCACAATAAGACATTTGAATCCATAAGCAATAAGCCGTTCATCTTTTAGATAATCTGAAGCCGTTTCTAGAGAAAATATTACCTCATTTCCTGGCAAGATAACTGAATTTGTAGGCCACTGTAAGCTGAAAATTGACATAATATAAATAACATTTTTAATCTACAGCTAATAATTAATCAGTCTAGTTTAGCAATTGACGTGAGATAGTCTAGTACCTTGTTTTAAATATAAAAAAAGGAATTTTAGATACTTTTTCATCTACAGTATGTGAAATCTATGACAATGTATTCTATGGAAATTGTACTATTGGCTGTTTTCTTTTGAACTGATTTAGGTGAATGAATAAATATTACAAACTATAAGGTTTACTGCTTTCAGTTCACTTAAATCTGTGAAATCAGTTCGAAATAAAACAACTAGTATGTCATCTGAAGCAAAAGTTTTCGCATTAAAATAGAAATAGTTCAAAATAACAACTATTTCTTCAACCACCAATACAATAACAGACACAAAGGCAGTGTGACAATGTCAGGCCGTAAATAGAATAGCGCGAATTATTTCAGTAGTTATTTAAGTGGTGGCAATTATAAAATAATCTGGGTGGGCCAGATTTTAATTGGAAAACTTAGTGGAATACAGCAAAATAATATGGATTTGTCATATAAACTTATAGCTAAAAATGCTATGTTTTTGAGGTAGAGGGTGCATTTCTCCGAAAATAATTGAGACATTATTATGAAATTCAGAAGGTGCAAGTTGCATACACCTTGACCATAGTTTTCATTTTTCCATTCAAAATTATATTAATGGAAAAATACAAAACCATGTAATTTTTTTAAACGATCCTCAATAATTGATAAATAGGAGATTGATTTTGAATTGAGTTTAGCTCAAATGTTGTATCCTAAAAAAAAATTATAAGAAAACTTCTTTGTGCATTTGTAAATGTCAAAAAAAAAAGAAAAATGGCTTGGGTCAGTGGCGTCCTATTTTTTTTTTTTTTTGGAAGAATATCTTCGACACACTCTACCATCACACCTCTGGTTGAAATGGAGAGATGGAAACTATGGTGACAAGTGTACTAATATATGCACCATGTTCATCTTCCAAATTTCATAACAATATCTCAATAATTTCCAGAGAAATATGGAAAAAACTGAAAATAAATTAAAATTTCAATGCCCTATATCATTAAAACTGAGCATTATTAGCTGCTATAAGTTTATATGACAAATCCGTATTATTTTGCGATGTTCTATCGACTCTTTAAGTTTCCTGATTAAAATCTGACCCACCCTGTATAATTTTTGAATGCTGAAAAGTTTAAAATCGCAAAGACTTGCAGATATTGATCCACTTTCACCGAAGTGGGTTATTACCAATTATAGAGACAAAACGAAAAATAGTATTTTAAATTAATGTTACATAAATGGAAATTTAATATACCTGAAATGTATTTTTTACATTACCTTTATATATAATTTATTTTAATTTAGACATATTGAAAATATTTTCATGTAAATAGTTTTTTTACCCGAGTTTCATTGATGGATCTTAGCTAAGTTTTACAATTTTTTTTTACGTTTATAGAAAATTTTACAATTTTTTATGCTTAAAGGAACTTCATTAAATATTTTGAGTTGACTAATTATATTTGGTATAAACAATATAAATATAAAGACCTGTGTCATCAAAATTATGTGTTAATAAATAACGAAGTTTACAATAATACAAACCTTCCACTAAATTTATGTAAAACAGGCCAGTAAGGTAAAGGAGGAGCATCACTATCCTCTAAATAAAAATTTCCATACTTTTTGTTTGAAAGGTAATCAATTGCAGGAACATATAGCTGCAGAGCGTCTTCAGGCTGAACTGTGGAACAACCTGGATCAAACTCGAGCGACATCCATTTAACACTTTCTGAGAAAGCAACTCTAAAAAGAAATTAAATAGATAATAGGATATATAATATTTTATTTACATTTATATTAATTCGTTTATTTTATCCGTGGTTTCCAAATGAATTAAAATGTATTACAAAAACATAGACTTACGGTAAATGGTCTTTAGTTTTCCATATATACTCAATCAAACCAAAACTACTGATTATTAATTAATTTACTTATAGAATTAAATGAATTAAACATTATTTAGAAACGAAAAAAAACCTTATATTAAAGCATAATAAAAGTTCAACATGCACATTATCGTGGTGCAGTCAGACACACACAGATATTTAATTTTCTGAAAATTGATAGAGGCCACCCATGACCGCCGAGATCTCCATCTAACCTACTATAAGGAATATTATGAACAGAATAACCAATTTCAACTCAATAGGCCCAACACAATCATTAAGAAATGTAATTAGCAGGTATATGTTAGAGATATATTTTATAAGGCAAATTCATTTACACAATCACATACCTATAAAGAAATAAACTATAACTATATAAATTTTAATTATATGATTTTATGTCAAATAAATGAACAGATAAACATACCTATAATTTGTTACAGTTGATGCTTTATAGGGATGATCACTTTCAACTAATGCATAATGGTTACTGGTAGTATTAGTTTTATGATCAATGATATCCTGAGTTATAGATGAGTTCAAATTAGCTGAAGTCTTAGTTGATGGTAGTTCCATCAAATTTAGAGCAGCAACATGTGGCAACAGTTCTTGAATTAAGTTTAAAATGTGAACTGCACTCTAAAACACATACACACACCATTAAAATTAATTAGGTATAGTAAAAATTAAATATACTAACCCTGGAATCACTTGTGGCTAATGGACTTATATGAGCTAAAACTAGAGGTAATAGTGTAGTCACAATACACGAGTTACTTAATATATTATTAGCTGATTGTATTTCTTCTGCCTTTTCCCTTGCTAAAACCATCACTTTACTTGCTTTATCTATTATGGCACTTGTCATAGACAAGGCTGCCTTTCGAGCCTGTTGTTCCAATTTAGTAGTGGAAGCTCTGCCACATTCCAAAGGATTACTACATAAAAATAAATAAATACACACTATACACATACATAGTGTGTCCCCGGATGGAGTTCACAATACGAAAAGAGTTCACAATACGAAAAGGTTTTAATTTTAAATTTTTCGAAAAGTCATTCTTAATGCACAAATTTTTTTATCATATATAGACAGACCACTAAAAAATGTGTTCTTTCATGTATTTTTTATAATTTTTTTTTGTTTTAATTAAAGCTTAAAAAAATTATTAACTTTAGCTGCGAATTTAAACCCGAACGATGCATATCTCCCGCCAGGTGCGGTGTGACGTCAGACTGCATAAGTTTGCTACAAGTGAATACTGTTATACTCGCAGTTTGTGTTTACAAATTAAAATACAATGTTATTTTTATGTTCTACCATGAAGAGTGAAAAGAAAAGGAGTTATAAGTATTGTATTATATCTAATTGTACAAATACAATATGAAAAACCAAGAAAAGTTAATTATGAAAATTATGAAAATGAAAAATAGAGAAGTTTCTCCTACAAGCATTTCAACATTAACTTGAAAATATTGGTCTTCCATGACATCTGATTTTTTTCAATGAAATTCTTAATTTAAGTCAGTTTTATGATTACAAACAATTAATTGTTCATGAGATTTTTTTCTACAAAGAAAAATATTGGTAGTTTACTCTTGAACAAATTTCACATTTTTATGTTTTTGAATACTCTATAATTTTTCGATTATTTAATAACGGATTTTGAATTTTCAAAATAAGCAAATCTTTTTATAATAATTTTTTGAAAAATTGAAAATTAAAAAATTTACAAGTACTGTGAACTCCATCCAGGAATATGTATAAGAACTCCTGGACAAAATTAACACACCACCATAAATTTGCCTTAAAATGATGCTACCTTTTTCTGACCTATGATGGTCCGATTTGAATGAACTTTTTTTGCACTGTAGGTGCAGGTTGAGAACTTTATTATGCTCGTTATTTTAGATAAAAAGTTAATTTTCGTTTTATACCGAGTGTAATAAGTTGTTTTTTTTTTTTTTTTGAAAATTCGTAACACCCTGTGGGGTATACCAGCAACCGGAATATATTGCAATTGAAATCAAACTATAGTCTCATTTTTGGTTCACTGTGTTATCTTTATTATTAGAGGAGATACGCCGTTTTATAGCTCAACATGGTTTTATTAAATTTATTATCGCATATGTTCTTTTTTTATAAATATTTTGTAAGTAGGCTTTGGACCTCTGACTTTTCAAGCAAATTCTGTCAACAAATGTTTTGGTTTAAAGTTACAATTGTCAAATAAAATTACTCTAAACTGATTAAAATCTGCTTATTAAGACAAGTTCGTTTTGACTACTAATTTTGTTATTTTCTTTTTATCGATTGTATCAATAGGCTTTTCCCACATATTTTTTTTATTTCATTTTTAGACACTTCTTTTCAAAACAATATATACGTGTTTTTTCTTTTTTGCAAAATCATTATTTTTTTCGACAAAAAAAAAAAACAAAATCAGATATTAAGAAGTGCGTCAAAATTAATTTACAATAATTTCCATCAATGACGTAGAAAGTGGAATTACCAATGAACGTCTTTTGACACCCTGGGTGGAGATTAGATTCGAGCAGATATTTAAGGCCAGTGGGACATACTTATTATTTGTCTGTGTCCAGCACACTGGAGAGACAAAGCTTCTTCAGTGTATATTTATGCTTAATCACGTCTTACTCGATTCTGACATTTTACATAACCTAACTGATTGTCATTATTGTATTAGTGGTTTTGTTTATTTTGTAATTTGATTTGTGACTTAAGCTCGAGGAATATGGTTTTTAGACAGTGTGTAGTACCGTGTTGTAAAAATACAAGTGAAAAATCACACTCCAAATTATTTATATGTATACCAAAAAATGAGACAATTCGAAAAGCATAGGCTAGGGCCATAAATGTGAATGTCATAACTGATTCAGGAAAATATAGAATTTGTGAAGATCATTTTAATGCAATTATATTCTATCAAATGTGGATTACTACATTTTTTTAAAAAATTATAATTCAAAACTAATTACTGATATCTATTTTAGCTAGAAGAGAGTGGTAACTGGACCTATTATAAGATGATGGGAACAAGCATCTATTTAAAGCCAGAAGTTGTACCTCATAAGTATATTAGCAGCCCTCCAAGAGAAACGCTATCTAGCCAGCCATTGATGGAATGACCACCACTCAGTCCTGATTTAAATCCCATAGTGCATCAATGGAATGCACTTAAAAGAAAGGTCCGAAGTCGTACACCCACACATGTTAATCATAATCAACTGGTGGATACAGTAAATTCAGAATGGGAGAATATTTCCCATGATATAATTGAAATTTTAATTTCCAGTATGCCAAGGCGCATGAATGCAGTAATTCAGAGTAGAGGAAGACATACACGATATTAACATCATACTAAATCCATGTAATTTTGATTTAAATTTCAATATTGTAATTAAAATAACTTTATTAAAGTGTTCATTTACCAAAACAAGCATAAAAGAAGTAATTTATTGATACAAACATGTTGAGCTATAAAACAGCGTATCTCCTCTAATAAGAGAGATAAAGCAGTGGACCAAAAATTAGAATGTTAAGGAAAGATGAAGCTATAGTTTTATTTCAACTGCGATATGTTCCGATGTCTAGTATACCCCACAGGGTGTTACGAATTTTCGAAAAAAAAAAAACAAAATTTTTATTACACCCGTATAAAATGAAAATAAACTTTTCATCAAAAATAACGAGCATAATAAAATTCTCAAAGAATAAACCTAGAATGCAAAGAAAAGTTCATTCAAATCGGACCGTCACTGGTTCATAAAAAAAGTAACATCATTTTATGGCAAGATTATGGTGGTACGTTAATTTTGTTCAGGAGTTTATTTAGGCAAAAATCAATTATGGTGATCAATTTTGCTTGTCATGAGAATCTGAGATTAAAAACATCAATTAAAAGTTATGTGATATCCAATATCCCCGAAATCACATATTATTTTAAGAATCTGTTAAAAGTTGGATTTGTTTGAATTTTGAAAAATGTAATTAGGAAAACCTGTTTGTAATTACATTCTGGATCGATATACCAATCTTAATCAAAATATTCAAAAAAAATGCATTTTTTTTATTTTTAGCAATGCTAAAGCGTCCTGTAAGTTGTAACAAATAATAATATTTTTATTTTTAATAATGTTATTTCTGGCATTTCAGATGCCGGTGACAACTTTTGTTTCACATATTTTTAGTCTAATGACAAACAATGATCGTCACATTCGATGTTCATAAATCAAATAATTAAAAACTGAAAGTGAAAATGGGGAGGGGGTGCACACAGAGAGGTAACTATTTCAAACCTGTAGTACAACAAAACAGGAATTTGGCCTCTGGTAAGGGTTGTGCCATTAAAACTTAACGAACATGTAGAAAAAGTAAAGGTTGTGTTATCAGATCCTTTAACAGAACTTAACCCCCCATCACCATTATTAGTTCTACCACCATGGTTTCTCAAACGAATAGCATATTTGACATTTTCCTGCAGAAAATAAAATATAAATAATATTGACAACATATAATGCAGCAATTTATTACAGATTAGTACATGTTTGTAGAGTGAACAATATTTTATAATAAAGGTTAGATGAAAATGACAAAGGTGAGATCAAAAATTAAAAATATTTATATAGAAAATATCCACTGAAAACTATAACTTTAATTGGTTAGGCGCTGTGATGTCATTTATGTAAATTTTTCCAACAAAACCACTTAAAATTTAAACTAGATTTCATTTATAATAAAATTGGATAATCATTTATGGCATACAATAAGTATAAATATTTTAAAAATTTTAATTATTTTTCCTAATAAAGTGAAAACCAACAAAGACATGTTAAAATTGTTAATAATTTTCATTAGGGTTTGTCAGTTTTTAAAAAACCGTTTTCTTTTTGATAAATTTATAAAATTCGTACAGGTTTTTAAATTTAAAAAACTGGTTTTAGATACTAGAATACGTAAAAATTAATTAATTATTTAATTAAAAACGTTAACATTTTAACTCGGAATCGCCTCAAACACAAGCATCTTGTGGTAAAAGTTTACTGTAAAATTTCATAAGTCAGGCGATTATCTGACGTCAAAATCTACACTCATTCCATTATGCTTAGAGCTTGGACGGAGGTATCGGTTCCCAGTGATGTCTTTTATGCAGATATAATATTATATTGTAAACACCTACTG
This sequence comes from Rhamnusium bicolor, assembly GCA_029963845.1. Classification (NCBI taxonomy): domain Eukaryota; kingdom Metazoa; phylum Arthropoda; class Insecta; order Coleoptera; family Cerambycidae; genus Rhamnusium; species Rhamnusium bicolor. Next base: position 316,492 of record JANEYF010003357.1, on the reverse strand, counting down.
AAACATTGGCAAGCAACAGAAAAACAGAAATTTATACATGATAGTGTGAACTTTATTTAATTTTAAAATGTTAATATGTAAACTAGTTTTATCGGAAAACATATGGCAAAAAACAAAAAAGTTATATTTTTACACTAGCCAAATTGGGGGAGGGGGGTGATAACGCACTATATTTTTACTGTTTTCATTGTTCTGTTTTTTTTTTCATTCGATCCAAGCAGTACTTTATAAGGCATAACCATCAAGACTAAATGTAGAAGTTATGCAGAGAAAAAATTGCGAAAAAAGTTGCAAAAATTGTGTGCAACCCCAGGTTATTTTTTAGACAATTTGAAAAATATTTGCAAAATATTTTTTTCAGAATCAGGTGGAAAGTGTTGCCAGATTCCAAATTTCAACAACAATTTTTGCTTTCTTATAAAGTTACACCATTTTGAAATTTTATTTGATATTAATTTTTCATTACAAATTTCAAAAAGTTGTAACTATAAAAAACTAATTTTTTTTTTACAAAATTTGAAATCTGGTGATATACCTTCCACCTAATTCTGAAAAAAAAGTTTGCAAATATTTTGCAAATTGTCCAAAAAATAACCTGTGGGTGTACACAATTTTTGCTACTTTTTTTTGCAAATTTCAATCGCAATTCTTTCTGTGCAAAACTTCTACATCTAGTCTTGATAGTTATGTCCTAAACAATCGCTTGGGTCCCATGCTTCCAATACTAAGATATGACTAACCTAAATTTCACCAGCCGCTACTGTTTAAAAGTCGGTTTTTGTATATGTAAACCCTAATTTTCATACAAAAAATTGTTACGCTACTGAAAATTTTTTAAGAAACTTAAATCATTAATCATCATTAATCTGTAATTACTCTAAGTAGGTACATATATTTACAGAATACCTTTTGCGGCTTTTTAAATTATAAGAAAATATAATTAAAACAACTAAAACTTTCACATATTATAAACTGAATTAATTGAAACCTATTAATGATATGCATAATCGTTATATATGAAATATGATTACAATTTAGAAGTAGAAGGTTAAAAATGTTTAAGAAATAATAATTGAAGACGTTTGCAACTTAAGGATTCATGATTGGCAAAGGTTTTTAGCTTACAATTTTTGGTATCAATTTTCACTTTTGTTCCAACACTTGCCATTTTCAGGGAACGGATTTGGGCGTAATATATGATCATCCTGTACAAAAAACTTTTGATGTCTATAATTATTCATTTGTTGCATTTTTTCATAGTTTTTAAGCCATCATTCTACCACTGGCGGTTCTTCTATAGGGCCATTTGGTCAATGACCTCCCACATACAAATAAAAATATAGAGCTATTCATTTTCTGAAGTTTAAAAATATATAATATATATATTTTTAAGAATATTAAAAATATATATATTATATATTTTTAAACTTCAGAAAATGAATAGCTCTATTTTTTTTATTTGTATGTGGGAGGTCATTGACCAAATGACCCTATAGAAGAACCGCCAGTGCATTCTACAAAATGTAATGCATGTTTATCTAATACTAGTAATAAATATACTTCAATACTTCAAGGTCGTATTTTTGTTTTGTATGCACACCATTGAATGAAGGAATATATAGAGACGCAAGCGTATATTGAAATCCGTAGCCAGCGTTAGATTCGACATCTTGTGTTGAGCCACGTGCGTTTGTATTCGAGATTTCTCCGGATAATTAGGTGAATCCCTTGACCGACTTCCCATAGGAAAGGACATTATTCCCTACTCAATTTATCTACAAACATCGCAGTGCATAGACAACTATGTCGACAATATCACGGAGGATGAAAAAAATCAGGAGTGTGGATTTGCGCTAAAGAAGCCATGAATTTTAAGGAACATAAAATTATTAATGTTATGCGTATTTTAAGTGCTATTCAGAGTACGCCTCTACTGTTAGTATGTAGTAAACTAGTGTTGCAAACCAATTCGCGAACAGATCTTTAGATATTTATTTTTGGTGGCAACAATAAATATAAAATTATATCCATATTTTAAGTAAGAGATACACATGTATATCACAAAGCTTGCAACATCCATAAAAGAGGAATGCGGTATTGACTGTAACTATACCATTTACCATATTTTTTTGTAAGAATTGTGGCAATTTCCTAATAATGTTACTTATATCAGGAATTATCAACTTACCTTGATAGAAACACTTCTTTCAAATTTAATTTCAATAACGTCAGGTGCAAAATCTTCTGGGCCAAAAGAACCTCTTGTTATTTCTAAACTATTCCATCTATGCGTATGTGTATGGCTTTCTGCGCCATTTAAGGAACTTGTCTAAAAATTATTAAAATTTTCACTTTTATTTTTAGTTGTTACATCTAATAAACTTTTAATTAGTTTTAGTCTAGCCATTATGTCCAAAAATCCACAAGAACTTTGGAAAAAATCCCCAGAGGGCTGAAATTTTATAATTCTAAATTAAATGTAAAATGTACCCTAAAATCCGAGTATGTCTTCCCATGATATACAACCCATAAAGGGTTAAAAAAATGCATTCCCGTGAATAGCTTCGAAAATGTTAGGTTTTCGACCAAAAAAGGTGGTATACGAAATTAAAGCTTATTTAATTATCTACAAAAAAGGTACTAAGTGCTAATTTTTTTCGCAGAGTACAGTCGACTCAAAACAGAAAGCGGAAGGTGCGCGCGGCGCGCAACTTATCGCGCTGCATGATTATTTAACAAAAAAAGGTGTTTATTAACTTGTATGGGTTTTTCATGTTATTTCCGTAAAATAAGTCATTTATACCTAACGTACTATAAAAAGTACAGCTCTAACATGTCTCAGCACGTTTCGTAGTGACGACAACTTCACTGTTTACATGCTTTAGACTCTGCAGTAGACTTTTGTACTCCAGAGCGACTGGTTGTTTCTGCTAGTTTTGCGAAATAAGTGTGTGAAATAAGTGAACAGTATACTATTATTTAAGAAAATGGCAGAATATGGAATTCGATTTGCTAAGTAAGTGTATTTTGAATATAATTTTAAAAATAAAAATTAACTTTCTGTTATAATTGATTAAGAAATGTTAAATGTTTTTATTTACATCGACAAAAATAATAATTTCATATAAGACATTTAATTTTTTCTTTGTTACTTTTGAGTGTACTAAAAATAGTACACAAGGCATATACCATACCATTGTTCTAGAAATTTTTCACTTGATGAGGCTCTGGCAATGTTAGAAGAGGATGACGACTTATCCGGGCAAGTTAGCTATATAACAATATTTCCTCCAGAAAATGCTTGTGGCGAGATAACAGATGAGGATTCTGGTGACGAAGATTTACTTTCAGCAAATAATTTACCAGCCTCTCAACTACAAGCACCTGCTGAAATAAATTTAACTCACAACTCAAATGACAGTTATTCATCTGATGACAACCTTCCTCTTTCATATTTGGTGAGACAAAATATAGATGAACGCAAAGTTACTAAAACTAAACGGAAGAAGCAAAAACAGTATGAATGGATAAAAGAGGATTTGCCTTATCTATCAAACATTTTTGAAGTTCCTGAAACTATACCATGTTCAAAAAGTCCGCTTGAACTATTTTTAGAATTTTTTGATGAAGAACTCATAAATTTAATCGTTTCTGAAACAAACAAATATGCAAGTCAAAAAAACCGTACCCAAGATATTAGTAGTTCTGAAATTATGTCTTTTATTGGTGTTCTGATATTGAGCGGTTACCTGAGACCTAAAAGGCGTAGAATGTTTTGGGAACGTGAGAAAGATGGAAATAACTCACTTGTAACAGAAGCGATACCACGAGATAAATTCGAATATATTTTATCAAATTTCCATGTCGCCGATAACAATAGCCTAGATCCATCAGATAAATTCGCAAAAATAAGACCTCTTTTTAGACACTTGAACCGAAAATTTATGGAAAAGGGAAATTTAGTTGAAATGCATTCAGCAGATGAAGCCCTGGTACCATATTTCGGTCGCCATGGCTGTAAACAATTTATACATGGAAAACCTATAAGGTACGGATATAAACTTTGGGTTGGTGCAAGCAGACTAGGTTACGTATATTGGTTTGAACCGTATCAAGGCGCCTCTACTAATATAAGCACTTTATATGCTGACCTTGGAGTAGGAGCTGGTGTGATACTAGAATATGCAGATGCATTGCGAAAGAAATGGCATGATCAAAAAATGCATATTTTTTGTGACAACTTTTTTACGTCCATTCCACTCATAGAATCATTGACAAATAAGGGATTTTATGTCACGGGTACCGTACGAGAAAATCGATTGCCAGGTGCTCCACTAGTAGATACAAAAATAATGAAAAAAGAAAAGCGAGGTTCCTTCGACTACAAAAAAATTTCCAATCAGAATATAATAGCTGTAAAATGGAATGACAACTCCCTGGTGTCTCTCTGTTCGAATGCTGCTGGAATAGAACCAATTCACTTAGTCAAACGATTTTCAAGAAAAGAAAAGAAAAATATTCAGGTATGTTTGAGTAATAATCTAACGGTTACCTGTTTCTAACAAATTATGTTGCAGGTGGAACAACCTCATATAGTACATCTCTATAATGCAAACATAGGGGGGTGTAGACCGATCTGATCAGAATATTGGTCAGTATCGAGTTTCCATGCGCGGCAAAAAGTGGTATTTTCCGCTGATAGCTCACTGTATTGATTTAGCTATTCAAAATGCATGGCACTTACATCGCGCATATGGAGGTGATATGGATCAACTAAAATTTAGGCGTCGAATTGCCAATGCCTTACTGAATAAATATAAGAAGCCCACGAATTATTCTAGAGGACGTCCTTCGGCAAATGAAAATATCGACATAAGGTACGACCGTATAGATCACCTAGTTGTACAACAAGAGAAACAAACTAGATGCGGCCATTGCCATGAAAGAGCCAAAACAAGATGCGTGAAGTGTAATGTAGGTGTTCATGTAAAGTGTTTTGTTTCTTATCATAAAATGTAACGGCCAATAGTATAATATACAAATTAACCAGTATATACCTGGTGTACTATAAAAAGTACACCCTACTTTTTGTATTTTTCTTTTTAATAAAATTTTAAAATTGGTGAAATCTGTATTATTACACTAATTCCTTTAGAAATTCGGGAAAAATATCCTTCAAATTCATCCGAAGAGTTTTAGGCATAAATGGGATAAATAGAATTAGCGAGTTTTTCACTTTTTTCTTGCCTTTTTTGTTAATTTAAAAATGCTGTTTTTTAATTTTCCATGGGAATTTACACCAAATTGAGTTGTAAGCAAACTGCATTATACAGTGTTTAATGAATAGAAATAGTAAGGTCACACCCCACTAATGTATGGTTGCGCAGAACAGTGTATGCAACATGCTACAAATTAATAAAATCGAGAATTCAAAAACCATGTAATTTGAAACACAATTTTTTGAGGAATTAAAATGATGAAACGTCAAATATCAAATAAGCATATGAAATTTAAAATTCTTAATCATTTAAAACGTTTAATTAATATGAATCATTTTCATTAAGTACCTCAATGCACACAAATGTACATCAGTTTTGAAAGATACAACACAATTTTTTTAAATGAATGGAAAAAACAGCAAATTGAAACGGTTAATCTCTACAAAACATCAAGACACAATGGCCGACGTCGAGTTTGAGCTCTTAAGGCAGTCAAGGCACGCGGTTGCTTGTATTATGGGTTTTAGAAATACAACCAATAAAAAAATTCTACTCAAATATGGCGCACATTTGTGGGGAGTGGCTTAACTATTCTAATTTATCAAATGGATTATATAGATTATATAGACTATTCAAGTATATGCTGTAGATAAATATACCTGGAAAGTCGACGACTGCAAAATTTTACCAGTTCCACCGTCGCTAAAAAATATTGTATTCTTCCGCACGGAGATCAAGTACAGAGCGCGTTTTTTTTGTGTGATCACCTGTAAGCCTAATTCACGACTGACATATGTGCGTGAACAATTAAATATTTGTTGGACATTTCCTTTAATTTTACTCCTATTCTTCGTCGTCTCCAGGGTTGTCGCGTAAATTTTGGAAACATCTTCCAATGGATCGATGTGGGTGTTATCTAATAATCCTTCTTCGCTCTCTTTGTCATTGTCACTGTCTTCTGGCAAACTGTTGAGGTATGGTTGGCCATGGCAGTGACCACAAACTGTTGAGCAATATAAACCTGCTTTTCTGCATCCACATGCCACCCCACAACCTTGTATGCAGTTACAAAATATAATTTTGCACAGTCACTGCACATTTTTTAACCTTTTATTGTGGCATGGGAAATTGTAACTATTCAGATTTCAGGGTGTCTTTTACATTTCATTTAAAACTATTAAAAGAACGTACAGAATTTCAGCTGTTTGGAGATTTTTACGAAATAAAATGACATAGCGACTGGATTATTGGGAAATGCTTGAATTTACCTAAATGTTACCTAACTAAGCAAATTATAATATATTTGCAAACAAATGGAACTACTCACATTCCACAAATAGCTTATATTGCAGTGATTCCTTACATGAATGGCTGTTCTTGATTTGCTTTGTTAGATATGTGTATTTTTATTTCAGTTGTCTGGTTTTGTGGCTACGAGCCTTAACAACTATATGTTGGAACAAACTGTTATTTTTTAGAAAGGTGCTTGCTTACTTAAATAGGTACGATGATTCTTCTTTAAAATTTAAAGCTGCATATAACACGTATTTGGTTTCATTTTAACTTAGATAGAATAGGATGCAGTAAAGCTACTGATAAAAAAGTGTGTGGAATTATTAACTGGCAATACCATACTGTCAAGACAATGCGTGTTATTTGACATGAATTATCTGAAGCAAAGACGACCATTTATATTGTAATTAAAAAATATGGTGAAAGTGGAAACATTGACGTTCGTGGCGCAAAAATTCGGGTAGGTCCAAAACTGTCTGAATGAAATTTAAGCTAGTTAATTAAAGTTTGCAATTCAGAAAGAAGAAGTACATTAAATAGATCACTGCACGTTGGAATCAGGAATCTGGATTGAGTGTTTCTTGGGAAAATTGCAGAAAATATATTCACAAGTGTGACCACGGCTTTTATAAGGTATGTGAATTTTCCTGTGGTATACGGTATTTTATACCTGACCTTGTTGGATTTTGTATGCTAAGGAAAAACCGCCCTTAACTAAAACTCAAAAGCAAGTACGGTACACTTGGGCAAAATCTAAGCTTTCATGGTCTGAAAAATAAAATGTATTATAGTATATCTGATTTTGTTCATGGAAAATAATGCAATGCATTTTAATATTTATTTATTTGTTAATTTTTAATTTCTTTTAATAGTTTTTTCTATGTGAAACTGTATCATATTATGTAGTGCAGCATAATACTTATTTGTGACATATACATTGTATATGATATAGTAAGTGTCTGTTATTTTATCATAATAATATCGTTTGTCTTTATTTATTTATTTGTATATTTTTTTTATATCTTTTTTTTTCAGACTTTACTCTAATTATGTTTTGACTTGTCACATGTACAATATGTATCTACCGTTGACCAATAAATTGTTATTATAATTATTAGTTGAAGTGATAAATTGAAGTAAAATAGCAGTGGCGTTTAAATTATAATAAAGTAATGTGTAATAAATTGTTATTATAATTATTAGTTGAAGTGATAAATTGAAGTAAAATAGCAGTGGCGTTTAAATTATAATAAAGTAATGTGAATGCAAACAAAATACTTGCATAAAGAAATAATAATTATTATCCAATCATTACATTGTTTTCATAAGTTGTAGCATTTAAAAATGCCAAAATATTTATGAAGAAAATATTATCCTTTTAATATACAACAGTTTATGAATAAATTTATGAAAATATTAACTCAAGAATCCACTGAATCCAGGCAATATATATGGTAGTATTTTATTAATAAAGATTTCTTATTATTCCTGATCTCATACAAATATGCAGATATTAAAATGTTTTACCACGTATCTAATGCTACAACGTAATTTCCCATATATCATATGTAAATATTAGTCTGAAGTTATCTATATATTTTTCATAAAACTTTTATATTCCTTAAAATAATTAATAAGTTTAATTAAATAAATTATTTTATATTTTTACTGTTGGAATATCATTAACAAAGTCTAGCAAACATCGATAAAATCAATTTCTAGTATATTTCTAAAACACTTTCAATCATCTGGATGGTGATGCACCCTGTCTTAGTTCCAAGAAACTATAGGTTTAAAATTGGCAAAAACGAGCATTAGGCAGAGTGAACGATAACTGATAAGGTGCTGTGAGACTTAATAATTTTGAGAGCACAAAAAAATTATAGCATTTGTGGTAATTTCGATTTAAATCAGTTTTGTTTAAACCATCTTACTTTTTGTTAAGTGCAAATTTCAAGTTATTAAATATAATTGAGCATCTCGTTATTCATAAAGCCACACGAGGTAAGTTCCGCCATGGTGTATATTTATCGGTTTTAATCTTAATTTCTTTTTCCCTTCTCTTTTAGGCCTTCTTTTTTTAGAATTTAGCCTATATAGTTTTACTTAGGAACTGTAGTCAAAACAAATTATATTTGTCCTATTAAAGATTATAGTGCTGAAGTGCACGTTTTTTTGTGAGCATAAAAACATATATGGTTATGGGTGTATTTCAACATTTTTAGTACAATACCGAGGATATTTAATTTTTGAAAAACCATCCCTGGATATCCCTTTTGAGCTTTCTAAAAAAGTAGTTAAGAACCATGTATGGATTTTGGTATTTCAGAGTACGCCAGTATTATTTTCCACTGTTGGATATTCCAGATAAGCTTACATTTTCTATTACCTATTTTTGTTAAAAATTCTGATCATTGTTATATGCTAAATTTGCAATCATGTTTAACTATATTTTAACTCAGTATAATATATACAATTTTTTTACTACCAATCTGAAATATTTTTGTAAAGCAAAAAAAATAACATCTGTATGCTATTGTTAAAAATATAGGGTTTGATTTGTTATAATATATTGATTCCAAAATAATATAATTTAGCCTATTTAACATAACATATTTAACATATACAGTAAAAAGAAAAATGCATGAAATAGCATGCTTCCTTATCGAACATCAATATCCACATAATTTTTTTGTTATTGCTTTTCGAGTAGCTATACTCTTCACCAAATTTTATTGTTACTTATGTGTTTGTAATTGTCTCTTAATATAAGTATTACAAATTTTTCTAAATTTTTGTTATTATACAATTCACCTTGTAATTAAATTTATTAGTTGGTTAGCTGCATATTACCTTTTTTTATTCTGATTTCAATTAATTGGCGCCCTCCTTTAATAAAGAAAAATTTATTTAGATTTCATTTAAGATCAAATAATAACAAATAAAAATAATTCACGACCTAAAGGCTCCCCTACCAACTGAGCAACCGGCAGTTTATATTGTACTATATAATTCTCAAAAAAAAAAAATAAATAAATATATATATATATATATATACACATATGTGTGTATATATATATATATATATATATATATATATATATATATATATATATATATATATATATATATATATATATATATATATATATATATATATATATAAATATATGGTACAAAGTTAACATCGGTTAATATGAGTAATTATTTGATATTCATGTATAAAAACAACACGAAACAAATAATCACAAAAGCAGAACTGATATATGTAATACCTCTGAATTACACATTTGTTATTCTGTTCTGTTAACAGATTTTTGTGAAGGCACTAAGCATGTTAACTTATTTTAACAAGTAGGGCAACATGGTTGGAGGCAGTTCTCGATTGTCATAAGTATTTTAATGACGTAAAAATGTTTGTGCTTCAGTTAAATCCTGGTAACTCACAAGCCATATCTGAGGTTTAGCAATTATTTAAGAATCAAGATATTGAGGATGATATATACATTAACTATAATGTAGTATTGGACAGTATCCACAAATTAGAAGGTTCTTCCTTGTCACTAGAATATTTTCTTGAACTGATAGTGTACGAATTGTATTATAAATTTTATCAAATATCCCCGGTATGCTGGTTAGCAAGAGATTTACACTGGTATTCATAGTCGACCGTTATCCGGCGAGAGGCTGGGCTGAAATATCCAGAGAGTTGCTTCTCAAACACTGTAGCACGCATCATTATTGAGCGACCGTTTTTTTATAAAACGAAAATCAGGAATTTCAGTGGATCTCCCGCTGGCGAGCGGCTGACAGCCGACTATGAATACCAGTGTTAGTGACGTTTTACAAAAAAAATCCAGGCTATGCCAAATTATGTGACATTAATCAGTGTCAGTTGATAATTTACAACTTTTTCAAGTTTGCAATTATCACGTCCGTCGATGTTAATGATCATTCTTGCGGTACACAGATGTATTTATATAATGAAAGTGACGTTTCTCAGAAGAAAATATAGAAACTGTGTCGCTCATTCAAATGTTCCCACATGTTCTGTCTGAGCCTTTGTCGTCTGTATGACCAAATAAGTGTGTTGTAATAAAAAAATAAATGCATTGTCGATTATCTACATATATGCTGGCTCATGTCTGATACCACTGATTTACTACAGAATTTGGCTCAGTCTAGTGATGTCACTTACATCCTCCAGCAATTCTAACTCATATTCGTAGTGTCCAATTCCACCATATACTCCTACACCTACTAATGATATTCCTCCACGATCAACTTGAAAACAAATTGCATCAGGAGATCCGTTTCCAGTATTCCATGTTCTTGATTGATTTGTTCTAGTAAAACGAGAAGGAGTCATATGTAAAATACGACCACAAGTACCTTGAAGGTCTTCCTAAGAAAAAAATAACTGGTAAGTTTCTTTATAATACACAAAAAACTTATATTTACCTCAGCAGCACTACATTGGTGTACTAATTCAGCTATAACTCTGGCAAGTAAATGGCAACAATATTTTATAAGCTCTGGTAACGTAGAAACACCATGCTTTTGTAATTTTTTTGAAACTGGATTAGATACTAAAGTAATAAGATATTCTAACACTTCACTCCACTGATAAGTAATTTCACTAGAACTCGATTCCATCTAAAAATTAATTATATTTAATATCATTTCTTATAATAAATAATATACATACATCCATTTTTACAATAATTAAATGACAAATAAAATGTTTAAACAATTTAACTAACCTGGCTTTTATAACTCATTTGTTCCACAAGTATGGGATAATGATGTGAATCTGAAACACTCATCATTGGTAAACCAGTATTATCTGAGGGGCTCAAACCACGATGAAGGGAACTTTCAGAACTAATGCTAGGACCAACAAGGGGAAATGTGCTTCTTAATTTCACGCTTGGAGCGCACAAAGCACAAAGCACTGCACTTAAAAGACGCTGGCTCTTAGGAGAAACTTGGGTTGCTGGATCCTAAATAACAATTAAACCATTACAAACACTATTTGCATGATTTAACTTTATTTTAGTTAAGATGATTAAAAAACCACAGACAAAATTATGTACTTATTATTTGTATTAACTTTCGAAGCTCAGGGGAACAAATGCGAAAGGTTATTAGATCTTGAGACAAAGGAAAGATCTGGATATATGTTATTGAGAATTATAACTATAATGAATATAAAAATGTATGCTTTAATACACAAAATCATGTATCGCTTTTTTCAAACATGCAGTTTCCTTTGACGACTAATTGATTAATTGAAAAAGTGTAATATTGATTCTGGAAACAACCATACCTAGTGAAAAGTTTCAATAAATTAATGCAATATTTACCTTGCCAGTTTCACCTAATAGTTCACACAAACAAGTCCATTTTAAATAAGCTGTAGGATAAAAGGCATGAAAACACGATACAAATGTGTTGTGACATTCATCTAAAATATTATTCATCATAATTAAATTAGTGTTTTTTATTTTGTTTGATTTTTTATTTTGCATTTGCATCGGTACATTATCAGATAAAATCTGTTTCAGCAACGTTCTAACGTCCCCTATGCATTCTGCCAAATGTACATTTTCCAAAGGTATTCTTTTATTAATCTGCCTAGGATAAATTTCATTAGTATATGTACAAATTAAACGTAGGCTTGCTCTGCTAATATAAACCAATCTTTCCAATTCCAAATTTGTGTACATATTCTTAATAGATTGGCCCTCAACGACTCCCCACTTAAAGGTATTCCACGACCACTGAAGTAAGGATAACAAACTTTGAAAGCATTCTTTTGACACAGTTCTAGAAAATTCTTTTGACAATATATGTATAGGCTCTGTAATATCCAATTGTCTTGGTGGAGACTGATTCTCTGGTGATATTATTTTATAAAGTAATTGTGGTATTTGTCCAGCATTCACATCTGTACCATTGTTAGATTTCTTTGATGATTTAAAGTAAAATAATACTTGATCTTCAGTTGTAACCATAGTTTGACCAGAAGATCCACAGTCACTGCTTGGTCCACTAATTCGACACCAAGCCACATACCAGCGATGCGCCTTAAAATATTAAGTTTATAAATTACCTTTTGATTACATAGTGTATATAAAAACATTATTTAATTAAACAAATTAACTTTTTCATTTAATTCAAGGTTTAGTAACTAAAATTTTTTGTAAGCCGTTGTAGGTATTTATTGATGTCATATTAGGTTTGAAAGGATGATTATGTAATACCCAATAATTAATTTATTATTTTTTCTAGAAATATATGAATGTTATATTATTCATATAATTACACCAATTTTTTTTTGGTTTTTTCAAATACCTCAACTCCTATTTGCCTCATCAGGTAAGGTATCACATACCAGGTACTGGCGTCTTATAAAAATAATGCTATACGCCTGTAAAAACTATTTAATTTTCTCAGTTCCAATTTTAAATGAAGAAACAAAAAAATCGGGTAGCTTCTACCATGATTATGAAAAATGTCATACATTGCGAATATATTACTGATGAGAAAATGTTTAACTTAAAAAATTATCAACTCAAAATGTATTGTTCTTTTTCACAATATTTTATAATGACTTGAAAAAATTAATACAGAATATACCTGCAACTGAACTGGTTCATCAAAGAGCATAGGAAATTTTTGTCTGGGACCACACTCATACGGAATTTCCTCTGTTTCAGCCATAAGGTCTCCATCAATTTCTTGTTCTCCTCCATCAGGACCAATATCTAATAACTTCAACTTTGCGGTGTATTCACCACGACCTCCAAATAAACCAAAGCCGCCTAACAGTATGTCAGTATCAGCCATAAATCTAATGGCTTCAATACTGTGGCCAGAGTAACCCCATCCACCTCCATGACTCTCGAACCTATTTACTACTTGAAAATCCTCTTTAGAATATTGTTTTCCTGATACAAGTTGCCTATCTTCAATTTCCTCTTTTACTGTAATTATTTGTAGTTCATGCGCAATAGTTAGGGTATCGAGACAACAAAGCAAATTAATAGCAGCTTGAAAACGAGTCACATGACAATTTGTTATAACAGGTAATGCTAACTCTGGAGATAATATAGAAGACAGCTGGAACCTTTTGTCAGATGCTTTGCTTTCATTAAGAGTTTTGACGTCACATAGAAATCGGTTGTCAGTTGTTTTGATAAAATGTGTTTGCAGTTCAGTAGTTATGACATTATAACATGAAAATTCATTATTAGATGCATTATATGACCAGAGAACATTAAAAATATGGTCCATACAAACAGTTTTATTGCTGAAATCTACCTGATCTTGACTTTTAAAAGAGTTACAGTTACCATCTCTTTTATTTATAACAAGGCACTTAAAATTCCTTGCGGTTTCTTCTTCTTTTGGTAGTAAAACTAGAAATTTATAACTTGTTATTCATTACTATATGAAACATTCTATAATGTACCTATTGAATATTTATTTGCTGTTACAGTTGACTTCGTTATGCTAACTGAATTTATGAGGCTCTCATCAAGTTTCAAGAACGTTTGATCACCAGAAGCTCCTACCCATGTAGCTCTACGACCATGCCTGGGCCCTATGTTGGGGATGGAGCCAGGAATGCTGTACCATGGTGTTCGGGGATTACTGTAACGAGAACTTGAACTTTGTCCAGGTTGTGTTGTATCTTGTGAAGAAAAAGAATTTGGTGATCTACCTAGTTGTCCTTTCTGTGAAAATTGAAAATTTTTATGTACACAGGGTGTCTCACTTTTAAATACCAAGACTTCGAAAATCAAGAGGACCCCATTTTAGGAAAAACAAGTTTTAATAAACATGCATCGTATTTTGGGCATTAAAATTAATTTTTGTTAAGTTTCTTTTTTTATGATCTTTCAAACAGATTGAGATATCAATATAAAACTTAGTACACTTATATTGTGTAACGGTGGGTTACAAAATGGACAAACAGTTTTTCTGTCATTGGAGAACCAACGGCCTATTGTACTCGGTGTAACTACAGTGGAGAAATAAGTACTCCAGGGATCGTAAGAAATTAAAGATCATAAACTTCAACTGAACATGGTTTATTTAACGATGTAGTAACACAAACATTCCAATTGGAAATAAACAATAAATATAAAATCAACGCTAAATTCATTTGACTAACTAACTTTGACCTAATAAAAGGAGAAACTATTGGGGTAACGGTAATGAATTAATAAAGTGGGAATGTAGCCGCTGTTAATGCAGATTAGCAAAATTAATTTCGATTGACAGGAAAACAAACTACTTGACATCTATCGCTGTCAAAGTGACATTTAATTAAAATTTTTGCAGTTGAGTTCAAATGATACTTAACATCTGTCACTGTCAAAGTGGCAGTTAAGCAAAATTATTACCGATGAATTCAAATGATACTGACATCTGTCACTGTCAATGTGATGCAACGCGCTTGGATTAACGAAGATAACTCCCAAATAATGATTGTCTTTCAATTTACGATTACACAGATCAGGACAAACTCTATCTGTTAAGAAACTAGTATTCAGACAGACTCAAATACGTAGTTGCTATGTTTGTGCCCATGAATACAAACAAAGTAACTAAGGCACGTAAATGCAAACAAAATAGCAAACATTTTTATGGATACCCAATTATTTATTTGGATAGTTAAGGTAACCTATCTTTCCAAAGAAACTCTAACTACATTAAACATGTCTATTATCTATTATTTACTACTAATAAATGATCATTTATTTATATAAAACTGTATAACTAAATTTTATCATTACAACTGAACAGTTCATACGCAATATTCTGTAGTTATTTTAATAAATCAGATATACTGGGTATCTTTGTTTTTATGTCCATCTACCGTTTAGAGAGATCATTAAAAAGGAAACAAAAAAAAATAATTTCAATGCGAACGAAATACAATGTATGTTTATTGAGATTCTTTTTAAATGGAATCCTCTCTCGTTCGTCGAAGTCTTAGTACTTAAAAGTGGGACACTTGTATACAATGAGTTAAAGTTAAAATTCTTCTCCTCGCAATTCATTAGGAATTTAAAAAATATACAAACATCATTTGATAAACTAACCGTATCGGTGGGTTTGGTTTTTTTTTAATTTTTATATTTTTTCTCTGAAATATAAAGAGGTATTCGTTTAAAATTTGGTGTATGGCTAATCAATACTGAGCCTTACTAATACACAATAATTTGTTTACCAGTGGAATTTACATGGGACAGGTTAACTCTAAAAAAAAGGATGGTATAGTAAAATTACTTAGAGAAGATGCCATACATCATGAATGTCCATAGACAATTATTACGATTACTGCGATTTTTATTTTATATGCACCTGTTCAGTATTAATAGATGAAAATAGTAAACTTAGTTGTTTTATTTTATTTAAAAAAAGAAAAGATTTATATGGCACTGGTAGTGTGCCAACAATTAAATACGATCCGCAAAGCTGTGACGTTGTATTATTGACTCAAATAATTATTGTTTTTAATTAACTATGCTAAATAAATGGATCTATTTTCACTCTACCTAGATGAACCTTTTAAAAAAAAATTAATTTTTTAATACTCAATTATAATTTGGTAATAAATTATCTTTAACATTTGATAAAATTCAGTCTTCGGGCAACATCTGAAAGTTCATTTTAATGCATATTAAATGTATATAAATTCAAATTTAAATGAGAGTTTTTGATTGAATGTTTATACTCCACTGATGAATGAAGTATTGTGTTATAGTCTCAAAGGGCAATATACAAATTTTTTAAAAAGTCCCTTCGTATTTTTGAAAGAAATTTAAAATTTAAAAATTCAGTGCTCTATATCTTCAAAATGATTGATGATTAATGTTTATAAAGAAAACAAACACCATTTTTTTAATTTTTATTGATTCCTTTCGGGAAAAATTTTATCTGTTAACTAACTCACCGTGTATATAATTTTTGAAACTAATAATATTAACAATATATCAATATATCAATATTACAGTTTTATTACTGACCTGTGCATTACCAAAACTATAGACCTCTCCCTTTGATGTTAGAATTACAGAATGATTACTGCCAGCTGCAATATGAACAGCACTACATGGAAGTTTTACTAATTGTATACCATTTTTTGCTAATATGTCACCACAACCTAATTGTCCATATAAATTAGAACCAAATGTGTAAACCTAAAATAAAACCATTTACTTTTTTCTGGACCTGGTTTGTATACCTATTGTTTTATTTGACTTCACAAAAGATAAATTATTAATTCATTGCATAGTGCCGACCCCACCATTTAGATAAAATTAGTTTGAAAGGGAAAATGAAGTAATGGTACTGTCTGTCAAGCGAAAGAAAATCCGCCAAAAGAATGTGAGGAATGCATTAGTACTGTTCATTTACATTTATTAGGGTCGATATTTATAGTATATAGTATAATATATGAGGGTGGGAAATGTCTTACACATGACATCTTCCCTCTTTTACACCGCTTACATTAAAAAGAGAAAGATGATTGTTGTTTTTGTTGGCACGCGACCGAAGCGGAGTTTCATTTACATTCTGTGATAGTTCAGGTCCGCACTTAATTTTGTTACCGATTTGTTTAGCATAATTATTTTATATCTGTTTATTTGCTGGTGTGTTTTTGAAAATAATTTAATAAGGTTATCGTGTTGCAGTGAGTTGTGTAATATATGATAAGTGTAATATTGAAAGTAATAATTATTTTATATCTGTTTATTTGCTGGTGTGTTTTTGAAAATAATTTAAGAAGGTTATCGTATTTAATGTAAAAATGTTTCGAACCTGAGTGGTCTGGCCTCTAAGTCTACATCTTATTGTGTTTGTGAAAATGAAAGTGATAGTCATCACAGTGATAAAGAAGATCAAAGTTCATCAGTGTTTTCAGTAAGCAAAAATCGGCTACATTTGATTGATCAAGCGAAACAAATTTGCTTTAATGTTTACAATAATCTTTTGAGGCAACGAGCTAATCACCTTAATTTGTATGATTTAAATGTACTAGGTGAAACAGCATCTCTGACTAACGTTCCCCATCCCACAATACACAAACTGGTGAAAGAAGGTGGCCCTTCTAAGAAAACAACGACCCGCCATCGGTCAATCGAAAACTCTGGACCCATCGTTAGCAAAACTTTTAAGAATTTTAGTTTACGACGCGTATCAGAAAAATGAAATCCCAAGTATTGACGTGGTAGACAGAAAACTAAAAAATGGATTATATCTAAAATATACCAAAAGAACTTTAGGAACTTGGCTGAGAAAAATTGGATTTAAATATTAAACTATTAATAAACACATGACGATTATAAAAAGCAGAGGAATAGTGGATTGATGAGATTCATATCTAGAAGAGATAAAAGAACTCAAACAGGAAAATAGACCAACCTATTATCTAGATGAAACTTAGTATGATACTCATGACACGGGAAAAAAGGATGGACTGATGGATCTAGAAAATGTCAACCAATTTCATTGCCCCCTAATAAAGGGACTCGGTTGATTATATTACAATGTGGATCAGTTGATAATACATTGAAACTATGCGAAAAAAACATGGAAGACTGTAACGTGAATTACCACAAGAACATGGAGGGAGAAATATTTTAGGAATGGTTTGAAATTACCGTAATTCCAAAATTCAAACCAAATAACATTATTGTTTTTGATAATGCGAAGTACCTTCGAGACAACTGTATAAAATTCCTAACAAGAGTTTTATTAAGCTGGAGTTACAAATTTTTTTTTAATGGAACATGATCTTTATTACAAGGAAAATTATAATAAAGCACAACTCTTGGAAGTCGTGCAAACGAAAAATTATGAGAAGTATTATACATTGTAGCGGAGAGATATGGCCACAAAGTGTTGAGATTACCGCCATATTTCTGTATTTTCAACCCGATTGAAATAATTTGGTGTAAATTGAAGAAAAATGTCAGAAAAGGAAATAATTTTCCGAAATTCAATAAAAAAAGTCGTAGAGTTAATTCAAAATGAAATGTCGAAAATTAACAAAAAAGATTGGGAAAAAAGAATTAGGAAAGTAATCACAATTGAGGATGATTATTTAAAAATTGTTGAATGTTTATTATAAATTTGAACGAGCATAGTAGTTCATATGAAAATTAAGAAAAGGGTGAAAAGGGCGAGGATCCAGAGGTAGAAGAGATGTGAGGTGAGATAAAGTGAAGTGATGTAAAGTGAAGAAGTGAATTTTGTGATATCAACTATATTATTTATTTCCGTTTTTGTGCTTTTGTAATTCAGTGCTTGAGAAATATTCTTTTTTCAGGATGTTATTATTTATTAATATTATTTTTTTCTTTCACTTCGACAGAAATACATCTTTCTGTTTTTATTATAGTAATAACTTTACTATTAGAATAGGTAGTAACAATTCATATTAAGCGAATACTGTAACTACCATATGTGTGGTCAAAATTTTAAATTCAATACTTTTATTTCAAGTTAATACTTTTTTTCTACAATTGGTAAATTGTTGCTAACTAAACTGAGCACAAAAACCTACATTGAAAAATTAAACGAGCGAGCAATACAGATAAAGTCGGCTCTACGTTCTGTAGCGTCTTACCCCGCACATCCCATCACTAAAGCGGGCTACTATACATGAACATATTAAGTTTGAGATCATTGAAAAATATTCTATGCTGGTGTGCCGCTTGTTTAATACATGAAATACAAATCAGTCAAATATGTAATGAATGAAAACACTCCCACAAGATATACTCTATCGAGGTATCTTACTTCATATTAGAGACGACTGAAGGGTCACCACCTTGTGGCTCACTTCAACACTTACAAAGAACAGTGGTATAAGTCAAGAATGGCACATTTATATTGGATAGGTCCTAGAAAACTAAGTTTTCCATTTGTACCTACTATGTTTTGAATATTTGATTATTTCCTTTTTTCTTTCATTCTATTTATTTACGAAAAATAAATTACGAATAGATTTATGCCACAAATAAACATTAACTAAAAATTTGTTTCACAATTTTCAAGGCCCTGTGGTATAAAAATATATATTTATTGTCGAGATGGCATAATTTTCATTTATGCAATACATATATATGATTATCTGAAAAAGTAAAGTAATTTTTTTGTATTTATAAGTAACATATTGGTATCTTTGGCAGGTAAAAAAGGTGCAGAACAGCACATTGTGTATTTGGACAGAACCATGAATACAATGTATCAATGAGAAGCAGCGAGTCTACGTGTAAAATATCTTTAGTTTGGTACCGCCAATCGGGTCATTTAATTTTCTTTTTATTATTTATTTATACTCTAAAACATACAATATTTCATTGTATCTAATTACTTTTTTATTTCATAGCATAAATTATGCTAAAAAAAGTTAAAATTCCAAAAATCAACTCCCATTAAAAATGGTCAAGATGGCTCGCCCAGTAAAGAATCACTTTCCGGTCTTGGTACATAAATAACTATACTGCAAAATGTTATCAAGAGAAGTTTGTTAAAATGTGATATTATGGCTCTATGCAAAATTTCAAACTTCATTTTCATCTTTATTCGAAAAACACATATAATAAAGTGTCCTCTTAAGTCTAAAACAGTTGTTGGGATATATAAATTTTTGATTTACTAGAATCTACAAAATATGTAAAGTATTAGGTACCTGTCCATTTTGCAAAAGAAGTATGCTATGATGTAAACCACAAGCTACTTGCACAACTGGGCTCTCAGATGGTATAATGATTTTTGCAGGTGGTAAACAAGATATTCTCGTAGTATCTCTTTCTGCATCTGAACCTGCTTGTTCTTTAACTGGAATCATTTCAAAATAACAACTAAATTATTTTTATTAAGAATTAAACTGGTATATGGCAATAAATTTATAAACTTAGAACCTAGAAAAAGACGGATCTATTATGTTAATCAAACACCGAACCAAACAGCAAATGCTTCAATGCACAGGGTGTTCCAAAATCAACTGGCATCGCACTCGTCTGAGAAGACGACAAATTTAAATTTGTCATTTTTGCATATTTTTATGACAAATGACAAAAACAAACTGCAAAAAAACATTATCGATCGATCCAAAATCATTCCCGAGAAAATTATAAAAAACTGAAAATCTGGAAATTTATATTTGCCATTTTTTATTGTGAATGTAAATATATAAAAACTAAATGTTCAGGTCAAAAACACTCTATCTAGCGGTGTGTTGTATATACGGCGAGTATAGACATTTTTTATTTACTCGATATTTTCTGTTTAGTGTAATGCATTCGTGGACGTAAAAAATGGCAAGGCAGCCTGCGTCTTCAGAAGAGTGATTAACGTTTTGTGTGTTATGTATACTGTGGGATGTTAGAATGCCATATGTAAATCCAGTCCAATCATTAGTAAAGTCGCTGTGACAAAACTTGTGTCTCGAAAAAACACCAAACGTTGATTGGCTGAGACAAAGAAAGGTGAAACAGGGAGGAGCTATTATGTAAAGAAGTTTACAAGATAAATACTGTTTACTGTACTGTCTGCTGCTGTTTGGCAGTCTGCTTCTGTTATTTACGTCATGACATCCAAATTCTCTGAGTATACTCATAAACTTTGCTAGAAATCTTTTATTACACTATGTAATTACCTGTTCCTAAAACATTAGTTTGCCTGATAGGATTGTTTGTTCTTTGTATGGAAGTGGCAGAATTACTTGGTGGTCTTGAAGATTTTGATTTAACTGTTTGTTTACTCGATCCTTGAACAGATTTTTTACTCTTATTTTTTTTTTCTTCTAAACGGCTTTGTATCTAAAACATTAATTAAAAGTCTAGTGCTTTTAGTATTCTTTAAAGAAAAAAGTCCTAGGAAGCTGAATTTTTTTTACAGTTACAATATAGTTAGTTATCCAGTATGTTACTGGAAAAATAAACCTCTGCGTTTGTGACTTTACGTCAAAAGATTAGTCAGAGGGTGTTTTTTGACAACTAATGTGAGACACAAAAATAATAATATATTTCCCCAACGTTTCTGAAAATGAATCTGTTTACTTTTTCAAAATTATTTATCTTTTTTAAAATATGTCAAGTGTGAAACTTGACACATATTATTTATTTACGTAATATCCATTGATACATACACAGAACTGTTGATAATTAAAAATTACACAATATTAATTTTGTTCAATTTTTCTTTTAACATCGGTAACCACGTTGTACTATTTTTCTAAACAATGTCTTGATAATCCCCGGTGATCCATTGTACGCAGTTTTTTATGGTCCGTTTCATTTAATTTTACGAATGTGAACGTTAATATACGACCAAAAGATTAGAAAATCATCTACAAAAAAAGGTCGCTACTCGTTTTGACAAACGAGTTATAGTTTTCGAGAAAACTTGATGTATAAGTTATGGCTCAAGCAAATATCTCGATTTTACCATGTGATATTGTAAAATTATATTTTGAAAATAAATTTAGATGAGTAAGTATTAAAACTTAAAAACGAACGTTAGAAGAATGGATACTATTATTCGTATATATTGAATAAGTGATCCCGAACAGAAATAAGCAGCTGCGTATCCCCTCTTTTATTTCAGAGTATACTTGACCTGTGTATCACTGCATTCTTGCTGGCAGACCATACAGTTTTGGTTAGTTTTTCGGCGTTTGTAGACGTATTTTGCAATGTTAGGAAACAAAGACACGTTGAAAATGGACAATTCGTGTTGTCACCTGTCAATAAAGAATTTTTTTTAATCAAGCAAAGGAACAGTGGAAACAAAATTTTTCTTCTCGACGTATTGACAAACATATAGGCAGCATGAATCATATCTTATTCTTACATGCATTCTCTTGATGTGATACAACATCTGCCATGTATGGTGCTACAATTAAATTCCTTGAATAACTGTTGTTACTTGTGCTTCTGTAAATTAGTGAGTAAAAATAAATCTGTCAAGTTACATTCATTATCATCTACAGCAAAAGCAGTTGAAGAGCAGTGTTTCCGAGTAACAGGTGCATAAGTGATTCGGCAATGAGTTGAACCCCAAGATTTGGGATTAAAAAACCATTTTTTAGAGCCAAAAAAAAACATCAGCTCCAGATTGTCTTTTAAATATGATTTTTTGCTATTGTGCAAAAGGTTGTAGACAATTGTATGGCTGCCGAAAGTTGGGACTCCATTGCTCTTCTGTTTGCGACATTTGTCATGGGCAATCTTGTGTAATTGCTCATGACGAAATCGAGGAAAATATAAGAAAATAAGAAGATGAAAATGTAGAAGAAAGAAAAGAAGAAAAATATGAAGAAGGGGAAGAATTAGGAAAGAAGAAGTGGAAGAAAGATAAATATCAGTTCTTGATAATGCATGATTATACTTTGAATAAACATAATTCTGACGTATTGTCACCACTGAATAAAGCAATCATAATTGACTTCATTAATAAATCACATAAAATCTTTTTCAATCAAAATTCCTTATTTTCTTTTTAATATAGGACCTAATATTTATAAACTTATTAACCATATACCATGTATTCAAGATGGCTGAAAGTGAAGATGTGAGTTCAGTGAGCTCTAATTTTAAATACTGTAAAACTAAACCATTTACAAACTTTATCTGTACAAAGTGTTGTAGTGTCTTCCACTATTTATTACACGATAAAACTGGTATTACCTTTTCAAATGGATATAAAATATTATGCTGTAAGACAGATAGTGACTGGACTCATGAATATCAAGAACTAAATATTTTAGAGAAAACAGTAAGTGAATTATTTAAAGAAAATGAAATAAAAAATGGTCATATTTAAAAAAAAAAAGAATATGAAATCATGGCACAGGAGGCCATAGAGAAAGGGAAAATTCTCTAAACAAAGTTATTTAAGATAAACAAAAACTGATTGACAAATGACAAATTAATGTTGGAGATAAGAGGACTACAAAAAAAACTTAAAAGAAAAAGAATGTGGAAACAAAAACAATGGTCAAACAAAAAACTACACACACGGATGCATTGGACAGTAGTGTGGATATAAAGAAAATTTTTATAATATGTAAAAATTCAACAGCTCACGACAATTTAGCACCACTAGTACTAAATAATTAGGAAAGTCCACTACAAGTGACACAAACAAAAGACCAACCCCAAAAATGAATTCAACATTAGTACAAAAATTAGTTATAATCAAAAAAACAACATACTTATGGTATCGGATAAACTAGGGAAAGGTCTCAATTAAAAAGTAAAGAATGCATACAAAAAATTCAATGTGTATTATAAAAATGCTACATTAAATGCAGTTATTGAAAACGTGAAAATCTTGAATAAAGACTGAATGATCGCATAGTAATAATGGCTGGGAAAAATGACATTCATCGTAAACAATTTTCTTCCTTTAGAACAATAAATAATAAAATAAAACAATGCTGTACCTCAAACATAGTATGTGTAAAGGTTCCATATACTAAGTTTTAATAAACAAAAAAAAATATACAAATATAATAACAACCTCAACACACACAAAAAAACTAAATCGTATAGCTGAAGGAAATCTGTCATATTATTAGGTGAATCAGGAAAATTTTATGCTAAATCTAGACACTTAATTCATATTAAGACTGAAAATATACTGAAGAATAAAACAACCAAAGAAAATGAATTTATAAGAAGAAGAAATCATAATTCTAGAAGATACCACCATGCATGATGAGGTATACTCTCAAGAAAACTCAACCCCAATTTGTGCTGAAAGTATTCCAAAATCAACTCACCATATAGATGAAGGGGATTATACTTACTACAACAGAGCCATGTCAGGTGGTTTGCTAAAAATATTTTACATAAATATTCAATATGTAACTAACAAAGTTAACGAGTTGGAAGCTTTCCAGCTGATAAAGATTTTAATATGTTGTGTATTAGTGAGAGCTGGAGAAATTGAAAATTTTAGCTTGTCAGGTTTTAAAGTGGTAGCTTCTTATCGTAGAACCAATCTTATACATCGTGGTGTAATGATTCTTAAAAAAAGACAATATACTAGCTACTGAGTTAGAATATGTTAAGATCTTGTCAATTGATTTTCATTTTAAGTATCCGCTGTTAAAATAAATAGTAACAATCTGTTTCTCCTTACATTAAACATATCACCAAAGGGTGATAATAGACATATTCATAAACTCACTAGAAATGGCGCTTTTGATGATCAACAGTAAAAACAAAATAATATTAACGGGCAACAATCAGATTTTGTACAGAGCATAAGGATGCCAATTTACTGTGTGATTTCCTAGCAACTCATGGTTTTACATCGATGGTCAATGGTAACACCCAAGAGAATAATTGTCTTGATAATATCTTTTTAAATTTTGATAAGTATACCAGGAAACCCAGATAATATATCGAACTATAGACCTATATCGTTACTTCCCATTATATCAAAAATATTCGAAAAATCAGAAAATCCAGAATTACTGTCTATTTTGAAAATAATGATTTGTTTGTGATCTCACAATATGGCTTTAGATCTAAAAAGAGTACTGTCAATGCAATATTGCATTTTATTGAAAAGGTTAACGAGGTCCTTTATTCTTCCTAATTTATTCCAAAGACTTATCAATCGATGTACCATTCACTAATTTCATATTTTTTTGCAGATGATACTACGATGTCAAATAGTGGTAAAGTACTGAATGAGGTAATTGATGAGGGCCGGGTTGCACAGTCGGAGACTGAGCAATGGTTTTCACATAATGGGCTTAGTTTAAATTTATCTAAAACGCAAAGAATGATTTTATCCCTAAGAAATATAAAATCTTGTAATCCCAAAACAATTAAATTTCTGGGTGTGACCGTTGACCTCACTCTTAATTGGAATCATCACATTGACTTAGTGGCAAGTAATTTGGCCAGTAATATCTGTTAAGAATATTAGGCGACTGTGTTTCGAAACCTACAATGAAAAAAGCATATTATGCTCTGTGTCACTTAATAATGTCTTATTCTATCTTGGCATGAGGATAATCATCCTCGTGGCACCGGATTTTTAGGTTACAGCGTAGAGCTGTAAGAATTGTAGATAGCATTAGATACAGAGACGATTGTAAGAACTCTTTCATCAATTATGATTTATTAACTTTTCCCTGCATGTTCATACTTGAATATGTACTGTATATTAAAATAATACTGGCAAATTCACTGCACATAGCGATATACATAACTACAATACACATAAAAATAATATGTTACTGCAAAAATATTATATACTGACCAAAAGCCAAAAAAGTCTGAACTTCATTGCTCTAAAATTTTACAATCGGTTGCCCTCCAAATATATTTTCTATTATGTAAGGCATATTACTCCTATGACGAGGATTTTAATTACAATTTTAACAATAGTGTGCCAATAACCTGATGTAATACTTAATCGTTAATCATTTTATGTTTATTATACATATTATTTGTAATGACCAGTGATATGAAGACACATATCTGTCTCGTTTGTTACTTTGTATTTATCATATATTCTTTTGCAGGTACCCCTGTACAATAACATTAATAAATCTATCTATCTATCTATCTCACAGAGCAGAGTAAAATCAAAGTATCTGCTTAAATCATAATTTTTATATCAAGTTTACTTGAAAACTACAACTCTTATAATAAAACAAGTATAAAGACCATTTTGTAGATCATTTTCTAGTCTTTCGATCTTATAATAACATTCATATTCGTAAAATAGGAACGGAGATATTCGCTGAAAAAAACACTTTTTTTAACCCTCTTACGCACCATAAAAAATTTTGCTCACAACGAATCACTGGAGGCTTTTGAGACGTTGTTTAGAATAACGAAATTAAAGTGTAAAAAAGAATTCAGCTTTCTTGGACTTTCTTCTTTAAATGATATATTTTTTTGTCTAAATGCATTGGACTATAACATAATATGATAACTTGAGTTGGCAAATCAGTCCGCAAGTCATGAGCGGTGCCAGGTAGAGAAATACGCAAATACGTAAGCGAGACTTGTTTACTATTTTAACAAAGACTAACATTTGATTTTAGTCTATTGTTATTCCACGTGTTGTGTACAATGTAATTTATTCCTCTCCGTTGTATTGTTGATAATTTTATTTGTTGTATTTTATTCTTGATATTAATTTAATAATAAAGTTTATCAGACCTGCCCAAGTGTAAAAAACGGCCATACGCTGACAAAGTGAATAAATTTATCAGTGAATTCCCAATTCCTTTTCCAATTTAATCAGCTTTATTTCCTATTTTATATACATTTCTAATTAAGGCTACTTTTGTCTTATTTATTTCATATATAAATATATAAAAACAAACAAACATTATAACAGTTTACAGAGAACATGTGGGTGATTGTATGTACACACGAAAAATTCCAAAAAACCTATTCAAAATAATGATTTTTTTTATTTTGAAAATAAAAAATTAACTTTACGTCCGCGGTGGGGTTTGGAGTAGGAAAGGCATTTCTATGCATTGTAAGGCGTGAATTCCCGGATTTATTCTACAATGGTGCTATAATAGTTTGTAAGGTGTGCGAGACATACCTGATGTGCTGGGACAAACGTGATTGTAAACGTCACGTAAATTCTGTGTAACATAAAACTAAAAAAAAAAATGGCGTGCCTTCAAGAACACAGTTTATATTTGATTTACTTTTAATGCTGACTGCCTGTGATGTTCCGCTGCACATACTCGATAAACAACCATTTCAGGAGGTATGAAATAAATACAATCCCAAGGTGGCATTACCAAGTCGCACAACGTTGCCTAACTATGTACCAACTGTAAGTGAAGATATTAGGTGCGTTCTTCCTAACTGAGATCTCAGTTAATCTAAGTAGTTTTGGCTATATCAAATATAATTATGCTTTTATTTATGCAGTGTAACCGTAAAACTACTTAGCTTAGCTGAGATCTCAGATAGAAAGAACGCACCTATTGTAAATAAGATCAAATTTGTGCTAAAAAATACACGGCTTTGGTTATATGTTGATAAGACGACATATTGTAAAAAATTTTCTTTTAAATGTTATAGTACGTGTACTGCACCCTCTTCTACAGAAATTAGCATCCATGACCGTAACGGGAGCAATTAGCACCACACTGTCAGCTACAATGGAAATCCTCCTGGATTTACCCTCTTCATATATATCTGGAGAGAGAGGCCAGATGGGCAACCTACAGACTGCAACAAGCAGCCATTAATATGCCGCAGACTAGTATCATGGAGCGGAACAGGTTGTTGGATGACATAGAGCATCACGGCATCCTGGGAATGCCCTCGGACACTATGCCTACTATGACCAACTACGAGCTGACCTTCAACATCCTTTCTCCAGAAAGAGATGAGTGGATCAGAATAAAGCTGACCTACTGAAGGCAGACAGTTGTTGGTTTACAGACGGCTCCAAAACTCCCGAGGGAACAGGAGCCGGAGTACACAGCTACAGACCAAGGGTGAGGATAGTCTCAAACCTAGGTACTCATGCAACTGTTTTTCAGGCTGAGGTTCATGCCATTGAACTGTGTGTACGAAGGCTGGAATATATGCATCTTACACGCAGATCAATAAAAATTTTCTCAGATAGCCAAGCAGCTATAGAAGCTCTTGGCTCCTACCGGTGTAACTCCAAAACGGTATGGAACTGTCAGAAAGCTCTAAATCATTTGAGCAAGAACAACAAAGTGACTCTGGTCTGGATACCCGGCCACTCTGGTATGGAAGGTAACGAAATAGCGGACTCCTAAGCCAGAGAAGGAGCGGGATCACGATTCATCGGACCAGAACCAATACTTGGCATATCCTCAAGTACTGCCAAGATGGCTATCTCAACCTGGGCTGAAAGGCAAACTCTCTAGTATTGGCAAGAGTTACCAGAATTAGTTCATTCGAAGGCGTTTATAAAATACCCTTTGAAATCGAGAGCTAGGAAACTTTTAGAGTTAAACAGGATAAATCTGAAAACTCTAACAGGCCTATATACCGGGCACTGCCGACTAAACTATCATCTGCATAAACTCGGCCTAGCGGAAAACGCCGAGTGCCGTCTATGCCTGGAGGATGATGAGAAGGCAGACCACATCTTATGCACCTGTCCCGCTGTGGAGAGGATCCGATTCTCAATATTTGGCAAAGGGCAACTGCTGCCAGAGGATCTGGACACATTCTCACCCAATAAAGTTATCAGTTTCATTAAGAGACTGAACTTATTGGGTGAAATATAATTAGGCGTGAGCCACAATAGGCCTGCTGAGGGCCGCAGTGGAGGGTCTACTGAAACCCACTCACAACAAACCTAACCTAACCTAACTGCACCCTCTTAAACCGACATTTCCACTGTTACTAGCTAGCAAAAAACTAACTGAGTATACTGGCCAAACAATTACGTGGGTGTTGCTGGAGACGTTACAAAATTTTGACCTGTCAAAAAGTTAAGTGTTGATGTTTGTGACCGATGGTGCTGCGACAATGCGTTTGATAGGCCGTTCTCTTCAAGAACACGGTTGTAGGTTGGTACATGTTACATATAAAGTGCATGCTTTACACCTTGTGGCAGAAACTATTCGACAAGGTTTTCCAGAGGTAGATGCTTTAATAACAAGTACAAAAAAGTGTTTCTTAAATCTCCTAAACGTCTTCGTGCATTTCATAACATACATGATGATGCAAAATTTTTACAGATCGTTTCCAGCTTGTGATGACCAAGCTAGTTAAGAGGGTAAGTGTGTATACATTGTTATAAATTGTAACAGTTTATTGCTTTTATTACTAGTTAATTTCTTTTATTACACTTATTATGATGCGTACGCCTATGTCCTGCGGCGCATTTTTGCCAACTCTAATGATGACTGCATTAAAACACAATACAATAATTTCTACAGAATTGACTTATAATCAATGTAAAGCAGGCGAAAAAATACCTGTTCTTGCAACTTGGTCCTCTGTCTTGGTGGTATTAATGCCTTATCACGGAATATTAAGTCAAGCCTCATCATTCCTGCTAGATCTGCTAGTTCTGAGTTATCTACAACTTCTCGAGCACAAATTCTACAACAACCACATATTGCACAACCACTATCACCTTCTCCACAACCACATTCCCTGCAGAATAATTGAATTAAATCTTAAGACATTTGCTAGACATTAGATTGGCTAGATTGCATCTGGAAACTCCGTTGGATATATTCCATTATTTATAAGAAATATGTTTGAAAACTCTTACTTCATTTCACATATTTTAATACAATAAAAAAATATATCACATTTTGCATCTAATGTTTGAACAAGTGTGTTTTTAACCAACGTCTCGTAAAAAGCACAAATAAATTTTAGTTGCTTTTTCCATGTGTTGCTTTTCTTTTAATCTAAATTGTATATATTTTTATCTAACTGGTATATTTGAGATACACATATTTTTAAAATCAGAAAATACCAAAAACTACCATTATTTTTTTAAAAAATAAAGATCTTGACCCTTTTGAGATATAGTGACACAAATTTCAAAATAATTTCATATGTACCTAACTTTCAAATTTCAAAATCTTTTTATTTTACTGTTTATTTTGAATTTCACAAGGGTCCCTGTATAATTCAGTTCGTTACAAGATATTGCTAGGATGAGGGTAGTTGTTTTAACTGATTCTATAATAATTTGTGTTATAAAGTGGTGATTAATTTCTTTTACCTAATATTTATATATTAGCATGCATGATCAGAAAAGAACATACACATAAAACCTAGATAATTTTTTGTTTTCATTTTAAGTATTAAAGCTTTTCTTTTATCAATACCTAACTATTTTTCCATCAAAAATTCTCTAAAAGTTAATAATGACTAAGAGAAGCAGGAAGATATATTTGGGGACGTCACTGCAAATAAATTGAGAATTTGGAGGTACTTTAATACCTTGTCACCAAATAGATCATTTGGAGAAAAAAAATAGATTAAAATTACACTGAAATATAATTAAAATTTAGAAACCATTAGTAATCTATACAATAAATAAATAAAGAAACACTACAGTAATTAAACAACCCCCGAATCCATAGCCAAACAAGGTTACATTTATAAAAAACGCAACACACAACCGTGAGATTTGAACCGGCAGCTACAATGGAGAGATTCTCTAGTCACACGTGCCATCATGTACTTTAGTCAACTACTCTATCGAGCTGGATAAATGGTAAATTTTGTCATTAAGTTATGATTAGAGTGGGGCAAATCTAACGCTGGTTAGATTTGCCACATGTGCGTAGGCAACAAACACTATATGTGCGTATAAATTTCTGCAAGCTGTGTTCCAGTCTGCTTAAATATTTTGTCGCAACCGTATAAGCTGCTAAAAATAACAATGCCTGATGTACCAGTTTTTGATTTGTGTTTTACATTTTTAAGCATACAGACAAATATAAAGATCTAAAGTATAATGTGAAGGCTGCATTTTCACCAGGTATCTAATTTAAATCTATAAATCGCTATTAAAAATTTTCTGCTAGTAATATTGAGAAACGAAAACAAATAATTTATCCTAAATACCATATATAGATTTAATATATAAAGTTACAGGCAATGCTGATGCGTATTTTTTTTATTAATAGAAAATACGAACATTCAGTTTCATAAAATGACACCAAATAAAATATTTGTATTCCTTAATCAAAAAAAAATACGCATCAGTATTGGCATTAAATCCATATGGTATTTAAGATAAATTATTTTTCATTTTTTGTTCTTATTAATAGAAAAATTTTAACAGCGATTTAAAGTTTTATGTTGGCAACCTGGCGATGAGGAAGTGCTAACCACTGTCTGAAAACCTATAAATAGGTCACGAAACACCAAAACACAATATACTGCACTTTCGACGCGCGTTTCGCCAACCAAGTTGGAGATGATTAAAACTATTTTAATCATCTGCAGATGATCTGGAGATGATTAAAACTGTTTTAATCATCTCCAGATGATGCCAACTTCGTTGGCAAAACGCGCGTCGAGTGCAGTATGTAGTGTTTTGGTGTTTCGTGGAAAACTATGTCAGTGTTATCTTCACATCAAAGATTCCAACCCATTCCAGGATTGTAAATAGGTTACAAATTTTAAGTTAGCTGATCCTGACACCTGACATACAACTTATTCCGTAACCTGTTTTAACTCATTGGAGGACATGGCTAGCAGCAGTTGGATATTACCATGAGTATTTTCAGGGAGTAAAGAATTTCATATTACAGTTAAATCCTAATGAATCAAAAGCCATCTCTGACACCAAAACTATTTAAAAAATCCTGAAGTAGAAGCAGCAATACATGTGATTTACGACAATTATACATTGGTATTGGACACTATTCAACTATTAAAAAACTCTTAATTTTCATTGGAAGAGTCCTTACATATAATTCATAATGTACAAAATTAATTACAAACTCTAAAATATGACCCTGGTATGTGAGTGAGTAAGCGATATAATTATTTTACATAAAAATATGAGATATGAAATGTTATGTAATATTGCAAATATTACGTGGTAGATGTTGAAAGATTTTTTTTGCTTTACACACGTTTACCCCCACAAAAATATTTTTCAGCAGAAAACATAGAAACTGTGTTAAGCATATGACTATTCGTAGATGCACAATCTCAGCTTGTCCTCGGTTATTAACACATAAAAGGTAAACAATGTTATTTATTTCATCTGGCATAATTATCGAGAACATATGTATTGATATGGGACGCTACTGTGAGCCGTCTCATTTGTCATGCTCTTAGTTATAATTAATATACAAGACAACTTACTGGCCTGGATTTCGATCTGAGCTCATTGAAGATAAACAACTAATTGAATATCCAGTACACTCTCTACATACAGTGCATATCATGCACATGTCATCGTGCCAAGAATGCATTCCGGGTGGGCACATATTTTGTAACTGTTCTCCTAAATTACTATCAGATCCGCCAGCAATATTTTCACTTTCTTTCTGGTTTTCAACTAGAATATCATCATAAAAATCTTCTTCTTGAACACCACAAGTATCCATAGCAACTATATTTGATGAATCTGAAAAAATAAAACCTTTAATTTGTTTGTCTTGGTGTTAAATTTGTGTTTCTTAGATTGACAGAAGAGTCGAATATTTATTATCATCAAAAACCTTCCAAAAACTGGTGTGCACATCAACTGATATTACATAGAACATCCAAATAAAATTATAATTATATCTAATAGTAAACAAGTAAATACAAACATATTAAAAATATTGTAAATTTAAAACAACTACAAATCCAATTTAAAAATAAGTTATAAGATTAAATTTAAGCAATAATTATCTAAATTAGCAATGTTATATGCATATTCTCTGGAACACTGCCAGGGTAATACAGAATGGTTTAATAAACATTTTAAATTAGTTCATAAAATCTCAATATACATTTTAAAAGGTTCAAATGTCCACATGAGAAATGTTAATTATTCAATTTACAGTCGTTTTTACATTTACATTCAATAAATGTCTGGTCACTTTTCGCACTTTTCACATTTCTAAACAAAAATGTGTATCACACCCGAGAATTAACGACCCACTTGACTAAAATAATGAGCAAAGCCAGTTAGACAGTGCTGCTGTTCTATACAATTGTACTAAATTTGGTGTATCAAAGTAAATAAGTGCATTTTAGGTTCCATCAACTCCAATTTAGTACATTTTGTTAAACAATCTACAAAAATGTTTAAACGTCTATGACTTATTTCCTTTATATGTAGAAAACTACATTAGCCATGCATGAATTCATATAATTACGCTTCTGACCAGTAGGTGGCTCATTTATAATGAGCTACAGTTTAGCGACTGCAGATCCCTTCCGTTGCCAAAGGTCAAACATAAAATGCGTTACTAATGGCCATTTTCACCCCTTCATGGTATTATCTGTATAGCATAAACATTGCTACTTATTTTTATATAAAACAAAACCAGATTACTAATTATTTAGAAATGCTTCTAATTGGCCTGTACAAAAAGTTTTATAATAAAAAAAAAGGTTTTATTTATAAACTTATGTTCCAACACACATTTCGTCACTGTTAAAAAGAAGGGGCATATCTCAAAACTCAAAACACTAAGTTTTGAGATAATGCATTTCAAAGTATTATTATAACATGGTCTGATATGTCTGATGAGTAGAGTTGGCAAATGGGTCCGCAAGTCACAGGCGGTGTCAGGTGGAGAAATGCCCAAATACGTAAGCGAGACTTGTTTACTATTTTAGCATAGACTAACATTTGACTTTAGTTATGCCACATGTGTACAATGTAATTTATTCCTCTCCGTTGTATTGTTGATAATTTTATTTGTTGTATTTTATTCTCGATATTAATTTAATAATAAAGTACGTCAGACCTGCCCAAGGGTAAAAAACGGCCATACACTGCAAAAGAATAAATTTATCAGTGAATTCCCAATTTCCATTCTAATCTAATCAGCTTTATTTCCTATTTTATATACATTTCTAATTAAGGCTACTTTTTATTTTATTTATTTCATATATAAATATATAAAAACAAACAAACAATATAACATGAGGGACAAAGTTGACAAAAAATGGTATCCAGTCAGGATGACAATACCGTCCAGGTACTGCTGGGCCCTCCTGGTTACCGTATTGTGGCAATTCATGTCATTTTTCACCTTGTATCATTCTGCATGGAGGCATTTTCTTGCACAGAAACAAACAATGCATTATAATTCATAAAACAAAAAAAAATTAATAATTAAAAAAGTCAGTTTACAGAGAACATGTGGGTGATTGTATGTACACAGGAAAAATTCCAAAAAAAACCTGCTCAAAATAATTTTTTTATTTTGAAAATAAAAATTGACTCTACGTCCGCGGTGGGGTTTGGAATAGGGAAGGCGTGTCTACGCATTGTAAGGCGTGAATTCCCGGATTTTTTTCTACAATGGTGCGATAATAATTTGTAAGGTGTGCGAGACAGACTTGATGTACTGCCACAATCGTGATTGTAAACGTCACGTAAAATCTGTGCAACATAAAACTAAAAAAAATGGTGTGCCTTTGACAACACAGTTTATGTTCGATTTTACTCTTAAAGCTGAATACCTGTGATGCTCCGACGCACATACTCGATAAACAACCATTTCAGGAGTTCTGGAATGAATACAATCTGAAGGTGACGTTACCAAGTCGCATAACGTTGCGCAACTATGTACCAACTGTAAGCGAAGACATTGGAAATAAGACAAATGTGTACTAAAAAAATACACGGCTGTGGTTATGTGTTGACGTATCGAAGGATTGTAAAAAAAATTCTATTTTAAATGTTATAGTATGTGTACTGGACCCTCTTAAACCGACATTTCCACTGTTACTAGGTAGCAAAAGACTAACTGAGTGTACTGGCCAAACAATTACGTAGGTGGTGCTGAAGACATTAGAAAAATTTGACCTGTCAAAAAATTAAGTGTTGATGTTTGTGATCGATGGTGCCGCGGCAAATCGTTTGGTAGGCCGTGTTCTTCAAGAACATGGTTGTAGGTTCAGACATGTTACGTGTAAAGTGCATGCTTAACATCTTGTGGCAGAAACTATTCGATAAAGTTTTCCAGAGGTAGATGCATTAATAGCAAGTACAGAAAAAGTGTTTCTTAAATCTCCTAAAGGTCTTTGCACATTTCATAGCAAGTGTTCCTGTATTCCTGAACCCGACAGTCGATTCTTATTGGGGAACATGATTGAGGGCAGCTTTTTATTATGCTGAAAATTTACAACAAATAAAAGCTGTAATACTACAATTCAATCACAGACGAGGCTGCAGCTATTAAGGAGAGCCAGAAAAAATTCGAAGATGTTTCTGTTGAAACAGGTTTAAAAACTATTCACAGAAACTATAAAGGATTACATGATGCCATACAAACCTTACAAAACAGTTCGTTGTCGTTAGCCGAGTCACTGCAAATAGTAGACGAAGTAAATAGAATGCTATACTCTATAGGTGATGCAAAAAAATGAGCCCGTTGGAGAAAAGTTCGCATGTGTTAAAGCAAGACACCTTACAAAACAGTTCGTTGTCGTTAGCCGAGTCACTGCAAATAGTAGACGAAGTAAATAGAATGCTATACTCTATAGGTGATGCAAAAAATGAGCCCGTTGGAGAAAAGTTCGCATGTGTTAAAGCAAGACACCGGTTTTACCAGATTAAGACAAATTTGTGATGGTACTGATGATGCATTTGCAGATTCGTTAAGGAGCGAAACTATTTTAAGTATGCTTTAGTCTGGATTCATGTACTTTTTTTTCTTAAATTTTTCAATAGTCTCCGAAAATTACGACCATGGTGTCATTCGATTCGTATTGTCACCTAGAAAGTTTAAGGAAAGGTCCGAAAAGGGGCTGAAAAAAATTACAAAAGCTATAAACAATAAAGTGAAAAAAAAAGTGGGGGTTTGGTTTTTTTTGAATATCTCGGAAAATATTGAAAATTTTCGAAATTGCAAAAAAAGTTCTAAAAAGATCAACAAATTTACTAAAAAAAAGTTCCGACTCCCGGAACTGTAGCTCTAATATTTATAATTTTTTACAGAGCCCTGAAAATAGAGCCAAAAGCGGGCAGTCCGGCTTTATTATAAAGGTAGACCCTCCGAAACCGTAAGCAGATGTTTCGTCCTAC
Source organism: Rhamnusium bicolor (assembly GCA_029963845.1). Taxonomy (NCBI): domain Eukaryota; kingdom Metazoa; phylum Arthropoda; class Insecta; order Coleoptera; family Cerambycidae; genus Rhamnusium; species Rhamnusium bicolor. The sequence goes on along the minus strand of JANEYF010003357.1, from coordinate 280,226 downwards.
GTAACAAAGAAAAAATCATATACAGGTAGAAACCGAATTTTAAAGTAATTTTTAAATTTGTAGGCATAGAAAATCTAAGAATGGTAATTGAGGAGACTCATTAAATTCAAATTAACGTAAAAACTGATTACTTAAATGATTTATTCTCAATTCTATGCAAAAAAATTTTAATTGCATTTTAATGACAACTAAACTACAAAAAGTGCAAGTAATGAAATCCCTATAGTTTAATGATGCATAATAATAGTTATCCATATTAAAATGACTAAAAAAAATTTTTTTTTTTATAAATAATAGTCAATAAATAAATAAATAATGGAGCTAGAACTTTAGTAAAAAGTTAAATTTGTTAGTTAATTAATAATGAACAAAAAAGACTTGAAGCATTATTGTCATATCTGTAATAGTTTAAAAGTTATTATAATTTTAAAAGCAAAAGAGCGGGTGAGAAAGACAAGTTTTAAGGTATAACAATATTAAAACATTTATTAAAAATAGAAAAAAATTTTTCAAGAAAAACAATGCATGGCTGCTTTTATTATAGAATAGAGTATTAAAAAAAAAAATTGAAAAAAAATTAATTTGTTTATAACAATTTTTTTTTAAATAAACAAATAAAAAATGAATAAAAAAAAATTTATTTTTTGAAAATCTTAAAGAACGGTAGAATTTATGATTTTTAGAGAAAAAACGGTTCCTTAATTTTAATAATTAGTTGCAAAAAACGATTGTTAATTAACAAACGTATTTTTTTAGCAACAGAAATTTTTTTAAGGAACGATTTTTTCTCTAAAAATCATAATTTTCATCAATAAATGTAATCCAAAAAAAAAAATTTTCGATTTCCTCATAAACAATGTATTTGTTAATAACAATTTTTTAAACAATAGTAGTAAAAAATATATATATATATATATTTTTAAGTAGCTTTTAACCATGAGACTTCGAAACAATCAAGATTTTTGGAAAAAAAAAATTTCTTATTCACTATTTTTTATTTTATAATTTTCAATTGTTAATAAAAAAAGTGGAAAATCAAAATTTTTTTATTATTGCAACGGTAATCGATTTGTTAAACTATCAAGAATAACTTTACTAAGTGAAAAAAATTCTAGGGTATTAGTTTTATAATTATCTGGGTTTTTATATTAACTTTCAGTTTAGAAAAAATAATTAATTAACTAATGCATAATTTATGTTAAAATTGAGATAAAAATTTTTTGACCGCTGATTATTGTTTATTTATGTATCCCAACACTCCATGAATTTTTTTATTCCTTAATATTCACATTTAATATATTTAAATAATTTTTTTTGTTGTTGTGTCAGAGTGACGCAGAGTGCGCGGAAGCCAGACTGCCCGCTTTTGGCTCTATTTTCAGGGCTCTGTAAAAATTATAAATATTAGAGCTACAGTTCCGGGAGTCCGAACTTTTTTTTTAGTAAATTTGTTGATCTTTTTAAAACTTTTTTTGCAATTTCGAAAATTTTCAATATTTTCCGAGATATTCAAAAAAAAACCAAACCCCCACTTTTTTTCACTTTATTGTTTATAACTTTTGTAATTTTTTTCAGCCCCTTTTCGGACCTTTCCTTAAACTTTCTAGGTGACAATACGAATCGAATGACACCATGGTCGTAATTTTCGGAGACTATTGAAAAATTTAAGAAAAAAAAGTACATGTGAACCAGACTACTTGTATAACATCAATAGATGTGCGACGGTCGTTCTCAAACTATAAGTATATTTTTTCACCACATCGAACATTACTCTCGGAGACAACCATAGAAACATACATGATGCTGCAAAGTTTTTTACAGATTTTTTTCCACTTTGTGATAACCAAGATAGTTAAGAGGGTAAGTTGAGGATACATTGTTATAAATTGTAACAGTTTATTGCTTTTATTACTAGTTAATTTCTTTTATTACACTTATTATGATGCGTACACCTATGTCCTGCGGCACATTTTTGCCATCTCTACTGATGAGTTATGCCGAAAACCTAGCTCCAGTATACTGAAACAATTTAAGTTCTTCATCGTGTAAATTTCAATGTCATAACTTTACAAAAAATTAAAATGTTCAAAAAACCAAAAAAAACGGTGTGAAAAATGTTCCTTCTGATTACGAAAAAGAATAGTTTGCAAAGATTTTACTAATGGTCTTAGAAGGAATCTGAGGAGGCTGCGTATTTTTGTAACTTTTTTTTCTCAAATTTTTTTTCAGTTTTTTTCTTCAAAACTCCAATTAGTACTGATAGTCATGCCTTCAAATATTGTTTGGGTTCCATGCTCAATACTGAGATATGGTATAACCTAAATCCACCAGCCGCCACTGGAAAAGATCCATCATATTTTGATTGTAATTGGATTTTCATACGCCAAACTTTATTTTTTTATATTAAATTCATTAGTTTTATAAAACACACTTGCTTTATAATAGAAAACCCTAAATTTAAACAAATTATATTACTTACCTTCTTTATTTGATGAGGTAAACTCCCTTCCACATTGATACTTATTATTAATTCCAAAAGTATACACTTGTCCTTTACTTGTTAAGGCAATGGCATGAGCCTTACCAAGGGCTACTTGTGTTATGAATTCTCCTTTTAAGCTTCCAACTATTCCTACATTTTACAAGGTATAGGTTTTATTTTTTTGCAAAATTAATAATCACATTTATCTCTACATTTTTTATACATACCAGTAGTTGCATCTGCA